>JAFMSR010000015.1:32693116-33061555 GCA_022818135.1 Saxidomus purpurata
TGGCTCATTAATAAATACATCGTGCGTGAAGTTATTCTTTAAGCTTTACTATGTGTTTAATCATGTTAGAGTTTGTTTATGTACAAACGAATGATTGTGAATTTAGTCACCCAATCTTCAAACAGATGGAACTGACGATATCATAATAATGGTATATGACGAAATCTCGTAACAATTATAATTTCATTTATATTCGGAAATATAACCTTTCAATATCAGTTCCCTTTTTAATGCGAACGAATTATCCCTCAATCCTTCAGATTGAACGCAGCTCATTGCCACTATAGGCTCTTTGATGATAGTTTTCATAAAAAATAAAATTCTAACAGGGTTTGATCATCTACTTACAGTGTTGGTGGCAAATGGACGTAATTATTACAAACACGTACGCAGGCGATTACAAAACAGAAGTAAATGTAAGTTATGAATGCCAGTCTAATATTTATAGAAAACAACACAAAGTTTTGCTGTTGGTATGCTTGTCAAACCTAGAAAATGAATTAATAAGCACGAAAACGAGTTGAATGTGAAGCTAATTTATAAGGACGGACCCAGTTCAGATCCCAGGATGCAGTCATCGAGAACAGTTCATACAAGTTCTAAGAACTTACCAACAACAGCTGGTAGCAAAACAGCTTCGTTTTACTTGCTGATGCTTAAAGCACTGTTACGGATAGACAGGTGTCCAAACTATATATCGTTGAATGAAAATATATTAATGACCATAATTGCTGTGATTAATTTATATTGAAATGTGTGTCAGGATTGACTGTGATTCATATGGTACAGTGTAATAAAACCATTGAATAAGCCATGTCATGAGAAAACCAACAAAATGGGATTTGCGACCAGTATGGATCCTGATCAGCCTGTACATCCAGGCAAAACCGTTCAAAGATTATTGTTTTTTTTTTGTAAACATTGTGTTTTATGATATATGCTACTTTATTGATCATAATTAGTCTGCTACAACTGTCTCACCAGGAACTGGCTAGATAGGAATGTTGGTTGCAACAGTATATGTGTTTTCCACTGGTCAAGCGAAGCGAACTAGGCGAAAATAATTTCCTATGATCGCAACACCAATAGCAAGTTAGTTTTGATGCCAAAGGAATTACATTTCGAAACATGTAGAAACAAGACAAAACGTGTAGAAACTAGACAAAACAGTTCTAGAATATTGAATATTGAGACTTGTTTATGTTCAGCTGGAATCGAGGCGATAATCAGGCAATGTACACAAAATAACGAGTCATTTACCAAAAGGTCAGCAGTCACACACAGCTACATATAATCCCTACTCAGCACACATATTTGAACACTTATATTTCCTGAAATTTTAAACTGTGTCACTTCAAATGATAATGAATTGCCGATGTTTTACACACCGTTTTCAAAATGTATCGAAAAATACCAGAATTACAAAACCAATCATTTAACAACAAAACATTGACATACATTATTTTTGTGTAGTTTCTTTGATTAATTTCGCGAAGGCGTCTATAAATAACTATCTCAAATGTATAGAAAATATTAAACGGATCGATTTTGATGTTGTTTACTCGGGTAACAATTAAACCGGGATAATAATTTATTCTAAGTTCACATTTCACAACTTATTCGTCTTGCTCCGCTTTCTTTTACCTTCGTAATCATTGTATGATGATGACTACTACATGCATGCATCATGATTATCACTTTAAATTGACTTTAGTCAGCTTGAATTGCAGTTTTTTCCTATAAATCAATAACACTTGTATGAAATCAGACAGTACATTTACTAACCTTAAGTCAATATCAAATATAGGTATCACTTAGTTGTGAAGTGTTAAGGTTTATAATGACAACACTTTTAAGTGACTTACAACTTTAAATCAGCGCTAGGATGTTACCTCTTACTGCATACATTATTATGGTGTTAGTAAGTTTTATCGCTATGTTCCATGCTTGTCGGTCCCATTGTCCCTTTGCTTTAGTTTAGAGCATGTTTAAGGCTGACATAAAAATGACAAGTTTGAACTAGCTGAAAATGATAATAATCCAGCTTGTATTTTACTTACTGCAATTTTAATTAAGTCCTTGGTATACGTATGTGTTTGTAATGTTGATTAAACGGGAGCGAGGATGACACGACAAAAGGCCGACACGACAAAGGCCGACGCGACAAAAGGCAGACTCGACAATCGATCAAGATAATCGACAAACACCGACTAACGCCGACAACATGAATCTAGATACGTTTGGACTAGTTTCTGTTTTACAATATGATGACCGCTTCCGGCATGTAAACAGACCTGAAATGGTAACGAGAGGGCAATGTGGTCACCTGTGTAAAACACAAATTTGAATATGACTGCTTGTCAGAAATGTGAATGCTAGAGTGTTAAACAAATGAAATATTGTATAGTCCTCTTCCAGTTAACTGCACTTCCTCTAAATGACCCTGTAGTTATAAGCAGCATGTAGATTTATACACTTTCAACAATTATCATATTAAAGTTGGTGGTAATTAAATTTGATCCTCATAGACGTAATCTATGAATAAAGATGTGAAATGTGTGTGGTTGTCCGGTAAGAACAATGGTTAGCGCATTCGCTTCTCACAAATTCAACCTGGGTTCTATCCTCGTCCTAGGTAGTATGTGAGATAGTAGGTGTTCACCAGATCGGATAGGTAGGTTTTCTCCGGGTTGTTCCAACAGTAAGGCCGCCATACGCCAATACCTGGGCGGTCCATTCAAAAGTTCTTCACGAGCTAATGTTTGTTGTGATTTGCATCTTGCATTCATTTCATTCAGAGGAAACGTTTAACATTGAATGAACTTATGGTCATATACACATTATAAATTTATAGTTTACTTCAGTTTCATTTAACAAGCGTTTAAAACCTCAGCATGTGTTACTGAGGTAATGTCGCATGTCCTATAGGTCATCAGCCCAGTACGAGGCACACTGACATAGGCATACAGTTCTTTGTTGTGGAATTCGATTGTTGTTTTCACTATCAATTTCTGACATGAAAATCCGTCAGTCAGAAACACTGGTAAATAGTTTAGGACTATATTTACTGATTTGAGATAATGTGCTTTGAAACTGATAAAGTTCATCCGATTGAAAGAATTATTTTCAATTTAAAACACCCACACAAAGTTAAATATACACTCAACTCGAGTGTTTTTTTCTTAGTTTAAAGAACATAATTATAGTGTATATAGTAACATGTGAAAGGCACGTAACAATACCAATTGCTAAATTTATGTATACTGTTTCATAATAAGCTGTCATTAGATTCATTTCGAAAGCGAAATGGAAACGTTTGTCAAATTTCTGCATTTACTCACGGATGAATCGGTCAGAGTTTCATAAAATGCAGATCTGTCTACAAACCAAATGTTAGTCTATTTTTATATTTTGACCCCATATAAATCAATGAAATTCCAAACAAAATAAAAACACGCAGTTCCTGAGTTTACAAACACACCTTTTAAAGATATATATACTCACCCAAAATGAAAACTTTACACTTTTATTATAAAAATATTTAACACAATATTAAATCAATGTACAATGTACATTTATATTTCACTCTGACTCTATAAATAATAAAAATAACAAAGGCGATAATAGGCCTAAAAGCTGAGTCATTTATCATGCATAAAAGGGACTCATAACTCATATAGTGAAAACAGACAGTTTATCAAACACAAAATTGGTTGTCAACACAAAATATTCTTTTTGCTGTCAGTTGAGAGAAACTTATGTCAAGACTAGAAAACTCAACAATGTTTTATGAAAACACAATGCAAAAGCGAGAGCTGAGACTCCAAAGATTCAAATTCTTAAATTAACTCCCTTTGAATTGAATATAGGTGAATTTATAACCTGAAATCTGAAAGGTACTGTGATGATTTTTTTTTTTTTGATAAACTTAATCCCCAACTTATAAAGGTGAACATTCTTACAAATGACTGAATTCCACCTCCTGCATTGTGAGGTATTGGTGTTTCTTTCTCATGCATAGTAAGTCCCATTATAAACATGTAAAGTTTTTGCATGTTGGGTCAATGTATTGACCAGTAACCAAGGGTATTACTTTAAACCCTTCGTGCAAAATAAGTTCATGTACTTAGCGTAAATACAACGGCTATATAATAAAATATAACATGATACATTACTACAGGGAAAGTACTATAGCATGCATAGCAAAAATGATATTTTTACAAATAATGTGAATTAGTCTCTGGTACGTATACTTATGTGATCTGACGCTTACACACGTAACCTTACTTTTGTGCGACATTTGTACCTGACACTCATAAATCTTCGCTAGTATCTTAGGTTACGGTCGGGTATAGTTTCGTTATTTCAATTGATCATAATATCTAACTAATACTTTTCACCAACAGTATGTCTATCTGATATGCAAGGTTTCAGTTGTTCAAATCCTGGCCAGATGATTTAAGTTTTTGACATGTATTTATAAGAGGGTGGCTTTTAAAAGTGATAGTTTTCGCTTTTTATATTCTATGATTTCTGTTTTTCCTATATAACCTACAGAAATATAAATAATGAAATTAAATTTCCATCAATATGCGAATCTTGAAAAATCGTGTATGGTCAAATTTCTCACAAGTTTTATCATAAATAACATTTTATAAGTCAATTAAAACATCACGCCTGATGAAAGATTCGAACATGGAACCGAAAAATAGATAACTTAAGGCTCAATCAATAGAGCTAATCGTGGCCCCTATATGTTGCCAATTTAGTTTATATTTTTGTTATCAATACCAGCATGTTTTATTCTCTATGTTTTATACGGAACATGAAAGGTCCAAGCTCACATTTATAAGTAGCTCACATTTTATCAACAACAACAATGTATTAGCAAAATCGACAAATACATGTCTTTGGCTAATGACCAGTATAGACATAGTAATTACATATCAGTGCGCATCAAACATAAATGTAGCAACAATATACAACTATTCAGTACTTTAATTTCGTAACGCATATTTTTCTTTTAAAAATTTACATACATGAGTAAGTGTTCTTTCAATTTTGGATGACATTAATTTATCAAAAAAAGATGTCTTACTGACAGATATGACATTTATAACCACCAAAAACATTCGTTACTTTGCTTTTTGAAATTAATAAGTACATATCAGAAGCATATTTCAGTATTTTCATGCCCCCTGCGAAGAAGAGGGATATATTGGTTTTTAAATGCGGAGATTTTACGTAACATTCCTGTTTTCTCCGAAGGAGATTTTGTCAGTAGACCTATGACTTTCAACCATTGAAAGGCAACAGTTACTTCTAGTCAGCAACTCGACTACAGATACCAATTAACGATTTGTTATATAAAACTTATACACACACCTTGTTAAGTTTTTATATGTGGAAATCTATAAGCCTTAAACTTTCAGGTTATGTAGCAGTTAATTAAAATTGTTTTGGAGTTAATCAACTTGATTCCAATGATATGCCTCTTTAATTTCAGACGTAACTAAGTTTGTGTGATTTGAAATAAGATCCAGCACTTTATGTTATGTCTCAAATTCTTTGTAAAACTGAAGTTTCCGTCAAACGTTTGTGTCAAACTGTTTGTTTTTTTGCCGGGATAGACGAAGCACACATATTATCGACATGTGAACACGCACGGTCGACATTGGCAAATCGATATGGACCCACAGACAGTAAGCTTACGATATCTCCAAACTTTATTTCAAGTTAACCATAACTGTCTCCTCTGTCCATCGTTGCAAGTGTATACACCATGTAAAATGTTATATAAGCTCTAAAAGATAGCGATAACGCATAGCTGATGAAGTAATGTCGTTTCTTTAATATCGATGAAATTTGTTTCGTTGTGTCATTACTGGTAGTGAAGGATTCCGGGATTTTGAGAATAAAAAAAGATAATCTCACCATTTAATATTTCCAAGTTGTAACGAAATGTAACGAAAGGAAGACATTACGTTGGAAACAGGTTTTAGTGGATTTTCACTGACCTTATTTAAGAATTTCCCCTGAATGTATTTGTCAGTTGCTACAAACCAGTAACGAACACAATGAATGTAATGCAAACATTTGATCTACTTTGAAGATGACAGTTGGCACACGGTCCTTACCAATTACAAAGCTCCTTTGCGAGGCTATTATCTGTAATTTTACGGACGAAAAATCGGTTAGAGGATGTCCGCTTTGCGGTTTGGCTCTGTATATGCTCATGTTTGTTCCCTCTAACATCCCGCCAAGTTTTGAAGCCAATGTGTGTAACAAACAATGAAATTGTCTGAGCATGTAGTACAGTTTTCATTTAGAAAAAAACAACTCAAAATACAGGAAACCTATGACAAATATGGTTGCCAAAAGTTCTTCGCAAATATTATTCTATTTCAGCTAATAGTCTTCATGAAGCGTTTAAACAACACATCCCCACATTTTTTAGTTGGTAAATGTATCCAAAACCACTATTTATTTGCCAAAACTAACGGACGAATGGATATAATTTTTGAAACTTTATATCATGTATTTATAATGCATAGATCGTTTCCGTGTGCAAAATACATTTAACATGTGATAAAGAAGAGTACCTGTTTGGTTTTGAGCTGTATACATGCACAACACAAATTCTGGTTAGTTGTCAACCGGAAGTTAATGTCAGTTTTAACCACATAATCGCTGACCTTGAGAAACCCGCATGGGACATTACAATGTGGTTCTGAGAGTTCATTTATTATATAGATTTTATCAGTAATTATATGCATTTACATCCTTTTTATGTTACATTTGTCAGTTTATTTCCTTTTATCATATGATTACGAATGTATGTGCTTAAAGATCACTGGTTTTTCTTTCGGCCCGCCTTATTAGCAGTAAATTAAAACAGAAATACTTTGTGCGAGCTAAATTTGATATCTTATACAGATTGAATATAATATATTGTGCATTCAAGTCTCTGATATCATGTTTTTCCGTTCGTTGTATATAAACCTACTGTTAACAACAGTAAAAGGGTACTTAGAAAAAATAATATTTACTTACGGTTGGGTTTTTTTATACTGAGCTTTGCAAATGATAGGATAGCACGTTTTATATCAACGATTTTCTTAATAGCACTTATATAGACCCGAAACCACCGATATGAACGTTATCTTCAGCCACTTAAATCTGAAGTAAAGTTCTTCTTCCACCGACAGTTTTAATGATAAGGTCGCCATTTATGGTATGTCCTCCAAAACGAATGTTAAAAATCTGCCCTTTCTTTGCGCCTGTTGAAAAGATCATTATAAATAAACCAAAAGATAAAAACAATGTCGGAATGCTACAGTTAATTTGAAGTTTGGCCTATCCACTTTCAGTGATTTGAACGTTCCATAAATGCAACACAGTTTTCCATCTCAGTCTACTAAAACTGTTACGTTTACAACTCATAGAACTAAAGTTATCCCTTGCTTGTTCTACTCATAACAGTGAAAGAAAACATTCAACAGATGGTACTTAAATGATTCACTTTGATGTTTTCATGCTTTTACATATTTCCTACAGAACAGTAAGACTATCTTTATACAATGCATTTTAAGACAGACAGTAACAAAGTCTCCTTTGAAATGATTTCAATCGAATAGACACATAAATACCTTAATCCCACTCCTGTAGTTTAACAGAACTATTTTTGACAGCATTTTAATAAATATCGAGGTTCAATATGCTTCTTACAGCGTAGCCCCAGCATACGATTAGGCATCATGCAGAAACTATATATAATGATGAAACATAGATTTCTACAAGTTCGAGACTAATGAAAGACTTCATATAGTGGTCAAAGTAATATTTCAACGTGTATCTAGCAATTTGCATGGGGGCGCAGCGCTTACCAATCAGTTTAAATTAAGATTAAAGACCACCGAATCATCCAGAGTTCTTAAATGCATTTGATATTACACCACATACTAAAACTACCTGTTGCCTGAGCCGATATAATATCAAGAGCTGTTTGTTTGTTTGTATTTGTGCTTTTTGGGTCAACCATCCTCGTTCGAGGTGTATAATCGGTACGACCCGTCATGTTTTCGTAGTCATGCCCCTATCTAAAGTTGGGTTAGTGTCAAAATTAGGAGATTTTATCAAAGACTGACAGATTGCAGCCTTATTACAGGAACTTGTTTTTGATTGGTTGTCACAGTTTTGGTCCGCCACTTTGACCAGTGAGATCCTATTTGTGACTGATAGTTTCCTACTCTTAACTTGTAAAGCTGAATTAATCCACATAATGATTGACCCCTTTTTATGTACAGATCATTATGCTTCATAATTCTCTCTACATGTTATACAATCCAGTTTGTAAGTATTTAAGACACACAACGGGATATAAGTAATTAAACTGTTGGGTCACCTTATGGGGCATTTGATCATTAACATGTGTTTTAAATGTTAAATATGAACATCCTTACTTGAAATTTTGACTTGCACAATCCAAAATAGACGCAAGAGTTATCGGGAACCATCAGACTGTTGGGTTACATACCAACACCAGCAAAATAATATCCGCCGTCTGCCCTTAAGTCCGCCCCTCGAGACAGAGAGAGAGAAAGAGAGAGAGACAGAGAGAGAGACAGAGAGAGAGACAGAGAGAGAGATTCATATTTTACAAACTACATTAGAATTTGCAATAGAGCTTTTCAAACACTCATTTCACATGTATTTCAGTTGTTTCAGCAGACATTTTTATTGTTTATTGAAGTCATATTGTATGCAATAAGAATACTACAGAGTTAAGTATAAATGTGAACTTTCCTAACTTTTGAGGTCTTCAATAAAAAGTTCAAGGTATGCATATTGCCTATTTTAAATCGATTCTTACTCAGTATGTTATACCGTTTTGGCAAATTCTGCACCCAACTAAAAACATTTCGATAGCAGATGTAATTTTAGTATTCAAACATAATTGACACAGAGTCGCGGCGTGGTTTTCAACACTATAACCTTTATTTTTATCAAAATAATACAGTTTTTCAAACAATCTTTAGGCCATTCATATTTTTTCTTCCAAAACATTTCACTATTCAAGGTATTGCTGCATGGTTTTGTATCTTGTATACGACATGTTGATCGTTAATATATCGTTCTATCTCACTGTCGTGTCCACATTTGATTTCGAATCAGTCACAGGCTTTGAAAAGTCTTGACTTGTTCGCTGACAAAACGCTATCAGAATCTTTACTGTCTGTTATGATTTGCGAAGATAATTATTAACTAAAATCAGATCTGATTTGCGACTGAAAAATACTTCTCAGACTCACAACGCATTTGAGACGAAATAACACTGCTTCTGTCGGAGTCTGTGCTTCTTTGTGAACAAACTATATGTGGCATGATACTGTCATATTAGTCTTCTTCTTTGCAGTGAGTCAATAGACAATCTTGCTTATCTAGACCAGAATCATTTTGTACAGGAAATTCCTCAAACACGCAGGTATGAAGCTGCGCCCTTACTTGCTTTTTATTACGATCATATCCAAGGTACATTCCTGAAAAAAAAAGAAATATAAAGCTAATTGTTTTATTTACATCTGCTGGCAGCGATTTTGATCGCAAAAAATATCTGAGAAAAAAAACTCTTAATAAATACTTTAACAGCTTTGATTTTGAGGTTAAGCATATAAATAAACCTTACAGAGGTTACGGATTGACCCGATGACACTGTTCATAATTTAATAATACATTTGACCTGAGTGTGATAGAACACTTTATTTCTTCCAAACATCATATAAGTAAACAACAAACTTACCATTTGCACCAAAACGTACTTTGTCAGCTTCTGCGCCAAATATATCAAATAGCTGAGGCTCAGACTGAAAATGACAGGACAAGTATGAGCTGAAACATTTAGTAATGTTTCGCCTAAATAAAGTAAAAGTTTTGCAAAAAAGCTTTTAGCCCATCAATAAGTAAAATAGGCAGAGTTTGGAAAAATAGCATTTCAAAATTTCGAGACACATGCTGAATATGAGCGAGCCCAACTTGAAGAAGGGTCAAATGTTGTACATTGTAAGTCATTCTCACTGTAAATCTTTTGGTCTATAAAAACGTTTACTTTTTCTCGTTTAAATCTTTAACGACGCTTAAGTAAACATACGTTTAGTACGATATTTTTGTTGTTGTCTATAGTTATGTAAAGCTTCTTCGTTTCATCAGAGAGGGAAGCTTCAAATTTGAATTCTCCAGCATCATCGGCTTGACATACAAAAACACGTTTCCATATAATCTCTAAAATAGAAAATGAGAAATTATAACTTGAAATATGATAACTTGAAATATAATATGAAAATGATAATTTACAGGTTGGTGTTTACTTTTACAATGTTTTCAAAATGTGCGCTAGTTACAATAACAACTTGTTCTAGATATTCTGATTACCAAACTTTTTAATGTAATAGTCCTATGAACAACATTAACGAGGAAACTATCCTTTACATGTTTCTTTTGAAAACACAAGTTGCACAAGTATGAAATATTTCCGTATCCAATCTTAGGTCAAGTGAGTAGGCGTAAATAAGTAATGGAGACCTGAAGAAGATGGCTATGCGCATGACCCATACCACATATATTTTCATTTAAATTAGTTTTATTGAGCTCAATTACAAAACGCGCTCTCCCTTCTTTTATTATATTTTTTCGAGACAGTGGGTTTCGGATGGAAGATTTCAAAATCACACGGAGGGCACTTACTTGATTTGTCTCTTAGTTCATTCATTATGTCAATCGACACTATCCCGTTGCTAATTTGTAGATACAACGGTGTCCCGGGAACATTGTATACCTGTGCAGTCTCCGAGTATTGATGACAATTATCCTTAAGGAGTTCACGCTTTGGCTGTTCCACACTGGGATAGACCTCTGAAATTATAATGATTTCTTTAGTATTTGGTGCTGACTTTAAAAGTTCCCTTTGTACTCTAAAGTAAACTAAACTTTCTATCTGTGCTATCTAACATAAATTAAAAAGTTAATGATAAATGATTAACAGCTTGAGTCTATAAATGATATGTTAATTTTCTGTAAGCCTTTATTGTACATAATTTGAACATACACATGTAGTTAAGTTATTCTTTTTGTCAAAATCTTCTAAGATTTTGGTTTACTCTGAGACTTTGAACATGGCATTTTGATACTACTTTAATAAACAAATTGTAACTATAAAAAGTACGATAGACGGTGAAATACCTGTCCCTGTTTCCGGTGCTAGTATTGCGCTTAATTCCAACCAAATCCAGCGATCGCGCTTTCTACGAATTACCTACACAGAAGCAAATAGAATAATAATATCTTATTTAGCTATCTACATGTGTAAGATAAGAGCTCTTCCCAGTTATAATTGAAATATGTTAAAGCTACCCTCATCCAACTTTACTGTTCATTGACATAGACTAAGTAAAAATCTGAAATTATTTTGTTTTTGTTAATAGTTAAACAATGTTTGCATTAATGGTGATATCGTTAAATTTTCGAGCGTTTCTACTTATAATTAAGTATTTTCTCCTAGTTTATAGTAATATCTTCGAAAATAGTTTGTCGAATATACGCCTCTATGAATAACTTATCTCTTTAATTTCAAAGAATTGTAACAAAAATGATATGATTACTACAGAACTCGACATACCAGAACGAATCTCGTCTTTCCGTCTACTTTAACTTTGTGAAATAATTTCAACACGTCCACTTGCTTCACATCCGGGACAAAACGACCAAGAAGAAGAACAAGTTCGTCATTTTCTCTAGCGAAATATAAATAATATTTAACAACAAGTAATTATGGAAAACAAATTGTTCTACATTAAGAAAAATCTTTTATTACCACCTTTAGTCTACTGATGGTTGAATATCAATACAAGTTATAGTATTAAAGTTTCGTAAACAAAATTAACCTCATAGTATATCCTTTCATCTTTACATTGCAAATTTAAATATGATGTCATCATTTTCTTTCATACAACATATTTGTCCTTCGTGAAGGTCAACATTATCTATCTTCGGAGAGGACACTTGCTAGATTTAATACATGTATTAGTTGCCATTTGCTACACATAGATATTTATAAACCAAATCATGATGCACGTTGCACGAAAAGTCTCAAGAATGTAGCAACTTATAAATGTAAAAATACAAATTTGAAAAGGTAACTTACTCTATACCCATTATTTTCGCAGGACCGTCACGTTTTACTTTCACCAAAATATGATGAAAGTAGATGGTTCCATCACGTTCTTTTACTTCATACGTGTAGAGCTTTGCCCCGAACTCATCATATTCTAATTTATCAGAACATATGTGCGGAATATGAATGTGTGTCTTCGCAATAAGTTTCTGTTGAAAAAAGCGACATGCACAATGTATTCAAGACTTATATAAAAGTACGATTAATCATTGCTGTAACTATATCCCATATACGCTACAAAATTGTATCACGTTCTCTACACTCTCTACACTCTCTGCACTCGGTCACATGTTTATCTTTGTTTAATACAGAAAATAAGAGCATTTTACTAGTATTTATAAGCAGCAAATGTTGTCGCTGCAATTAATAATCCTTTTAAAAATGAGACATACAGAATAAGACATGCCATTGCAACCCGTAAATCGTTACTTAATCGGGTAAATATATAAATTGTAATACCAGTAATTATTTTAGCTCTATTTAATGAATAGTCAACATTGTTTTGGTTAGCACAAACGTATAAGTAATGCTGTAGACCCTCAACCAAAATGCATTTATTTTCTAAATCTAGATGCATTTAGTATATAATTTAATTTGACCTGTTTTACAACTCGAGCTCTCATCTTCATATTTACTTAAACATCTGAGATATCAAAAACAATTGATATATTGTTTTATAATTGTTATGTTTTATGTGCTCTCTCTTCCACACTTACCCCATGCATACTTTTACTGGTGAAAATGAAATCATCAGGAGCATAATTCGGTCCACTTTTGAGTGTTTTCTTAACCACACCTTCAACATTTATAAGATCTTGTTCAAGATCGGTTTCGTCCAATGTTTGTCCTGGTAGGCGTTTTACATTGTCATTAGGTGTATTACTAATTGTTAGATCATGAAAAATATCATCTTCAATGACTGATTTACAGTCAAGTTGTGGCCGGTCATTATTTGCACCTCTTGCACATTGCTGAGTTGAAAAACCTTCGCCATTTTCATCTATTTTTTCCATAACATTCTACAAAATCTTTCTGTAAAACAACACAGATTTTGTAGTTGAAATGCAGCTCCGCTAAAATAAATTCCTCAAGTTAAATCCTCAATACTTTACATCAATAATCACAATATATACCGAAGCAGTTGAAAACACTTCTCAAATCTAGATGCTGAATGTAAAATTTATGCGGGTATAGTGAGTAAGGAAGATTATATAGAGACAATTTATGCTGTTTTCTGTGTCATATTTGCTATTTCCCGGCGCAGACATGCATGTTTTGTTAAAACGTTTTCAGGTTTCCTTTTGAATGTTATCTTTAGGCCTTCGTGATCTGATTATTTTATATCATTTGTTACGACTTAAAAGATAAGTCACAAGTGTTTATAAAACGACACTCGCTTGAGTTACTCCCACTGAATGTATATGTCCTGGCACAATCAGGTTCACTTACGACAAAAAAGGTGAAAATCACGTCCTTACTATACAGTTTTTTCTCTATAGCGGTCAAAAGATTTCCAGGTAGAACTTGCAACAAGTATATGACTGTAAGACATTAATAATACGCGTTGTCCTGAAATGTTTTAGATGAAAATATAATCCCACCTTTACTTTTTAAGATTGTTCTCAGTCTTGTTTAAGAGTACTTATCTTAACTTTTCAAATAGTTCTATCTACTCACGAAAAACAGTTTATATTTAAACAAGACTTTAAAAACTGTTATCTTGCTATTGGCTTTACAAATTTTGGATAGACTTCAATCACCTCTGTCATTGTGTTTGAGATAAAATTCCTCTATTGATTTCGTAATGAACCTAATCTTAATAGTCTCATTAAACGTTCTGTATTATTCAAACAAAAGCCAGACAGATACATTGTATTACATATTTCTCATTGTTCAATATCTTTTGAACAACTTTTCAACATCTATTGTATTCACAGTCACATAAAGTTTTGACTATCCAATATCCAACACTTCCCGATTAAAGAAATGCAAACATGGTTATCTCGGGTCGGTTATTTCGCATTCCTTCGGAATATAACCTAGTCGCCTTTTGAAAACAGGTGTTAGCTGTGCCGGATTATCGTATGTGGTGACTTTTTAAAATAATTTTAATGGAACGCTTGGAGTTTTAAGGATGAGACTGGCATGGTTGTTAGAGCAAAAGTGTTGCCTTATTGATAAACACCAGTGGATATCCCATGCTCATTTGTTTTATCGAGAAATGCAAGCATTAACAAGGAGAATCCCGACCAGTTTGCCAAGAATGTTTCATAACTTGTATAATATATTATGCTTTTTAGTCGATGCGGGATGTTTTCTTAAATAACTTTATTTGTTTCAGAACTTGATTTAATACTGTTTCTTTGATATTTTGTATATGTGTAGATGAGTTTACGTTGTGATATAAAAACAAAAATAATATCAAACAGGGAATGCCACGTACCAAATACGCATTTGACACGTGACATTTTATAAAATATATCAATATAAACGTGTTGTCATGGCTCTATGGGTAAAATCTAATTCTAGAAATTTGCATGGGCGGGTCGAAGACGAACTACTTTTTATGGGTATATCTTCACAGCAATATTTGTGTAAATACTGGACAAGATAAATTAAATTGATCCAATATGTTTCTTCTTTTTTTTCTCAACACAGCAAACACGTAGAATATATATTTTAATGGGTTGTATTTTCAAATTTTATTCATTGTGTTTTTCAACATTACCCGTGACATTTGTTCCAGCGATTCTCGAACTTATTTACGTCTTCTTGAAATATCTGCAAAGAAGGCTTTAACAAAGCAAACTGGGACTTCTTCTTATCTGTCATTTCCTTATGTCTTTAATGTCAGGCCATGCAAAATCGTTTCTTCCTTTAGCGTCCTCGGACGGATAGGCTTAAGGCCCCCTATTCGGAAAAAAAAAATCATAATGTCCCACGATCTCGCTGTTTGACAACACCGACATCACAATCTTTTCGTAAATGGCAAGATGACAACGATCATTAAATATTATTCGTATAAAAAGGGAGGTAGACGTTTTGTAGTTCAAAGCGTTTTTTTTATAACATCGCTACATTTACATGGATCTCACGGTAAATTGTAGATTTTAAAGGGTTGATTTCAGGGCTTATTCATATTTGTAACTTCGGCAAGGGTAAAATAAACTTTGTCATTATGTAGAAATGTTCTCCTTACAATAGCATAAGTCCAGTTGTGTTATTTGAATTGATACATGTATTGTCTATATCATTTTGCACGGAAGTTTAGTCCTGGTATAATGAATAGCATCCTAAATACTCATGCATGTTGTTTGATGTGTCTTTTCTTTCAGGTCCATGTTTTAGTATAGTAATTCACCAAATCCGTCACAAATGGCAAGTTGTGGCTGTCAGAGTTACCTGGGGTTGTAAAGTCATCCTCATTTTGTTTGCTTTAAAAGTTGAGGAACATAAAATCTTTGAGATGTTGTTTAAAAATAGTGTACAGGCTAGTTATTAGGGTGCCCAAGGAGAAAGGTTTCAGCAGACGGTAGAGCTTAAGGGAATCCATTAGATAATTAGGCTTCAATAGATTAGAAGAATATGTAAGTAAAATTCTAGTAAACGATGAGTGTGACCATCTGTTCTACATATTACCTCACCTTAAGGTACTGATTTTTAAAGTAAAAACTCCTTGAATTAAAGTGACATTATGCGCATCTTACTACACATTTTTGATTGACAATTTTATAAATGCAATTTTTGGTTGCTGTGCATTTAAATGTGTTAAATTAATGATTATGCCGCATTAGTATTTGAAATTGATGCTTTAGATATAAAAATATCGGACTGATAAAATGATAGTTGATTGTGTCGTTGTTGATGTTGGTAGAGATTTCAGCAGTGGAAGGGAAGCAACTCCTGCATGCAGTTGTTCTTTTCTTAAATTGACTCTCCCAGTCAAATAAGAAAATCAATATTTGGAAAGTTATTTTTCATACTGGTAGCGGGAAGAGTTTGGTGTATTGGGTTAAAAGCTATCATTCCTCTACGCTTTTGTACACACACCATTTTCAGCTGGATTGTTACTTGAAAAAAATGCGCATAATGTCACTTTAAATGTCATATAATTATTCTTAGTTGATACATTGTCATATAATTGACATTTAGAATTAAATGCTAGTGTTGTTGATTTCATTTTAGACATTCAAATAGAGCTACATATTACATTTTCATCAATTAAGTATCAATGGCGCGCACACTTCTTCATAATAGGTAATTTTAGACATCTAGAATAATGGCTATGAGTTCTACATGTGCAAACATAACCTTTTGATAAATATTCCATTATTAATAACGGAGATTCCAATGTGTTTTGCATAAATGTTTGTTTTGTTTTGTTTTTCAGGATAGCTAGATAGGTTTTCGAACATCGGGTTGACGCCAAACGAAGAAAACATTTGGTATGGCCTTATCCTTAAGATAGCAAACAGCTTATAGTAATGATAATGTTTATTTATTGTTTATTGTTGTAGCAGCGCTAACGAAGTCATTACCACTGTTAAGATGCTTTCCACACAGTTCAAGTTTGAGTTTGTAACTTTCGCAACTTGTGAGGTGTGTGTACTGATGAATATACTGATGTCAATACCTTACCTGATGATATCGTCTGCTTGAACTGTTTCGTCGGTGGTGAACATTGGTGTTTTTACTACTTCAAATCTGGAACAAAGTGATGAAACATTGTTTAATCCTAGGTTCTGATTCTCCTAAGCAAGTTTTCTAGATTTCACTGAAAGGTGTCAAAAGCTCTACGGAAATATTGAATTATAAATAACATTCATTTTTGGACTGGTGTTAACATTTTCGGAACCAATCTTATCGAAATTTTACAAGCGAGTAACAAACACGATGAATTTAATGTTGACATTTGATCTACTTTGAAGACGGTCCTTACCAAATACCAAGCTCCTTTGCGCGGCTATAGTTTGTTACTTTACGGACGAAATATCGGTTATAAAGATGTCCGCTTTGCGGTTTGTCTATATATATATATGCGCATTTTTGTTCCCTCTAACACCCAACCAAATTTTGTATCCAATTTCTGTAGCAAAGCAAATAATGAAATTGGATGAGCATGTGGTTTGTACTGTTTCCATTTTGTAAAAAAGCATGGCATATCTAAACAAACTCGAAATACAGGAAACTTATGACAATTATGGTCGCCAAACGTTCTTCGCAAATATTATTTTATAATAGCCGATTAACCGCATGCAAAGTTAAAACAACAAATCCCCACACTTTGTTAATTGTGTAAGTAATTTAGTTAGTAAATTTGTCCAAAACCACTGTTTATTTGCCAAACTTAACGGTTGAATGGATATAATTTTTTAACTTTATATCATGTATTCATAATGCTTAGATCGTTTCCGTGTGCAAAATACATTTAACATGTAAAAAGAAGAGTACCTGTTTGGTTTTGAGCTGTATACATACATACAAAAAAAACAAACTCTGATTAGTTGTCAACCGGAAGTTACTGTCAATATTGACCACATATCACTGATATTGAAAAACCTGCATGGGACATTACAATGTGGTTCTGAGGAGTTTCACCTTTTGAATATCTCTACCATGCATGAGATTCATATCTACCGGTAGATCTAAGTTATTTCAGTGGGCTCAGTCCTGAAAATGTAATAGTGCAATATGCTTCTTACAGCGTAGCCCCACAGGCAAACGATTAGGCATCATGCAAAACCTATATTTAATGACGAAACATTGATTTCTGGCAAGTCCAGGACAAATGATAGATTTCATATAGTGGACAGAGCAATATTCCAACGTGTATCTAGCAATATACATAGGGGCTCAGCACGTATCAATCAGTTTAAATAAAGATTGAACACAACCAAATCACCAAGAGTTCTTAAATGTATTTCAATTTCACACCACATGCTAAAACTACATGTTGCCAGAGCTGATGTAAATTATAAAGTTATTTTATATGAATTTATTTTAGTTCGAATACACAGAAAGCTCCGTAGCTTATTTAATCGCTCTCGAACACTCATTGCAGATGTCGTCGGTCTCGCGAGAGAGAGACAGCGATTTTTCAACGCTGCTACCCATTTACAGCTGGGTTGACTGAGGCATCAGTGTCTTTGCCCAAGGACACATCTCATGCTGCGGCTGGGATTCGAACCCGGGGCTCCCCATCCGGAGTCGAACGCCCTTACCACTAAGCTGTCGTGGTCACAATTCAAGAGTTGACTATCTGCCGTACGTTTTTATGGTTATGGATGCCCACTGAGATCAGAGAATCAAGAGAATGAAATTAGTCATTCATTACGAAAAATTCAAACGTGATATTATTTGGACAGATATTTCAAATTCAATGAACTAAGAATAGTCCACTGACAGAGAACGTAAACTGTACTTTAAGCGTTAAATCATACAGGAGGAATGCAACGTGGTCGAGTGGATAACGCTCTTGACTACCAATCCCCTCTAAAGATTAGCTAGTTAGAAGCTCGAAGGTTTGCACATGTGTATCGGTCCTATAAAACGGTCATGTAGAAGAGAACCAACGGCTCTACATGTATTCGTAAAAGAGCTAGGTATCTGGATACCCTTGTAGTATCTGCATCTGTATCTTCAAGATGCGCCTGTCAGAGGCCTTAGCAATTTCATCTGGGCAGAAATCCCAGGATGGACCCTGATTGTGAACAATCTAAATGAATAATAACATTCCTTTAATATACACATTCTATGAGTTACAGGTTTTAGCAAGGCTCGGAAACAAACAATAATAATTCGTTTTAGCTCTATTGCGAAACCAACTTGTCCAGTGTACATGTATTGTATCGCCCTTGTGACATTACTATTTAGCCACATAATTTTAGTCATGACAAGCAAACGAATGAAGGAATCTCAGCTATAACGATGAATTAAACAACAATGTGTGAAGGAAAACATTATAAATTATATTGTTAACACATTTCGTTGTGCTGTAAGGTATATATTTTATAGCTACATGTATTAAGGAATATAACCAACCAAATCCTGTTCAAAAAGTGATTATATGCGTGAAAAATAAAAGAAATGTACATTAAATATATATAAAACACTATATACACTACTCTTTGTAATTCAAAATGTCACAAACTGCAAATCATAGCATGATAATATTTTACAAACTACATGTTCATTTGCAGAGAACTTTTCAAACACTCAGCAGACATTTTTATTGTTTATTAAAGTCATATTGTATACAACAATAATACTACAGAGTTAAGTATGAATGTGGAATTTCATAACTTTTGAGGCCTTTAATAAAGAGTTCAATAAAGAATGTTGCATATTTCAAAACTATTCTTAAGCAAAATGTTATACAAAATGTACATTAAGTGGGCCTGTATCTACTTTATACGACATTGCAAGATGTTGATCGTTAACACCTCGTTCTTTCTCACTGTCAGTCCACATCCTATTTCAAATCAGTCAAAGACTTTGAAAGTTCTTGACTATTTTTTGTGGACAAAAATATATCGGAATCTGTACTGTCTGTAATGATTTTCGGAGATATTCTGTATTTATAAGACTGGAAAATACTTCTTTCAGTCTCACAACTCATTTCAGACGAAAGAACACTGCTTTTGCCGGAGTCTGTGCTTCTTGTGAAAAAGAAGCGATACTTATATGTGGCACGATACTATCATATTGGTCTTCTTCTTTGCAGCGAGTCAACCGACCGTCCGGCTGATCTAGACCAGAATCATATTGTACAGGAAATTCCTCAAACACGCAGGTATGAAGCTGCGCCCTGACTTGCTTTGTATCACGATTATATCCAAGGTACATTCCTGAAAATGTTTTTTTGGAATATAAAGCTAACTTATTTCATTTACATCTGCGGTTTTGATCGCAAAGAATATCTGAAAAAAACTCTAAACAAATACTTAACCAACTGTCATTGTGATGTTAAGCATACAAATAAGTTTAACAGAGGTTACGGATTGAACCGATGACACTGTACATAATTTGATAATACAATTGACCTGAGCGTGGTAGAAGACATTAAAAGAAGCACTCTGTTTCTTCCACACATCATATAAGTGAACAATTAACTTACCATTTGCACGAAAACGTACTGTGTCAGCTTCTGCGCCAAATATATCAAATTGCTGAGGCTCAGACTGAAAATGACAGGACGAGCATAAGCTAAAACGTTAATTAATGTTTCGCCTAAATAAAGTAAAATGTTAACAAAAAAGCTCTGAGGACATCAATAAGAAAAATAGGCAGAGTTTGGAAAAATAACGTTTCAAAATTTCGAGACACATGCTGATTATTAGCAAGTCCAACTTGAAGAAGTCATTCTCACTGTCAATGTTTTAGTCTATAGAAACGTTTACTTTTTCTCATTTAAATCTTTAACGGCGCCTAAGTAAACATACGTTTAGTACGAAATTTTTGTTGTTGTCTATAGTTAGGTAAAGCTTCTTTGTTTCATCACAGAGGGAAGCTTCAAATTTGAATTCTCCAGCATCATCGGCTTGACATACAAAAACACGTTTCCATATAATCTCTAAAATAGAAAATGAGAAATTATAACTTGAAATATGATAACTTGAAATATAATATGGAAATGATAACAGGCAGGTGTTTACTTTTACAATGTTTTCAAAATGTGCGCTAGTTACAATAACTTGTTCTAGATATCCTGATTACAAAACCTTTTAATGTAATAATCCTATGTACTAGTATTATCCTTTACGTGTTTCTTTTGAAAACACAAAATTGCACAAGTATGAAATATTTCCGTATCAAGTCTTGTGTCAATTGAGTAGGCGTAAACAAGTAATGGAGACTTGAAGGAGATGCCTAGGCGCATGACCCATGCCGGATATAATTCCATTTAAATTAATTTGACTGAGCTCAATTGCAAAACACGCTCACTCTTCTTTTATTAATTTGTTTGAGATAATCGTCTTTTTAAGATAACATGAAAATGTTCCGAGTCACAAATGAAATCCCCAGTAGATCATACTGACTTAAAGGGGCCCACTGTTGAGGTTTCCTATAACTTTACCTTTGTTATAGTTCATATACTGGAAAAATAATTATGCAGTGGCAAACTTAGGCAGAATAGGAACATTTTGAAATTCATGCAAAAAGATTGAACATTTTTGAGAATAATTTTATGGACCTCACATTTTGTGAATAAAATTGAAAATGTTCTTCCTGTTAAAAACGACTCTTTCGTTCAAATTTCCGGCAACATTGCCTTTTTCAAGAAATGCTCTTAGCTGTCTTGTACTCCTTTATGACAAGATTAGAAATAAAAACAAAACAGAGAGTCAGGAAATGACGTAATTTACACCAGATAGCTTAATGACGTTTCCCGTACTTTTCAGTTGATGTCCAATCGCACGAAGTATACACTGAACTTATTTAATTTATCCTTTAAACCCCAATTAGATTAAACTGAAAATGTACTCAGGGCACTTACTTGATTTGTCTCTAAGTTCATTCATCATGTCAATCGACACTATCCCGTTACTAATTTGTAGATATAACTGTGTCCCAGGAACTTTGTATACCTCTGCAGTCTCCGAGTATTGATAGCAATTATTCTTAAGCAGTTCACGCTTTGGCTGTTCCACAATGGGATAGACCTCTGAAGTTATATAATGACTTCTTTAGTCTTTGGTGCTGACTAAAAAGGTTCGATTTAGTAACCCTAAAGTAATGAAGAGCTTGAGTCTATAAATGATATGTTAATTTTCTATAAGCCTTTATTGTACATACTTTGAATCTAGTTAAGTTATCCTTTTTGTCAAAATCTTCTTAAACTTTGCTCAACTCTGAAAGTTTGAACATGGCATCTTGATACTTTAATAAACAAATTGTAACTATAAAAAGTACGATAGACGCTGCGATACCTTTCCCCGTTTCCGGTGCCAGTATTGCGCTTAATTCCAACCAAATCCAGCGATCGCGCTTTCTACGAATTACTTTCACAGAAGAAAATAAAATAATAGTATCTTATTCAGCAACCTACATGTGTAAGTTAAGAACTAGTTTCAGATATAATTGAAGTAAATTAAAGCTACCTTCATCCAAAATTACTGTACATTGATATACATGTAGACCTGAAATACTCTTGTTTTGTTAATATTTAACCAGATGTTTGCATTAATGGTGACATCGTTAAATTTTCGAACGTTTCTACTTATAATTAAGTATCTTCTCTGTGTTTATGTTAATATCCTCGAAAATATTTTGTCGAACATATGTCTCTATGAATAACCTATTTCTTAAATTTCAAACAAGTGTAGCAATAAATGATTTGATTACTACAGAACCCGACATACCAGAACGGATCTGGTCTTTCCGTCCACTTTGACTTTGTGAAATAATTTCAACACGTCCACTTGCTTCACATCCGGGATAAAATGACCAATAAGAAGAACAAGTTCGTCATTATCTCTATCGAAATAAAGAGTATTAAATAACAAGTAAATATGGACAACAAATTGTTCTACATTAAGACAAATTCGTGTTCCTTTTAACAGAAACATTTTGATACCATCTTTAGTCTACTGATGGTCGAATATCAATACAAGTTATAGCATAAAAGCTTCCCAAACCACATTAACCTTACGCTGGAAATTAACATAAGATGTCAACATTTTTTTTTCTCTCGTTAAGATCCACATTATCTATCTTCGGAGAGGACGTTACATCTTTTTAACTTGCTAGATGTAGTATTAGTTGCATTGCAATTTATGGCACATAGATATTTGTAAAACAAATCATGATGCACGTTCCCCGAAAAGTATCAAGAGTGCAGAAACCTATCAGTGTAAAAATACAAATATGAAGAAGTAACTTACTCTATACCCATAATTTTCGCAGGACCGTCAGGTTTTACTTTCCTCAAGATATGATGATAGTAGATGGTTCCATCACGTTCTTTGACTTTATACGTGTAGAGCTTTGCTCCGAACTCATCATATTCTAATTTATCAGAACATATGTGTGGAATATGAATGTGTTCCTTCGCAATTGGTTTCTGTTGAAAAAAAGCAAAATGTATTCAATACGTATATATAAAATTACGATTGATCAGTACTGTGACTATATCCCATACACGCTACAAAATTGTAACACGTTCTCTACTCTAAAAGCAAAGGCATCACACTATTTTACTATTTGATTACTGTCATACGACAAAACCAGAAGAACACATAAAGAGATATTTCTGTTTAATTCTGTAATCCTTTACAATATGGCGCACTCGGTCACGTGTTCAAAGTTGTTTAATACAGATAGATAAGATCATGTAACTAGTATTTATAAGCAGCAAAGGATGTTTCTGCATTTAATGATCCTATTCAAAATGAGACATACAGAATAATAAATTCCGTTGCAACTCGTAAATCGTTACCTAATCGGGTAAAGTGTATATTGACGTTAACGTACGTTGTAATAGCAGTGATTATGTTAACTCTATTTACTGAATAGCCAACGTTGTTATGTTGTAGACCCTCAAGGAAAAGACATACATTTTCATTTTCTAAATCTAGATACATTTAGTATAGAAATTAGTTTGACTTATTTTACAACTCTATCACGAGCTCTCATCTTCATATTTACTTGAACATCTAAGATATCAAAAGCAATTGACTTTTGAGCAGTTTTATAATTATTATGTTTTATATGCTTTATTTTCCACACTTACCTCATGCCTGCGTTCACTGTCAATGAATACATCAGGAGCAGAATTCGGTCCACATGTGAGTGTTATATTAACCACACTTTCAACAATTATATGATCTGTTTCAAGACCAGGTTCGTCCAGGTCTAAGTTCTTTGTTGGCTGATATTCGGGTAACCGGAACTTGTAAGTATCTTCTGTGAAACCAAAGCCACCAGGTAAAACTTTCCAATTTCTTTGCCACTGCCTGCGATATTTTGACTCCATTATCTATGTTAATACGCAATTTTCACAATTGTATTTCATAACACGTTACAAAATCTTTTTGAAAAACAACACAGAATTTGTAGTTGAAATGCAGCTGCGCTAAAAATAAATTCCTCAATTTCAATCCTCAATACTTTACATCGATAATCACTATATTAACCGAAACAGTTGAAACACTTCTCTGGTGATAATGTTAAATCTAGGCGGGTAAAGTGAACAAGGAAGATTGTATAGAGAAAATTCATGCTACTTTCTGTTTCATATCTGATATTTTCCGGCGCAGACATGCATCCTTTGTTACAACGTATGCAGGTTTCGTTTTGAATGTTTTCTTTATGCCTATGTGATCTGAATATTTTATATCATTTGTTACGACTTAAAAGATAAACCACAAGTGTTTATTGAACGACACTCGCTCAAGTTACTCCAACTGAATGTTTTTGTCCTGGCACAATCAGGTTCACTTACGACAAGAAAAAATCACGTATTTACTATACAGCTTTTGCTCTATTGCATTCAAAAGCTTTCAAAAGTTTCCGGAAAATGATTGCAAATTTAGTCCCGGGGCATCTGGGCAGAACTTGCAACGAGTATATGACTATAATACATTAATAATACGCGTTATCCTGAAACGTTTCAAAAGAAACTATAATCCAACCTTTACTTTTTAAGATTGTTCTCAATCGTAGTAAAGTGTACTTATCTTAACATTTTACCAATGTCACCAATTAAAAACGGGTGTAAGTTGTGCGGGATTCCCGTATGTGGTGACTTTTTTAAATAATTTTAATGGAACGCTTGGAGTTTTATCAAACATGCATTTTCACCAACCAAAACCCCCCCCCCCCCCCCCCCGTCAAAAAGAAATGGATGAGTCGGGTCGGTTCTTTCGGATTCCCCCAAAATAAAACCCCCCCCCAAAAAAAAAAAAGGGTATTTTTTTTTGTATTTTTTTTTTTATTTTTTTTTTTTTTTTTTTTTTTTTTTTTTTTTTTTTTTTTGGACTGGCATGGTTTTAGAGCATAAGTGTTGCCTTATTAATAGACACCAGTGGATATCCCATGCTCATTTATTTTATGGAGAAATTCAAGCATTAATAATGGAAATCCCGACATGTTTGCTAAGAATGTTTCACAACTTGTATAATATATTTACCTTTTTAGTTTTTTTAAATAACTTTATTTGTTTCAGAACTTGATTTAATATTGTTTCCTTGATATTTGTATATGTTTAGATGAGTTTACGTTGTGATATAATACGAGTTTGACACGTGAGCTATGACTTTTTATGAAATATATAAATATAAACGTGTTGTCAAGGCTTCAATACGTAAAATCTAACTATAGTAGATTTGCAGGGATGGGTCGAAGAAGGACTATTTTTCATGGGTATATCTTCACAGCAATATTCGTATAAATACTGGACAAGACGAATTAAATTGGTCCAATATTTTTCGTGTTTTTTTCTCAACAAAGCAAACACTTAGAATATATTTTAATGGGTTGTATTTTCAAATTTTATTCATTTTATTTTTCAACATATTATGCCTTGATTTAAATGCATTTGTTTCAGCGATGCTCGAACTTATTTACGCCTTCTTGAAATATCTGCAAAAAGGCTTCAACAAAGCAAAAGGGTACTTACTCTGAGCTGTCATTTCATTTTGTCTTTAATGTTAGGCCATACCAAATCGTTTCTTCTTTGACGTCCGCGGACGGATAGGCTTGAGGCCCTCTGATAAAAAAAATCATTTCATAATGTCCCGCGATCTCGCTGTATGACGACATCGACTATTCGTGATTGGCAAGATGACAACGACGTTTAAATATTATTCGTATAAAAGAGCAGGTAAACGTTTGGTAGTTCAAAGCGTTTTGATAACATCGCTACATTTCCGTGGATCTCATGGTGAATTGTGGATTCTAAAGGGTTTTTTTCGGGGCTAATTCATATTTGTAACTTCGGTAAGGGTAGAGTAAACCCTGTCATTATGTAGAAATGTTCTCCTTACAATAGCATAAGTCCAGTCGTGTTATTTAAATTGATATTGTGTATATCATTATGCACGGAAGTTTAGTCCTGGTATAATGAATAGAATCCCAAACGCTCATGCATATTGTTTACTGTCTCTTTCCTTTCAGGTCCATGTTTAAGTAGGGTAATTTTCCAGTACGGAAACATTTTCCATATCCGTCTTAAATGGCAAGTTGTGGCTGTCAGAGTTACATAAGGTTGTAAAGTCATCCTCAGCTTGTTTGCTTTAAAAGTTGAGGAACATGAAAACTTTGCGATGTTGTTTGAAAATATCGTACAGGCTAGTTTTAAGGGTGCCCAGGGAGTAAGATTTTAACAGACGGTAGAGTTGAAGGGAATCCATTACATAAAATGTCAAGTATTTGACAGTAACGCAAACACAGGTTAGATGGTCATTGCATGTTGCTAAAACTCTTTCAAACTTAAACTCGGCGCATGTTTCCTTTGAAATCATTGACACGGACGTACGTAAAAGTGTCGATAGCTCTGATGCTTGAAGGGAAAATATATCTGACACAAAGCTCACAGTTCAAATATTCATCTAAGTTTGGCCAGATTATGTCACAAAGGCCGATTTGAATTTTAAAAAAAATGATTTGATTGATCTTTTTCAAGAACGATAATAAGGTTTCATTAAATTGGAAGAATCTATCAGTAAAACTCTAGTAAACGATGTGTGTGACTATCTGTTCTACACATTACCTCACCTTAAGGTTCTGATTTTTAAAGTCAAAACTCCTGGAATTAAATGCAATATAAATATTCTTTGGTTATTCATTGTCATATATTTGACTTTAAAATTAAATGCTTGTGCTGTGAATTTCATTTTTGAAATTAAAATACATATAACATTTTCATCAGTAAAGTATGAATGGAAATTTGATATAGGTGCACATGCTTCTTCAAAATAGGTGAATTTAGACATCTAAAATGATGCCTATGAGATCTACATGTGCAAACATAACCTTTTGAAAAATATTTTATAATAAATAATGGAAAATCCAGTGTGTTATGCATAAATGTTTTGAAGGCTTCGTTTGTTTTTTCAGGATAGCTAGATAGGTTTTCGAACAGTGGGATGACGCTTAAGGAAGAAACAATTTAGTATGGCCTTATCCTTAAGTCAGCAAACAGCTTATATTAATGATAATGTTTATTTATTGTTTATTGTTGTAGCAGCACTAACGAAGTCATTATCACTGTTAAGATGCTTTCCACGCAACTCAGGTTTAAGTTTGAAGCTTTTGCAACTTGTGAGGTCTGTGCATATGTATTTCTGAAGCAACAAGGTACTTGTTCTGCATTTCCTTTGCGTTTTTCCTGAAATGTTCACCTTAAGGTGTAATTCATTAACTTCGTGCTGCCCAGTGATGGTTTGCTTTCTCTTAAGCAGGCGTCACACTGTCCCGAAGTTGACACCAGATGGCCATACGAATATGGAATTTGAATTTCGCGGAAGATGGCCCCGAACTTGGTCAACAGCAAATCAACAGCCGAAGCAAGTACGATGCCTACAGAAGGTCATACGATGGCACCCGAACCACACACGAAGGCAACACGTAGATGTAAATTTTTATTAAGTTGTTAACCCGCACAATGCACGAAGGCCACACGATGGCTACACGACGTCGTGTTGAGAGTACGATGCGTTCGAACACGGTCACGAAGGCGTCACGTGACTTCCCGATTGTATAAAACCTTTGGCTGACCGTGGGAAATTCAGTTGCTGATCGGAGATTATTAGGAGCAGAACACACAGTAGATTTCAACTTTATTTCAAAAGACACATGGGAAACTCTTGAGGTACTCAAATTCGGCTGTCTTCTCGGACACCGTGGTCCCATCTCGATGTCATCGTACTATAGTACGATGGATACACGACGGCACTGCGAGGGCTTCACGTAGTCGTGTTGCCTTTCTAAGACAATCGGGCACTTCTTGTTTCCTTCGTACTGTCTTCGTGAGGCGAAAAAAAACCGACGACACCGATGATCACACGAAGTAAAGACGAAGATGACACGATCTGACAAGATGCCCTCACGATGGCCGTACGAAGGGCAAAATAAACACACGAATTCAACACGAAAATGAACCTTCGCGAGGTCTTTCGGCCATCTTTTGGCATGCCAAAGATTTTGCCACCGCTCACGAGGTTGCTGCCGGAGCCTGAGAAACTCCATTCGCGGTCATACGATGGATTAAGACGCCCTCATGAATGGCCGGTTGTTTTTACGATCAGGGCCGAATTTAAACATTTCCTTTATCGTGTGTCCATCTGGTGTCAATTTCAGGACAGTGTGACAAGCGCATAAAGATAATCCACTATGGTAATACCCCTGCAATCCGAATATACTGATGTCATTACCTCACCTAATGATGTCGTTTGCTTGAACTGTTTCGTCGGCTGTGAACCTTGATGTTTTTACTACTTCAAATCTGGAACAAAGTAATGTAACATTGTTTCATCCTAGGTCATGATTCTCCTGAGCAACTTTTCTGGATTTCGATGAAAGGTGTCAAAAGCTCTACGGAAATATTGAGCAATTAATAACATGAATTTTTGGTCTGGTGTTAACATTTTCGGAACCAATCTTATCGAAAATTTGTTCATTCCAAAGACATTATACAAAATGAATTGGACATAACCAAATAAATTTTCTTAAAGTAAATTTGTATTACCAATATGCTGAATGGTCACTCCTTTAATCAGTCATTACCATACGTTGTACAGTATCAACTTGAATTTCGGCAGTTGCATCTTTAGAACGACCTGACCTTGGGTCATCTTCAGTGCTGGTTCTTACACGCTTGAAACAAGCAGATTCTTTACAATTGAATATGAGGAACAGTCATCACCAAACTTCATGAATTTCTATGGAAGAAAACCCAAAAAAACACAAACACACAAACAAAAAATTTTCCCCAAACCTTTCACAGCTTTCGCACATGTTACCGATTGTATGTAATCAGTAAACATAATGTCTCAAACTTCTCACCCTTGCACACTTACATTGTATGCAGAAATAGAAACAATCTTCAAAGCCAAGAACATTTTTATATACGGTCGTTTGAATAATAGCACACAATGCAATTCTATGACCAACTCAACAAACCAGTTACCGTAACAAGTAGGGTGTGTACATTTTTTTCTTTAAGGTTTGTCTTTCCTGTAGTGACTACGTACTACATCTTCAGGAAAAGACTTTGTTCCTACATTTTGCTCGGTATGGTATGGTTCCCTCCTGTACATTTTGTTGTATTTACACATAGAGTATTCGGTTACATCAGACTACAATGAATAGTATGTGCTTCTGCACTTGTAATTAACACAGTAATTGTTTTTGCTTTCATTTTACAAGATGGCAATTACTTTTTATTACCATCTGCGAGGTTTGATCAATATATATGTGTGACATGGGCAAACGTAATATGTTAAGGTCCTTGTTGCCAATTCGGATATGACCATATTTTCAAACAATTGCAAATTTTTTTAAAAAATGTGGAGCTTTTTCTATATGTCCCTAATTTGCTTCGGTCGACATTTCATGTAAGAAGTTTCAATAAATTTTGCCAAAATGTTACCTGAACACAACATGACAACGATATGCACAACAGTGCTTGGTACTGGTTTAATTGATTTTCTGGAAACCGGAACAAACATCTCATGGTACACTTTTTGTATAAAAGAATCTAATGGTCATTAATCAATGAAAAACTGTTTCGGAAGTGATTCTATTGTAACTTAAAGGTCTAATTTGTCATCATTCTCCAAAAGCATGTTACATTTAGCTCGAACATATTGAAACCGCTGTGATAGCATGTTCGCCTCAGAATCGCAGTGTCAATGGCTCAGTCCTCACAGTGTCATGTTGAAAGTGTTCTCTCTCTATACAGATTGTGAAATTACGGGAAAGCGATAAATCCAGTAGATATAACGGCATACTTTAAAACGCTTGTGTGCGAACTGGTAGTGGAAAGACAATGTCCGTCAGGCCAAGTTGTTAAAACTTTCAAACGCTATTCTTTCGTTTTAAAAGCAAACTTTTCTAGTAAATTGTATTCAATGAATATAATTATTATTGTTTATAGTCCCGGCCGATCCACGTCAAATTGCCAAGACGCCTGACAGGCACAGATTGAAGAGACAGATGCAGAAATAAGTGAATCCATCCAAGTACCAGACCCTAGCTCTTTTACAAATAGACCCAAAGGCTCTATATGGGTGGGAAACACTGAAAAGCGTTTGTTAAATTTCCAGTGTCCCGGCCGGGATTCGAACCGGGGGCCTTCGGATTGATAGTCCAGAGCGTTAACCACTCGACCATCGCGCCAACATATTCAATGAATACATACAGCTTATCATTTTGCCTGTCACATTACAATGTCGAGACTGTCCTCGGACTCTTCTTGGAAAGCCAAACCAGTCATGCTTAAATAAGTTCCTGCTAAGGTCTTCGCAACTTCGCAACAATGGAAATTTTGCTAAAAGTGGTACTGTGGTTTTTTTACTGGATATATTGCCACTTACAATCTCAATAACTTCTATGGCCTAATTCAATCAGGTGAAATTTTAAACATACTTCAGAATTCAAATTGCAGATAATTTGGTTGGGGTGAAAGTCAAACATTTCAGAGAATCTTTAACAACCGCACAATTTGTTTCTTCTTATGTTACTTAACATGCAGGAGTAATTCAGACCAAATAGTATGGGAACAATATTTTTGGATGAATTTACATGTCGAAATAACTTAATGCATAACACTATCAACTCATATTACTCTTAACCTGTAAGCTCATCAGACTGGACATCGGCAACATATGAAGCTCAAGTCTCAGGAACACTTATATATTCATTCATATATAAAATAATGAGCTTACCGGTAGCATGATAGAACTGTGATTTATGTACTCTAAAATAGTGTTGACATATGCCTGTATTTCGTATTATCGTTGCTTCTTCATGTAGCAGTGTTGTTTGAAAGGCTTGTTTATGTTTTGCAATACCATTGAAAAAATAATATAGTGCGCTATAATACTTTCGATTTTAAAAGCAACGTCAGGAAAGTTTTTCGAACAAACGAATGTCAATTTCATCAGACGAGTAAGACACATTTTTGGAATAAGAGCTACTAGTAATTTTTTTACATCCCAGGTGCTCCTGACCTTTTAACAATATAACTTATGAGAAACAGTCGGGCACGAAAGTCTATCTGTACATTAATATCGAAAAACACACACAAAAAAATGTTGATTCACTCTAACCATTACTGTGATAAAGTACAGTATGTATTCGTTATAACCGATCACGATGTGCCCCGTCTGCATATAGTAGGCCTATATGTTTTTTTTGTTTTTGAAGTGGTATATGGGAATATATAGATCTAATACCTGCCTAGACTTATATTACCCGAGCCGTTAGGCGAGGGTAATATTATGTCGAGGCGCGTAATATATCCCCATATATCACGTTAAAAAAACAAATAACAGTTTTATAACTCTTCCATTTCTTAAATATTGAAAAATTCCGTTTGTTTTATTTATTTAACGACTGAACGTAACCAGTCCTTCAAATCCCCTTATGATACCTCAATGTCACTGCGTGACGTCACAAATCAGCACGGACTTATACATTGACGTAGTGTACGCGGCGAACAAGCTCACGTTCAGCATGGGGTACAGTAACGGGGTTATGTCAAGTGTATATTACCGGCTTGCCCGTAAATATCAATATCTATTTATGGATCGTTGACCAATCAGAGAACTGCAAAATTCATGGAAAGGTAATAAACATGTAGGCCTATATGAATATTCAATTTTACCTGAAAAGTGCTAGCAGTACTAGTATACAAATGCCTCCCTGTATTTTATCGTTGAATAAAATATAGTCAGGAATTTGGATGCGTAGTAATTCAATCACGAGTGCGTAGCACGAGTGATTTAATTTTTCGCATCCAAATGACTGACTATAATTTATTCAACGATAAAATATAGGGAACAATTTATTATTTCGATTCTAACACGTTATTTTCTATGAAAACTAGCCGAACTTTATTTAACGCGTAATAGCATATCATTGTAACCTTAAAACGCGAGATACGATTGGACGCGCTTGTTTACATACGTCACGTCGTTACGTCATTTAAGGCACGTCGTCCTTGGAAAAACGTGCTGTATTTTATCGTTAAATAAAATACAGGCTTTTCCCTATATGCTTATATAGGAAAAGCAGCCGCTTGTGTTAGAATAGTTAATAAAACATTAACACAATCATGTATTGACAAGTACCGAGTAGGGCCTATAGCAGATACATTTTTTATAAGTCATATTAAAATGATTAATGAATTCATCATACTAAAAATGTATTAGCGGGAGTATCGACAGTATTGTGATTATTTCTAAAGTAATGCAAACAAGAAATATCTTTAAAAAAAGATATACGGCGGTGAGCTGAGTTACCTAAAAAAAAGTTACCCGAGATTCCCACCCGTATTAGTTTACTGTCAAACGCGGCACAAAACCAGGCTACAAAAGTCGCAAAATAGGCAACGAAAAATAAACGATTTTAAATTTGTTTCATTTTAAGTTATATATATTAACTGCCTTATGTAGCAAAAAAGTCCATTATCAAACAGCGAAAAATATAAACTATAACAATTAGATATTGCCATTTCTAATTCTGACATCATAAAACGCGAGTACTGATTTTTATGGAATGCCATGACCGTCTTATTATGACTTGTTTGCTTATATGCGGTACATATTTCATTATATGCAGTAGATCTTTTATTATATGCAGTAGATATTTAATTATATGTGGTAGATAATTTATTATGTGTGGTACAAGTTACTTTATATGCTGTACTTTCTTTGTTATATGTAGTACACTCTTTTATAGTGGTGGTACTGTCTTTATATGCAGTGCTTTAAATTTGTATGCGGTACAAACCCAATATATGCAGTAGTTTGTTTTGTGTGTATTAGATAAAATGTTATACGTGGTCTTTTTACTTATATGAGGTGCAAACAAACGGGTGTCCTGTGTCCATTGTGTGTGGTGCTTTTTTCCTTATATGCAGTGCAAATCGCATTATATATCGTACTTTCGTTAATATACACTGTAGATCTTACATTATATGCTGTACGTGCGATTTCCTTATACGCTGTGCCTCCAGCATTATATGCGGTAGTTATTTCTTTATATGCGGTAGTTTCGTCATTATATGCGGTAGTTACATCGTTATGATGAGATGGTTAGGATATTTCCGAACGATACCGTACATTGCCAGATTATTACAAATCCGGATGTTTAACAAGTATAATAATTGTGCACCGAGTTTTGAATGCAAGAATCAGACAAACGTTATTTTATACAAACTTTATATACTGCATATAAAGACAGTACCACCACATATAAGAAGAGTTGTACTATATACAACGAAGAAAGTACAGCATATAAAGTAACTTGTACCACACATAATAAACTTAACTAATCCATAATCTACCACATATAATTAAATATCTACTGCATATAATAAGAGATCTACTGCATATAATGAAATATGTACCGCATATTAGCAACCAAGTCATGAAAAGACGGTCATGGCGTTCCATAGATTTTCAAAGGAAGTTTATATCTTATGCATGCCTAAATTCTGCTACATTATATAGAGCTACATTAGAAATTCATATAAATTAAAAGAATTAATACGGTAAATGTTTCTATAGAAACGTTAAATCGTCTAGAAATCATTATCTTCCACAGTATTTGTACTGTACCTTTACTTCTAGATGTTTTCGTGCTTTTCATATCCTTGTTTTGTAAACAGCGTTTAACTTTACGCTGACTTTACGTTCATTTCTTGTTGGCTGATACAGTATTCGGGTAACCTGAACTTGTAAGTATCTTCTGTGAAACCAAAGCCATCAGGTAAAACTTTCCTTCATTTCTTGTCACTAGAGGTGAAGAAACGTGATGTGTCGCCTTTCTTTTGTTTTTGAATGATCAGTATAATTTGCATTATCGCAGTCAGTTCCCGCTTGAGACGCTCTCTTAAGTTTCTGATCAGGCATTTTATACATCTAAGTTTCAGTACATAGTTGGCCAATATTGTTTCCTGTCGTTTGATTATCTTACCTTGACTATGACCATTAATGCGATAAAGAGCATTATGAATTCGTTATAACCGATCACGATGGGAATTTATTTATACACACTTTTATGTGCCTCGTCTGCATATATGCATGTATACGTATGTATATTCAATTTACATGAAAAGTGCTAGCAATAATAAAACGTTAACATAATCATATATTGACAAAAAACATAGTTTAAAAGATACATTTCTTATCAGTCATATTAAAAATGATTAATGAATTCTACTACTACGTGTATACTTTAATAAAAAAAATATATTTGAGTGAGTACCGACAGTACGGTGATTGTTAAGAAAGTAATGCAAAAAAAGTCCATTATCAAGGCAGCGAAAAATAGAAACTATAACTATCAGATCTTTACATGACATGTATACATAGCTCCCACATCCACATTATTTACCTCCCTCGTTCCGAATTGGCAGCCATTTTGAATGGCAAAACTGATAAAGCATTACTAGGAATTTTTCTCAATTATATGATAATTAAGAAAATACCAAGAGAATTTATGTGTGACAACCACATTTTCTTGAACCTGCTGAGTCGTCTACCCATATCAGCATCATATATTGATTATGTTTATAAAGCTGATCAGTTTGTAATTGTTAAGTAGATTGTTCCCTATTTACTTTAAGGGAAGTTGCCATACAAAATGGCTGCCAATTCAGAACAAGGGAGGTAAATATTGCGGATGTGGGAGCTATGTATAAGCATGTTTCTAATTCTGACATCATAAAATTTTCAAAGGAAGTTTATATTTTATGCATACGTAAATTCTGCTACATTATATAGAGCTACATTAGAAATTCATATAATTTAAAAGAATTAATACGGTTAATGTTTCTATTGAAACGTTAAATCGTCTACATATCATTATCTTTCACAGGATTTGTATTGTACCTTTACTTCAAGATGTTTTCGTGCTTTTCATATCTTAGTTTTATAAACAGCGTTAACCGTCTACAGATCGTCATAAGTAAGAGTTTATGTTCATTCCTGTATAAATCTAGCTACAGAGAGAAACCCGATTAAGAAACAAAACAAAACCTTTGATAAAGTCACTTGAGTTGCCTCGGAAACTTGCATCACTTTTTGTGCGCATGCGTCCACATCATCATGTGTAAACTCAATCATTCCACAAACCATTACAGCATGACATTTGCTGTTACACTCGGCGCTAAGATCTTCAGGTGGACTGACGTCGTAGTATTTCTTGTAGTTTACAAACTCTTTACCACTAGGATCTTTCAGTTTTTCGGTTAAATCATGAAGACTTGCAGCAGTAAGGTCAGAGAGATTATAAGCGTTTGTGGTTGTATATTCGAGCTTCCAGTTTGCAACGCCAGCCTTGTTAGCTTCAGGGAGATCAAGGTAGTACTGTGTGAACTCGATATGCTTGCCGGTGACACGGTCGTACTTAATCAACCGGAATCCTGGGTTGTGCATTGGATCAATAGCTATTGGCAAAAATCGTCCAGTTGCTACAGAGGGCGCTATGAACATTGGAATAGTAGGGGACCCTGGAAAACAAAGATAAATTATAGTCAAAGTTAACATACACTCATTTTTAGAAATGTGTTTTGCTTTACTGTTTATTTAAGCCGTTACGACTAGAGAATTGTGAGCATCGAATGATGTTATCAATGTGCGGTAAAAGTTTTATGATCCGCTTCGGAGTTTTGAACATATGCCAGTTATTATCTACACAGAAGGTGACACCTTTCCTATCATGCAGATATGAAATACGTATTATATGGAGAAAAAAACTTACCTGCTTTGTTTTTCAAGACTTTAAATTCGTCACAGTGGAAATGACCAAAATGTAAAGCAACGATGATGTCGGCATAACCATTCAGTAGGTCTAACAATCTACTGTTGTACTCTGGATAATATGCTGTGCGTTTTGGAGGTCTTGGAACACCAGGTGGAATATGTGAAAGGACAATCACCTAAAACAGCCATGATTAAAGTGGCAATTATGTATCATATAATCGAAACTTGTACACACGTTCTGATAACTCTATTTACATTCCGTTCATATGAGGTTCTATTTTCAAACATATACTTGATATGTGCAAATAAGAATAAAATTTACAGACTAACACTTTATGTTAGTTAAAAAGTGTTTCGTATGCCAGATGATTTGAAAAAAGCTAGCCTGGCGCTTACAGGACTTTAAGCTACCTGTCCGTATTATAAATTTTGTTCGCCTTTAAACAAGCTATTAGATGCTGGTATTCAGTAATCGAACTAATAAATGTACAAATGAATATTTACTTTTTCGTTTTGTTCTTTGGCCTCTCCAAGCGTTTTGTTTAGCCATGCAAACTGTCCAGCAGGATCGCCCGTTCCTGTCACTAGTTTGTTGGCAATAAACCATAGATTTGTGTTCGGAACAACTAGCCTAATATTCGCCGATATTTTCACTGCATAATAACCTCCTGGAAAAATAATTTGGTATATCCGATTCAATTTATTTTCTCATTGTTTTTTCATTTCAACGGTAGAACCGAGTAAAACTGTTCAGTACCTCCACACAAGTGTGTCATTACCTGCTTATATTTTTATTTGGTCTAGTCGCTGCAACTACTAACCTACTAAAATTACATGTTTCAGATGTTAGATAATATAGTACCGTTCTCTGAAATGAATAACTTAAGTTATTAGTTGTGCACATACCCAGCAAGAAGTTAGTTATTGGTTGTGCACATAACCCGCAAGAAGTTAGTTACTGCTTGTGCATATACCCCACAAGAAGTACAATGTAAGTTACTGGTTGTGCACATACCCCGCAATAAGTACAATGTAGGTTACTGGTTGTGCACATACCCCGCAAGAAGTACAATGTAAGTTACTGGTTGTGCACATACCCCGCAAGAAGTAAGTTACTGGTTGTGCACATACCCCGCAAGAAGTTAGTTACTGGTTGTGCACATACCTCGCAAGAAGTTTTCTTCTTGGGAATCGTCGTTTATCCAAGAACGCCAGATATCGTAAGTCTCATTATACAATAAAGTGTTTTCTGGATGGAACTGATTCTTTGGATAGGAATCTAGGTTTCCAAACGTAGCATAAACTGGGACTCCAGGAAAGGTTGCCTTCATTAGTTCTGTTGTCTTGTTATGAATGCCCGCATTGAATGTATGGTTGACTTCTGGAACCGGTGCATGTGTTACTCTGTCGCTATAATGGAATAATTATTTATTTGATATTATAAAACATGTTGAATTCATGCAATAATGGCACCATAGATGCCGCAAAATCTTACCATGAATGCCTGTGTAAATAAAAAAGAAATAAAACAGTTAACAGCTGTCGGAAGGCACGGGAGGGTAGATCTACTGAATTCTGGCAGCTCACAACGTAACATGAGACAGGGAACAAACGAATTCAGTGAATTTATACGCCCAGCAAACAACGATGCTGCAAACAACTGAACAACAACAACTGTATTGGTTTGCATGTTATAGAAGAAAAAGCATTTTTAAATTTTCACCACCCTACTGGGGCCTCATCTACGAGGAGATAATTTTTTCTTCAAGTTACAGTCATGAAGAACTTAATTGTTGTAAGTGAAATTTAATCATTACTACTAATGTCAGACAACAAGAATTCTTCAGTATCTAAAAAAATGTAAAAACACTACATCCCCTTAAGGGCATCATTTCAGTAAAAATCCAGTGTTGGGCTCCAAGGAAATAGAAGTTGATGTTTTTATATCGAAAAAGAAGAAAATGATAATTAAAGGGCAATGACTCTAGAGACACTAATTAAAAGCCCATCTTGACAAAAGTTGCGTGATGCTATTGCTTACTTATTCTAAGTTTCACGAAATCATATCTATTGGTTCCTTAGTTATGGCTCCGGACGGACGGACAACGCCAAAACAATACCCCTCCACATTTGGCGGGGGATAAAAAGAGTGTTTCAGACAAACAAACGGATTAGTCAGCCCGCTTAGCTCAATCGGTAGAGCACGAGACTTGTAATCTGGGGGGTTCGATTCCCGGGGCTGACCAACTAAAATTACTAACAGTCTTTCGGATGAGACTTTAAAACCGAGGTCTCATGTATGGCTGCTATACACCTGGCATGTATAAGAACTAGGGGTGTCTCTAGAATTGGGAGGCTTTCTGTATCTTGCACTATCCTCCGAAACCTAAAATAACTAACCTCTTCTGGGGGCGTTGGTCATATTGGAAACCGGTACCAACGATAAAGCCCTAATATACGATACGATACAAACGGATTATAACGCCAGTCATTATCGAGAACCCAAATTGGCCTCAGTAAAGTGGTATACGTTTATATTTTTTATACAAAATATAGGATATATTTCTCTATGGGATCTTTTTATCAGAAAGAAGGCTACCAACTGAAAACCAGTCAGTAATTTTTCAAATGAGTAAATGAATCCTCATTTGAATGTGAAAGGACATTGTCCAAATTGAAAGATCTATTTTACAAATTTAGCAGGATAAGGGCTTCAATAAGACATTTTTGTTCAAATCGCTTACCCTGTCCACGCTATAAAGTCCACATCCGCTTTCAAATTCTTCATAGCTTCAACGCAGCTTTCTACGAGAGCCCATGGAGCATCACACCACATGTCTCCAAAAGGTCCATAATAATCGTCAGCACGAGTTAAGTCACATCCCAGGGATGACTTATTGTATGTAGGATCATAGTGTAAGTCTGTCACTTGCCAGAAATAACCTGTCAATTTACAAAAGGTTTGTATAATTTTCTGCACATATCTATCGGTCCAATAGCAACCAAGCAAACAAAGAAACTAAGCTACTTCGGTGCATTTAACAAGAAATAATCCAAACAAAATGTTCAACAATTAGCTAATATAAACGATGATGCCGTATTATAACGAATAGACATTTAAGAAATAAACGATCGTAGGACAGATGCTTGACATAAGACTTAGTGAACAGATACCCTGAATTCCAATAGACATGTTCGATATAGTTCTAGAATTGTTTTTTAGTTAGATACCGTGCACATTTGTGCCTGCAGACAAATTAATTACTTTTTGTAAGATAACAGTTATACAACAAGTTATTTATTTTGAGATACAATATCAAAGAAAAAGAAGAGTCAAATTTTTCGAAAAATCAACACATATTTTTTAATATGTCATAAAAACATGATGATCGGTAAGGAATGTTTTCTCAGATTTCTAGCGACTGTTTACTATTACAATTAGTAAAATATATTACAAAGGTATATAGAAACGTATAAAGACATGTATGGCCTTTTTGGTGTTTTGCTGAAAGCAGCCAAAAGTTTAATGTTTATATCTCTGCAGTCTTTCAAGAGTGGCACTTTGTTCTTGCCAAAGTCTGGACTATCTAACATGCTTTAGCCATTTATTAGATACAAAAATGAAAATACTTAATGAAAAATTATGCCCATCAGAGGCTAAGTATTGGACCTTTAAGTATTTTATATCGAAAGGTTATGTCTTTCTTACAGCCTGCAGCTGGTGCAGTTCAGAAGCAGGTGTATTGTTTGCATATCAACTATTTGTCAAGTCAAGCAATCCGAATAAATGAAAGAAATCAAATGGCAGATTTGTTTCCAATAATTTCTAAGGAAGTTGGTTCCGTTTGAATCACCTTGGCCTTAATCAGAATGTAAGGAAAGAATACCTTACGGACAAACAAACTTAATAGCAGATTGATCAGAGTAGAACATTGAAAATTATCAATAATTCAGCAGACGACAAAAACAGTATGGACAAACCAAACATAAATCGTATCCCACACAGAGTACAACAAAATCATGAATGAGGCGGCTGGTCGAACTCCGAGTCACTGCTTTTAAACAGTTATTAATGTCTACAAGAACAAAGGAACTGCCGCTGGACCGTATTTAACATAAGCGACATAATGCCTGGTTACGCGTGTATAAGTCAAGGGTTTTTCCAGCTGGTAACATGGCATGGGAAAACACAAAGATTAAAAAGTCACCTAGATTTCAGTCACTTGTACCAATAATTAAACGAATCCCAAACTTTTATTCTAGTCATGCGATAAACAGTTTTTTTTATCAACCAAAACATATATTGAAATGGTACGGTCTAGTTCGTCTCCCGCCTGTTGACAATATCTAGGGGTTACATAAGAGAACATCAATGCAATACGAAACATCAATGCAATACGAAACATCAATGCAATACGAAACATCAATGCAATACGAAACGGACGGGATGAGGATAATGACTTTGTCATGTTTTTAAAAACTGTAACCAGTCCGACAAAATTGAATATTTGTCCTAAATTATTGTCAGTCTTCAAGGTTACCCTTTTTTCAAACGTATAGTGAGTGATATCGACTCATGGGTACAATATATACAGCCAGAGTTTAACTATACTTTTCAAAGAAAAATACATCAACAACTGATTAGATAACTGATGCTTTAGGTCCTTGAATTGTTATTTCAGTGAACAGGGATCGAGGTACATGTACGACTAGTTGGTGTTCAATGAATATGCATTACAATATATTCTACTGTAAATTCTTTTTATTTGTTGTCAAAATTCCATTTAAAAAATATTAATTTAGTTTATTTAACTATTCCCGTGTTGGTTTGATTCTAATGCACTTTAATAAACAGAGTTGTATCTATTTCTTTAATGGATATATATTTATCTAATAGATTCACTATGTTTATTAAAAATAACTTGTAATGTAATGATCAACCATTTCTACTTTACTTGAGTAAGTTAAAGCCATAGTTTATCTCTAGTTTAACCATGCATTGCACAAACAAAAAGTTGAGCAAATGACCACAATGACAAGGCTAAAGATTGCCTTACATGTAGGTCAGTCACATGAAATTTGATCAGGTGAAATAAGAGAAAACTACACTACCGTAATGTAGGTTCATAACCCAAAATTGGATGAGGATGAATAAGTAAAAAACTATTATATATTCATGTTCTACCGTCACGTCTGAGGATATGTAAGTCAGTAAGCCGAAATTTGATCAGGATAAATAGGTAAAATACTATATATGCATGTACTAAAGTCACGTTGTTGAATACATGAAAAAACTAATATCACCACCCAAGAATGACAATTTTGAAAATGTGATAGAATCTAATCATACTTTTATTCTTTAGATTATAGATCTAGCGCCACTTTATGATGTAAAAAGGTTGACATGCATCTTTGATTTTTGATTTTCACATCTATGTATAAAAATATCGCTCGCAATGAACTCGTGAGATGAAAAAAATATTATTATAACCTGTGCAATTATAAATCAACAAACATCTGCGCTACGCATTGCAAATCGGAGGTCTACGTCAGTTTCAACATTATTGTCAGCAGTATTTTTATTATATATGCTTGTTTAATATTTCACTTCAACGGTGTTTTGATATATTAATGCTTGGCCGGTGATTTTACCCATGCAGGAAAACTCCTATGCCAGACGACTCTCGCGAATTACTTATGACGTAACGTTAGAAACATTGTGACGTCACTTTCCCAAACACAACATCTGAACATTGTTTGTGTATAGAGCTCTATGCCCCCTATATAATAATGCATCATTTTAATTTTAGAATAATAATTTCTGTCATGAGCACGAGGTTCAGATCGAAATATCCGTCACCGAGGGTAACTGTTTTGGCGGGAACGAGGCTCTGCCGAGTTCCCGTAAAACAGTTACCCGAGGTGACGGATATTTCCGTCTGAGCCAAGTGTCTCATGATGGAAATTTTTTCTTGCATACCGTCTTGCACTTTAAAGTAAATGCAAACTTATCCAAATGATGAATTATCATGTAAAAGAAACGATTTTCCGCCGTTGTGTTAGGAAAATTGACGTCACAATGTTTATAACGTTACGTCATAAGTTATTCACGAGAGTCGTCTGGCATAGGAGGGGTGCCAGACCGGTTTTTCCGGCATACGCAAAATCACCGGAAATGCCGATCCGATATGCAAAAAATATACTTTAAGGTGCAAGACGATGTGCAAGAGCCTCGTTCCCGTCAAACTAGTTACCCTCGGTGACGGATGTTTTCGATCTGAACCGCGTGCATATAACAGAAACTATTATTCTTTGCTAAAATATCTGTTCCGTTTCAATGTAAAATAAGATTAATCAACACCAAATAGACTCAAACACATCATCTTAGGACCAGACCAACGTATATAAGAAAAAATCCAGTTTCTATGCAGATGTGCCATTCCTTTCCGATCCAACCAGATTAGGGCGCGCGTTACGGATAGAGATTAGACAAAATTCTCCAACTTAAATATTCATGATAACGGAAATGTGAACAGTCAGTTTTACATTTCTAATCAGCTAAGGTAATTCAGATTAATAATTTTCTGTCACAAATCATGGCCGAAACTAGCATTTTTTTATGGGGTAGTGGGTGCGAAATTCAATCGATTATTATGTATTTATTCTCGATTGCGAAACAAGTTTTTAGAACTTAGATCATTCGTCCAGATATTTTCAACATCGGAGAGAAAGATAGACAATGTGAAATTATTTTCCTTTGCTTTGCCTAAGGACACTACCGCCTTGTCACTGGTGGGGATCGAATTCGGGACTCTCTGATCCTGAGGCTAACGGAGCTACCACTGCATTGCGTAGACTTCAGTTGAATTGGGGCTATATCATACAAAAATATATCTTAAGAACCAGTTGACCGACAATGACTAAAACAGTATTGGATGAGTTTGGGGCACAAAATTCTTATTCAAATAGTTACATCGGTATGTTTCTTTCACCAAACAAGGGGATGCAAATCCCTCCACCGCCTCAGTTTTGGACTTGGGGAAGGTGGCCAGTCAAAATGCATTTACTTGAGTACATGTACTTTTGTACGGTATATGTATTAAATGTATTTTATTAGATGGTTTGTTAAATAGATATATAGATGCTAAATTTATAAGTCTGCCCTGTAAATTTGCCCTTATAACCAGTCTCATCCGGTCCTCGTGATACTTAACACAAGATGGATCATATACGTTCATCGGCTCTACGGGCACTGCTTATGTTTAGTTACTTGCCGTGAATTTCATTAATTCAATGACGTCAGCAATTACGTAATATACACACGTAAGTAAATAGTTTATGGTCGCCATTTTGATATACAGATGTATGTAAAAATGTTGTGATTCAAAGTAATGTGATCATTCCAGTTTGAACTAAGATAAGGATTAAATTAAGTTACGGGTCTTTTTTCGTAGTAAGCTTTTGAAACACTGAAATATTAACTACTGCTACAGTAGTGTTTCAATAATAACCCAAGGTTTGAATTTAATTAATTCGACGCAGGTTTAACAATCTCTCTAGACTTGATAAAAGCCTTAAGAGGATATTTTGATAAGTTAGTGATGTACGTGAGTGACGGGGAGTATGTTGACGAGAAAAATCTAGTTCTTCACATTTCCATCTAGGAACACAGAGTAGATCTATGTACCGTAAGTTTAATAAACTTTTATAAGTTCGCAAGTCGTCAAAATTAATGTTCCATTAGCATTTACAATTTGAAGATGTTCGCAAAGATTTAAAGATTGTGCATTTTCGTGTACTGTACACCATCCAAACAACGATGGCGTCGAAAATATACAACTGACAGCTGCGAAATGCAAGAAAACAAAGGACCCGATCGAAAATTCCTTTAAATCTAGGAGGGTAACTCTTTCATAGATCAACAAACAGGTATTTATGTTTAGATGTGTCGTTCATAAATATCTTTTCTAGCACGAATGGAATGTAGAAGATGAAGCGAGGCCAAAATGATCTATAACAGGTGCCTGTGACCTTCACCTTTGACCTAAAGTGACTGCACAACTATACTTCATACTAATGCTTTCGTCAAGTTTTAATACAATCCAGCAAGAGGTTTATGAAATAAAGCATTGACAAAAGTTTCTATCAATGGGTCCCTGTAACCTTGACCTTTGACCTATTGACCCTAAAGTCACAATATGCATAAGAAGACAGATGCTTCTTGTAAAGTTTTATCAAATCCAGTAAGGGGTTTAGGTGGTAAAGTGTTGACAGGGTTTTGTATCAACTGACCCTGTGACATTGGTCTTTAGCCGACGATATGCTAAGTACTTATAAAGCGAGAAGTTTTATTGTTTTGATCAATGGTTGCTGAGAAATACGTGCAGGTGAACCACTTGTTTTTCAAGATTCTAGTTTCAAACTGCTCATTCGTGGAACTACTGACAGAAAAATCAATCGAGACCTTCCGAGAAGGGAATAGTCTTCTAACCAACAATTCTTTCATAAGGCGTAACGCAGTGGTAAATGTTGCTGTTATTCTGCGACGTAATTAAGGTAGTATGCGACCTTTGTCCGACGTCAGACGTCAAAAAGCGAGTTTTCTCCGATTGTTATGAAATTTTGCCTAATAGTACTAAAACGCATTTCACGCATTGTGATCGTTTTATTTTTTTCATTTTACATTTCGTTTCCTAGCAACGCTACGTCGGATGTCGGTGGTATAACATCGACGTTTTAAATGCATACCTGGTTCAAATATGACCCTAGTGTAATTTTAATAGCACCATATGCTAGCTCTCCACCTGGGGAATACATACATATAAAGTTTTCGATGCTTTATCTGTCAATTTTTCCAGCGCTAAACGTTTAATACTGAAAATCCGCCCATTTTTTCACCCGAAATTGTGATTCCAGACTCACTTTAAGGTTAGTTTTGGTCAACGGAACAAGATTCAATCAACTAACGATTCACACGGTGATTTAACGTAGATCCTAGCAAATAACATCACAAATTCAAAATGTCTTATGGGATTTTTTTCACAAAATTGCAATCAAGTAAAGTTGGGATCTCAAGAAGAATGATGACGCCACCTGACGTCATATTGTGATTTTGTGGCCATACGTGATTTTAAGGTCCGCTTACATATAGACGAACGTTGGAACAGCCTTCCTTTGATACGCAAGAGTATGATAATCACTATGGAGTAAATAAAAAACATATAACGATACCTATAATTTACATAATCAAATTGAAACGTCTATTTTATATATATGCACTTGTAATATTTGCTGTTACTGCAAATGTGTTTTGTTAGTTTTGCATTAAAAAGCTATCCCTAAAACAAAATACTTTAATTAGCTTATTTCTGCGCCAAATGACAGTTGAAAGAAATGACGTTAATAACATCATTTGTTATGATTTGCCGTTGTACCGGAAGCAGACAACAATCGGGCGCAGACGAGAAGGCCAGTTAATATGTTTGGAGAATTTGAGAAAAATTCTTGTTCTTGTAGAAGAAAATATCGGGGCAATTGGTGATAATCAAGGTAACTGTAATGGTCAAGGCAAAAGAGTGACAGGTTAGTTTATATTTGACATATGGAACTTTCATATTTTCCCGATAATCGATTGAACGCGGTTTTTACACATTAAACAAAGAAGGGAAATATCGGTTTAATCCTTATCAATCAAAACACGTTTAATTAATCGTTTTTGCTCCGGTCAGACAAATAAATATTTTTTCTCTTGATAATGGTGTAAATTTTAAAAAGATTAATTTGGTCTTTCGTCTACCTTTTTTTACTTCAAAAAAGTAACACCGCATTTGTTAAGGCTTGCATGACGTTTAGTCAATTTGTTGGGTCATTTGTCTTAATAGTTTGACCCATATAAAGAACATCATTTAAAAGATCGTTTTTGCTTCTGAATCAGTGATATCGGCAAGGGAATTATATCAACTACAAATTGGTGTAAAATAAATGAAATTATTGTAGGATTTCGCTTACCTTTACAATATTTGTGATAAGCACAGTCACTTAAAAGTGTAATCGTAATATAGATCGGGTGCGTTCGTAGTTTTCACGGAAGTTGTCGAATTATATCTTTTTAAAATCGTGGTGATTTTGCACGTCTTGTTGCTTTAAAACGTAAGGATTGCATAATGATATAAAGAGGAAAAAAGTGAACGATGATTGTACCAGTTTAAATGTTAGCTCGGTACCCTTTATCCATGACATGTGTAAATTGAATGAGTAGATTAAAAGGACTGCATTTGGTTAAAGTTAGATATGTATTGTAGCAAACTGACTTATTTTGAAGCTTGTTTTAACTCAACGTAAACAGGCAGATGTAACATCTGTAAAAAACATAGAATTTGTGCATAATTTTGACACATTTTCACGGGAAATAGTCTTACTCATTTTAAATCATAGACTGGTGTAATGTCACACAAACACACATGCGTGCGTATGTCACTTTCAAATTGTGACGCTTATTTTATACAAAGAATTTATGTTCAGAATCCTTACGTCCAGGTAGATCTCACCTGTCATATATGTGATGTTGTTGTGTGTTTTTTTTGCTATTTGTGCACATTTTGACAATTGCCGACAATAAATGTATGCGTGTCTAGTCGGTTTAGCGCGTGAGACATTAAATTGTAATGTAATATGCACTCTGCACAATGAGGGATTCAAAAGGTTGGGATGGTTTTAGATATTAATCTGCATGCAGAAAAACCCTCAAACAAACATCAGGATTAAATTACTGTATCTAATACGAAGAAGCCGCCATACGCTAATGTGAAAGAAACCTGACTAAACTTTAAATTGATGAAAGTTTAAAATTTATCACGACATTTATTTATGCATGATGATAAAATTTCAATTTGATTTGTTTACAAAGGAAAAGCTGGGACGAATTATTGCTCTAGGAAAAAGGCAACTCGACACTTTAGTAGCATAGTTGAATCAAAAGCAGTTTTGTCCGCTCTAAATACTATAGTAAATACAAGTACATGTAATTTGTATGCGCTTACCTAATACTTTAACACATTGACAAACAATTTAAAAAGACTGAAGTATACTTCTGTCAACGATTCTTATAATTAATTTCATTTACTCCATCATGTCACAGGTAGTCATTTAATCTTGTAACAGTTTAACTTGATTTACTTTGTTTCTTGGCAAGTGCCATATCAGATGAAACGAACAAACAAGAGGACCAAGATGGCCATATATTGCTCACCGTGCTACATGTACCATTTGCTATAATACAAGGTCATCAATAGCAGAAAGGGTCAGTTTTAACCTAGGGGTCATGATTTAAACATTCTTGGTAGAGGTGGTTTCAGAAATAAAGATTTTAAAGTTTTCCTGTATAAGCCTATATATGCAAAATCAAGAGACTCCCGAGTGGAGTCAATTTTGACCCAGGGGTCATGATTTGAACAATCTTAGTAGAGATCCACTAGGCAATGTAACATGCTAACTATCTATGCTCATAGGCCTTGTGGTTTCAGAGCATTTTTTTTAGTTTTTCTTACAAATTTCAAAATAATCCCCGACATTTAAGTGTTTCGTTCTAGCTTCTACGCATGTGAAAATGCTGTAGCGCATTTATCTCTGTCCTGTATATTTTACGCACGTGTAATTCAAAATCTATATGACTAACATAAATGCGCTAGGTCAGTCATTTTAATCTCAAAACTCGTACAAAATTTAATCTCAAAACCCGTACAAAATTTAATTGACATTCAAATTGCACCAAACTGAACATTTCAAACGCTGCGCGTAATAACGTCAGACGATAGTTCGCACGACGTTATGACTCAACGTTCATCTTTCTTGATCCCCTAACTTTACTTGATTGCAATTTGTGAAAAAAAATCCCCGAAGACCCCCCGTTTTGAATTTGTGATGTTATTTGATAGGATCTGCGTTAAATCACCGTGTGAGTCGTTAGTTGATTGAATCTTGTTCCGTTTACCAAAACTAACCTTAAAGTGAGTCAGGATCACAATTTCGGGTGAAGAAATGGGCGGATTTTCAGTATTAAACGTTTTGCGCTGGAAAAATTGACAGATAAAGCATCGAAAACTTTAAATTAACGTATTCCGCAGATGGAGAGCTAGCATATGGTGTTATCAAAATTTCACTAGGGTCATATTTGAACCAGGTATGCTTGTTAAACGTCGATTTTACACCACCGACATCAGACGTCGCGTTGCTATGAAACGAAATGTTAAATGAAAAAAATGAAATGATCACAATGCGTGCAATACGTTTTAGTACCATTAGGCAAAATTTCATAACAATCGGAGAAAACTCGCTTTTTGACGTCTGACGTCGGACAAAGGTCGCATACTATCTTAAGTTGTGCTCTCTACATCAATCTTAGAAGCATCTATTTAATCCCGGGTAGCTGTGTAAGACGTAGTGCAGAATGGAAATTACCCATCCTTTTGTTATGGGTTTTTCTATGAATGAAAACGACATATATAAATTTATCACCAAGTATTATTAACATTTTTACCTCCTATGTGAAAGGAATCTGCTATTATTTGCTGAAAGCGTATATAATTACAACTTCTCCATTTTCTCCGAATTATTTACCAATGTGCTATAGTAACCATACTACGTTTTTTTCTAATTGATGAAGGCATTATATAAAAAAAGAGTTTTAACAGACGGCATCTGTCTCCCAAGGAAAACAACATAAACATCATACACCGGAACCCTTTCAATTGTTCACTTAATGTAATTGATTGTATCCCCATGATGTATACTTGTACACCTGGGTGATATAAATAATTGTTGTTGTTGTTGTTTTTTGAGAAGATCTCAATCGAAACAGGTGCTACAATGAATAGTGCCATTAACGAACTTATTCCTTATTTTTCTTATCAAATATGTTGCTAGAAATATTTGACCGTTACTCACTGGTTACTCTACACTCATAATTAACATTAGTTAGGAGGTAACAACATAATACCAGTATGTTGATAGATATGAGCTATTTACATTATAAAATTATAAAACCATTTATGAAAGACTGAAAACGCAAGAGTATTCTATTGACCTTCTTCATGGGGTCTTATCCAGTTATCCTGGTATTATCCCAATGCTTACAGAGTAATTGTTTGAATCTAAAAATGCAGTACATTCTTCCTATCATTTCATTGGCGATTGAAAGTTCAAAAGCGAGCTAAATAAGGCTGCGCAGAAAACCCTCTTTATGTATGTTAAACTGTATTAAAAACTACGACAAATACAATGTTAGTTTGTAAATGAGAGATCTGCAATTATTACTATATTTAAAAAGATCCATGTGTTTTTACAATGTGTGTTCGTCTGTTGTTTCCTTTTTCAATTTGTCTTCATTGTGCAGTTTTTATCATGAACCACACGAGCTGATACTTGATGAAAAGATTTGGTTGATTATCGTAACTGACAATGAAAAGAGTATTTAACGTAATGAGATTAGAAAGGATCCATTGACATTAACGAAATAAATAAATGAGCTGGTTTTCACAGAAAATATGGTACATGTATGTGTAGTCAATACGTGTGCTAGCGCGACAGACAGACCGAACTATTGTAAAAGTAATATCTAGATATGTAAAAATATTTTATTAAAATAATAAATTTGCCTTTTGACTCAAAAGGTTACAAAGAAAACTCTGTCTTAATCATAATGATTTAAAAACGAAGCAAAATGAAGAAATTTAGTGCTTACCAAAATCTCCATGTACAGATGTTGACACTATTGTAACTAACAAAACAACTAAAGTTTTCTTAACCATGTTCTCCGTGAAAAAGCACAGGGCAACGCCAATTAAAAATCACTGAAGAACTGACTAACTGAATGGGTTTGTTTACCCTCGGTACTTGACTATTTACTGAAGTAAGTATATGTAAGGGTGTGCATAAATACCATACGCTTTAGCTGAGCTAGAGAACAACGAAGCGTGAACTGCTTTGATGTAAAAAAAAAAGTATGATAGCTGTTAAGGATATCGATTGATGCTTCACATTTTTCACACTTTTTGAATATTCTAAATGTAGAGAATGACCTAGATTTTAATACTCGATTAAGGCCAAGGGTAAACATTATATAAGATTTAGAGTTTTACGAAAAAAAAAAAAAAAACTGGCAAAGTTTTAACAGAAAGTGATACCAAATTGATAGATTTCATGGAAGTGATGTAGGCGCGAAAACAAAGCAGTGTTTGTGACACGTGTACGCATTAAAAGCAGTATTGCGCTGTAGATGATAGTGACTTTCCCCCAAATGCTGTTACCTAGGACTTTATTTCAAAGTTTAAAACAAATTGTATTAATTACGTATGTGCTTTCTTACAAATATGTAAATGCAGATTTTAGAGATGTAAAGTCGCTTGATGATAAGTCATATTTTTGATAATCTATCTTGTTGGTCATACTCCGTAAAACAGAGGCAATCTTGTTTGGTTCGAAATGCAAACTCAGACCCGATTCAAGTCTTAGCGTAACTTGCAATGATACTGTAATCGAACCAACATCTTCAGTTAAATATCTTGGTGCAACATTGGATCACAGAGAGAGAGAGCTCGTATCAGTTTGCGTAGAGTATGTAACTTTATGTTACTTTCACTATTTCGTTGTATGGTTTAAACATTTGGCAACTTATCCCATCCAAGGTTCTCTTTCATTATATTAATGTACAGAAATCGGTTGAGAATTCGTATTGTCTTGTATTTTTGTTTCTTATTAACTCATTTTCTAGGTTTGACAAGCATACCAACAGCAAAACTGTAGAGTGTTGTTTTCTATAAATATTAGGCTGGCATTCATAACTTACATTTACTTCTGTTTTGTAATCACCTGCGTACGTGTTTGTAATAATTACGTCCATTTGCCACCAGAACTGTAAGTAGATGATCAAGCCCTGTTAGAATTTTAATTTTTATGAAAACTATCATCAAAGAGCCTATAGTGGCAATGAGCTACGTTCAATCTGAAAGATTGAGGGATAATTCGTTCGCATTGAAAAGGGAACTGATATTGAAAGATAATATTTCAGAGTATAAATGAAATTAGAATTGTTACGAGCTTTCGTCATATACCATTAAATATATGCTATCGTCAGTCCCACACATTTGAAGATTGGGTGACTAAATTAACAATCCTTCTAGATTAAACACATAGTAAAGCATAAAGAATAACTTCACGCACGATGTATTTGTTAATGAGCCACAAAAGTCCAGTGTCCTCTCTCTTGATTACATGTAATTATTTACAACTAAGATAAAGTGGCTGTGTATCGCATTGTGTATTAGATCTTCCGTTTGACGTCAACGTATAAGGCATAATTTGTTTACATATGCTTGAAAATTTAGTAATTCTGAAACTTTATCACGTGTGAAATCAAGGAAAATTTTGTTATATCATCCTATGGAAACTGTTTTTTATGGCATGTGTAGTTTGTAATTGTGATTTGTAAAGGAAATAGTTTAAAGTAATGCAGGAAGAATTATGCAGCAGATCGGAGATACAACAGTATCGGCTATTGAAGTATTTATGATTGGTGTGAATTGGTTTGTTGCATTAAAGGTTATTACCGTTGTAAGGTAAAGGCTAGTTTCTAAAGCAGGTAAACATTTTAAAGTTGCCGTTTGAAGCTGTGTAGATAGCTAATCTTTGAATTTTTTTTTTTTTTTAGTTATTATAATAAATAAAAAAAAAATAAAAAAAAAACCAAAAACCCAAAACACAAAAAAAAAAAAAAAAACCCCCCGGGGGAAAAAATTTTTTTTTTTTTTTTTTTTTTTAAAAAAAACAAAAAAAAAAACCCCACAAAACATTGCATGTTTGAAGCTGTTTAGATAGCTAGATCTTTAAAGTACGTAGAGATCTTTTATAATCTTTAAGTTTCAGGTAAAGTGATACTTAAACTCATTCAAAGTAAAAATTGTGATTTAGCGAGACAATTGAAATTCGATGCCTGACATGCCTTTCCCCTTTATTACTGAGAACATTACATAGGGTACGGTTGAGTTATAAGATGTAGATCTATAAAGGGGTAATCAATTAGATTATTGATCGCCTGGCCTACTTTGGTAAACAACTTCAAGTTCCATCAGGTAAATTTCTCCTTTTTTTGGCTTCAAAACCCCCTTTTGTTTTTAGGTGACGGGAGACATGACGGGGTTAGAATTAAGCTAACATAAGTGCCTGGACGACCTTGATAAAATTCTCATCAAATCAAATCAAAATCGGGTCCCTGATCACCACATTTATCAGACTATGTATTAGGTAAAGACGTGACAGATACTATTTTTTTTTTAAGATGAACATATTCTTTTTATTGCTTTTTAACAAAAATGTCTATTTCTAGAGTTACAAAGCTGCAGAAGTCTACTGTTGCGACGGTAGTGTCTTGTAAGTATGGTAGCGACTCAATATAAGATTCACCCGACCCCCCAACACCAAACTTCAAATACTTTTTTTTGTGGGGGAAAAAAAAAAAACCCCCCCCCCCCAAAACCACACCGCCGGGGGGGGCCCCCCCCCCCGGGGGGGGGGGGGGGGGGCGTATAACATTGCATGTTTAAGTTTAAATATCTAGATTTTTACAGTGTCTCAAAAGTTATACTGCTGAGTGGTGTAGATACCGTGGTTTAACGTAGACTGATAGTTTTATAACTATCTAATTAACAATGTAGACCATGACGTACGCAAGTTCCTTGCGGACTAACACCACGGGAGATATTATTGCAGTGTAGATCTAACGTTCATTGTACTGGTCTCATCAGCTGCTCAGATAGGATTTTATAAAAAATTGGTTCGACGATGATTTAGCAAAGGGAGCAAGAGAATATTATTTGTTTATTCCCCTGCGGGATTATATATCAACAAGTATGACTAGATGTTAAATTTGCCAACAATAAATAAGTACCATGTTTTACACAGACCAAAGTGACGATCCGCAAAAACCGTACAAGAAACTGGTACGGTTACAAAACCCCCAAAAACCCCCAGAGATTCTGTCCTGATACAGGACCAGAGCTATTAATAAAGTAAACGTTCTGCTTTAATAATGCTGCATAGCTCTTACTTGAAAATTCTAATAAATATCTATTTGTTAATATAAAATGATTTAGCAAGATTTCAGAACTCAAAATTAGTCTGACTGTGTTTGATAAAAGTGGAAGTTGAAGTAAGACAATTTCCAATAGAAAAAAATGGGGTTCCCTTTAAGATTTAAGTTTGGAGACAGGAGAGCAAGTATTTATACCACTGGAATGCACAAATTCTGCAAACTACGCAAAAGTTAAAATATCATGACTATGTATTCAGGTAAAGACGCTGACAGATAAACATTGTGCACTGGCAACAGAATTCAAGGTCGAAGCTGTAATACTTACTAAACCAATAAAGTTAAAATGATTAAAGTAAAAGCTGGTATTCAAAGTTATCTAAATAATCTTACAAAAACTCCTTTATGCCTCTGTTTACTTCATTTTGGCTAAGATGAACAGGAAACAGGTGCCTTCTATTGGGGGAAAGAAAAAACCCCCCCCCCCCCCCCCCCTCAAAGGTGGGGATCAGGATTTTGAAATACATTCCCTTAATTTCAACAATAATAGAATGACATGCAGTCCTATACCTTCTGATGTGAAGTTACCTGAGCTACTAGAAAGCTAAAGTTTCATGTATTGCCTCTTTCATTATGCAAAATCTGCAACGGCTTTCATGTCAATATACATGTACAATTACATGCTAAATACATAGGTAAAAAAGGCACAGTGCCTCCCACAAACAATTCCGACAAGATCCTGTTAATCCCCACTGAACTCAAATTATGGGGCACTACACTACATCTGAGTAACAAGTAAAAACAAAATATCATTTAATCTGTATTTTGTTCATTCAGGGTCCGTATATTACATGTTCAAATATAGGATGTTCATTTTTAGGAATCAGGGTTACATGAAAAATACTACCATGCGTATAACTTCAATTTAACGAAGTCACTTTAAGTACAGTGATGTGTTACTAATATAAATATTGCGTGGGCGTGGGTTTTTCCTGTCCGTAGTATGTATAGGATCACGGATTTACCTATCGGCTGAGGTATGTACTAATATATTTTAATAAATTTGATTTGATTCAAAGTTTAATTTACCTTTTTAATTGTTTTGACGAATTATACTTTGTAGTTTAAACATAGATGGATTAGATGAAGGGTATTAAGATTATGTAAAGATGTTATTTTTACATCTATATGTATGCATTTATAAACAGCGTGTACACTCTGCAACTACTTGTAACATGCTACGCGACGTGTAGTCACACTATTTCCACTCCGAAGGCAAACCGATTTTAAATGTTAACATTTTTTGAGTTGTGTGCCTTCTAACAGGTGTGACAGTTATAAAATATCAGATCTGTGAAAGGGGTCACACTGAAACGCCAAACTAATTAGGCGACGTGGCGTGGTAACAAGTTGGCTGTTTAAAAACATCCTATGGGTTATGTCACATGGGTAGCATGCATGAACATATTAGAAGGGCATGGTGGCCCTATAAGCTCATATGCGAACTAAATCACGTTTGTCATTTAAACCATTTTCAGAACATGTTTATATGATCAGTGTTGATGGGAATGGATCCCGTTAGAAAACAATAATTCACTCTTATACGAGATGAATATTTTTAGAACATAGCTGAACATACTTTAACAGGGCTATTGACCTTCAGCCAAACGTACAGACAAACAGACGAACGGACGGGCATATATATGTATATGGTCAACGATGTAGATTTGGGAATGTTCCAACTAATATTTAAGAAATAATAAATGTGTCCCTGTATTTTGTCGTTGAATAAAATACAGTCAGGATTTAGAATGCGTAGTGCGTAGCACCTATTCCCTATATGTTTATATAGGAAACACAGCCACTCGTATTAGAATATTTCATATAACTCGTACCTAATTAACGTACAAAAAAGTCATTTCTAATTACGTGTGTTTCCGAAAAATAGCGAAATACAAATATAATAGCTAAGCCTATGTTTTATTTCCAAGTTCTAAAAATAGATTTAATATAGAACCATGATCTTAAAAAAACACGCCACTATACTAGATGGTAACCCCAAAACAGGGAACAGATATGAATATTTAGAGTTGTTCACTTTATTTCTGACCGTTTTTCGCCTGAGCCATGAATTAACCCAGATAGATCAGTGGAAATGAATCATAAAAGATATGTCGGTATCGGGTCAATGATATATCGGTTATCTATATAGATTAATACAATGGCCAAAGGTTAGACCAACATATTCATATAGGTGCTGTATCATGCTAATATACGTACATTTTTTTCAGACATAATGAGTTCTGTTTAAATATGGTTCTTATGTATACAAAAGGTTACGACTAATTGATTCATATAAACAATTTTCTCCGAGTCAGATACCATTACTATATTGTTATTGTGATTTACAACTATGAAGTATAAATATATAGAGACAACATAGACACTCGTGCAATCTTTTAAAATGATAAAACGACATAATGCTGCTGCTGGTGATGATGATGATGATGATGATTACGATGATAAACATCATTGATCAGCAGGATTGATTACGTGATTTAAGAAATTAGCAAACATTTGGAGACGAAGAAAATGAATTATAGAATATTCGCAGCATTGTTGTATAACTTCTGCCCCAAACCTCAAGATTTCTGCATTGTCTCCTAAATCTTGGTTAACATCTGTTAATCATTGTTATACACGTATCATACCTCCTGATATTTCGCTATATTTAAAACAAGTAATATCTTTAAAAAAAAAAGATGGTCGACGTAGGTGACGTAATAAACACATTTTGTGTTTCAGAAGGCTCCCGGGCAGTACACTGCTTATTCCGGTACCGAAACGCAGCCAATAACAATGCTCTAGATCCCCACAACACCTCGTTGAATACATTTGAATCTTCGTATTGTCCAGAAACCTTGACATAACGGTCGCTTTTTTTTTTTGCAACAGATTTATTATAAATAACTATAATATAAAAATATACATGTCATTTTGTGTTTCAGAAGGCTCCCGGGCAGTACACTGCTTATTCCGGTACCGAAACGCTAGCCAAGCAGTCTGATTGGTCACATTATAACGAAGTTGGTTAGCAACGCGTCCATACCAACGGAAGTTCAAATCAAAAGTATACGACTACGTCGAAAAAAGATCTTATAACACAGCTCTAGATACAACATACGTTTTATTATATTCAAGTAGTGTAAATACTATGAATCTATTGAAAACATGTTTTTTTTTCACCAGATATTTCGAGAATATTTATAGGATCGCCTTAGGCCTACTCTGTTACTACATGTAAATGTAGTATTTATTGAAAGTGTGTATACTTGTCATGTTGGTATAGCCTATTCGTGCATATGATTTATTTGCCAGATTTTTATCTCACATCGTAAAGACTTTCAAATTATTGATTTAGTATATTGATCAAATATCAGTATCTGGCCGATGTTTATCCAACTAAACATATGTAAAATTATGGTGTTGGGTCAACAATGCTCCAAACAATTTGTCATCATGGTCACGAGAAAACTAGAGTAGTGTCATTAATTTAATTGAAGACAACTTGTAAAGTATTTAGTTGTTATAAAACTTGCTTTTTGTTTAAGAAGGTATAGAATTATATTTCTTTGACTAAAAATAGGGGAAGGTTGAGAAGGATGCAGAATTATACAGATTTAAACGTAAGAGGAGTATCTCTGAAGCTTTGACAGATATAATATGTACACTGTAAAAATAAGTGTTTGTTATCTTTAAATACAGTGTACACCAGCTTACAACATGGTGTTACCGTGTCAGTTGCATCACTTGCGAGTAGAGAATCACTGAAATGCAATTTTACTCATTTTACTCCAGAATCAGTGAAGAGATACACCCGATCATGATTATGGTCTCAAATTGTAGCATGACACAGACGGACACATCTGTGTGTCAGACATGAACACGTTGATATTATTCGCGAAATTTGTAAGAAAAAGTGATGTTTAGCTACGAAACCCGTCAGAATGTTGTAAAGAAATCAAATAAGTAGATATAGTTCTTTGAAAAAATAGTATATTACCACTGGCTTCGACCATCTTGGTTCTTTATCTTACACAAACTTCTGTTTGACATTTCCAAAGAATGTTATAAATTACTCCAATTTGTGCCGTCATATTTTGGTGAAAGGGTTTATACCTCATAAAAGTGTACGCTGACACTGGCGTGTTACATTTGTGTTTGGGTACACCATTAAGGGTGTCCTGTTTGTCCGATCTAAGGTGTATTGTTTCCATGAAAACAATAGTGTTATGTAACAGAAAATGGGTGGATATGGCATTCAAGATACGATCACCATTATCTGTGTCTAATGTGGTATTTATTTCTTAAAAGCTTGTCTATCTTTGAAACCCGTCATTTTGTCGTTTGAAACGTTTTGCAAATACAATTTTATAAGTGAGCTTTAATATCTCAATACATAAAGTTCCTAAATGTAGCATGTACTTGCTACAGCGATTATGATATTGCTGTATCAGTAAATTAATTTTAGTAATCAGGAAATTTGCGGTGTTTCGCAAGCATTGTGTAAAGGATGGTATAATTTCCTGTCGCATGTATATAAGTCTTTGTTGTGTGACAATTTGTTAGGATTATTTTCCCGTAAGCGTCAAAGGATAGTAGCCAGTCAGCTTATTCCTTGCTGTTATTCTTCCGCATGTAATTTATAACAATGTTTATAATATCAACAATGCAATATTGTATTTCATTTGTATTGGCTGGCACAAAGGTTTCAGACACACGCATCAATTCGGTTTGTTTAACTATTTTTCTTCTAAATTTGATCAATAGTATAGCGTTTTTTTTATAATTTCGGTTTCTTACTTTCGTTTTATTTTGTAAATGCTTCAGAACATATCGGCAGTATATGATAATACGCGGCTCGTGTCCTTTCTGTACCACTACTGCGCCTAAAATTTATTTGATTTTTCTCTCCATTTTCAATGATATTTTGCACATTATTTAGCGTTGTCATGACCCCTAGGAAGACCACACCTTATGTCATCAGAGGAGATTAGATCTTTTGTCTGTTGTAACAGATCTCCTTCACGTTTTTGAGGAAAAAAAAGCAAAATAAAGCCCTTTCAAATTATCTGTGACAATTATCTAGTGAAAAAAAATAAAGGTTACAGCTCGCCAGTTTCCAGCAAAACCGAGCAGTTTGATAACAACTGAACATTATGAAATACAACTATTTAATGTTTATGCTCTCTTCGTTACATTTTGATGACAGAACAAGTTTGCGAATGATGTGAATGGAAATACATTTATGAATATCTATACCTTTAAAAACAACCCACGTTCTTGGTAGTAACTTTCAGTTTGAAGTCCTTTTAACAATTCTGTCATTAAGTATTTATTGCATGAAACATTTATTGAGAGCTGTATCATGTGAAACAAAATACAGCAGTCTTGTTTGATATTCAACAGAAGGTAAATACAAAGTGAATACCCGAACTTAAAGTACATTATTATCCGTGAATAAAATTGAGATTAATTTTCAGTTTTGATAAAAGCATAAATTTCCCTCTAATTTCAGTTGTTAGTTTCCATTCTGCGGCTACTGGCTAATACTAATTGCTTTTGTTTTTTTTTGAAAAGGTTTTCAGAAGTAAACATAAGTCCATTACTAAGACCAAATCAAATTTTCTTTAAATCTTAAATTGTAACGGGCGACTTCTCATAAGGAACAGTATGCCATACTGCATCGAATGTGACCATACTGTATTGTTAATTTGAGTTTAACGAAAGAATTGATAAATTATAGTTTGCCTTTTCAAATCGAAAGTAGGTTTTCCAGTTATCAAATATCTGTGTAATTTTTTATTAGTCTCCAAAAAGAGGCTGTAAATTGGTTGTACATGAATAAGCATGCCTGTTTTGAATTGTAGTTGGAATAACTTTACTTCGAAGGACGTACACTGTTTACAACATGCAATAGAGCAAAACTAGGAGAAAAAACCACCAAGGTCAATCTAAGAATATACAAATACATACACTCGTTTTTCTGCAGCGGTATTTCAAACAGGGACATACTCCACGGCTATTGTAAAGTTATAAAAACCAGTTTCAAACTGTATTTCCCTGTTACAATTGGTCTTAGCAATGGACCTTTCAGAAATTTTGAATTATTTTCCCTTCTGAGGCTGTTTTTTTTTTGTGATTTTTTTTCCTCACTTAAACTGCCTTGTACATGTACGTAGAAATTTTTTCTTCTATTTAGATTAAAGCCCCAGGATCACATTAACAAGTAGCTGCCATGTTATCAAGGAAGATGTTTTTCCTTCTGACAGAAATGACCTTTATTTGTACCAAAAATATTCCAAACTTTCCTTTTTTAAATTGGTAAGAACAGATTACAAACATAGCGCAGTATTTTTTTTGAATGATTTTGCACTATTTTATTTAACAAACAACTTGAATACGAAAGAAGGGCATTATGTCAACATTGTTTTAAAGTGAATAAAACATGATTCTATCATTAGCCTATCAGCAAATCAGTTGTTATATCAGTAGATTCAAAGTGAGCCTTGGACTTTAATTGTTGTGTTAATGAATTCTAACTTAAAAACTGTTTCCGTTCGTTATATAAAGAAAAGGTAATTTCATTCTAGGAAATTCTTCTTTTTATTCATTCTGTCACATTGCACATAAGTCTAAGCTTTCAAGAAGATAAGGTGTTTCATTTGCGAACTGATCTTGTAAATTTTTGAATTTGTTTCAGTTTGCCGTTCCTTTTGCTTCATTTTAAGTTGTTGAGAATATATTATATAAAACAAAAGTGCGAATTGCAGAATTGCAACAGTGAATGGTTGCTTGTTTAACATCCGACGAAACGTATGCAGATTCCCTTTAAACTGTGTCGAAATTATGTAAATATATTGCAGCGATAAGGTTATCATTTAATTGTTTCCGTTTGGAAGATTTGTTTTTTGTATTTATTCTCGGAAGCTTACGGAAATTTACTTATGCGGAACACAAAAAGACCAACTGCATATTTCTTTTCTTCACATTCAATGAGAGATGTTTATGCAATTTGCAGCTTAATTTTGTCTCCAATTCAAGGTTTTTTAATTAAAGGATTAAATTGATGAGCTGACGTATATGTGTATACATATTTTCAGGTTTCAAGTTAAGGGTTGAAAAGAGGTCACAGAAGGAAAGTAACTCACAGAGATAAAGAGGCGCTCGATGATTACACAGTGATACTATATGTTTCAAAGTAAATGTAATAGACACACATACAAATGAATTGTAATTGAAAAAATTGAATTGAATTAATATTAGTACATTACAAGATAACGTAACACAAAAGACAAACATGGACATTGAAGAGAGTTTGGAGACAGATGGTGTGAAAGACGACACAAATAAAGAAATTTACAAAATTAATGAAACGCAAGCTACATCTGAAATAAATGGCATGAAACGTGTAGAGAAGCTACCAGACGGTTTTGGTTTCACAAAACAAACCAAACAGTTTAGAAGCCGCGTAGACGATGGGAAGCCAAGTGCCACAAAGACGTCAGAGGATTTCAATGTACCTTATAATTCAGATGAATCTAAAGATGAAACAATTACAGATACTACAGACGCTGTTCGTGTGCTGGATGAAAACCCAAACACACCTGTCGATATGGATACAATATTTACAACATGTCCTTTTGAAGAAAGAATTCCACAGCCGTCGAGTGTTCCAATCGATTACTGTGATATGAGTCCAAGCTCATTACCGGTTGAATCTACAGCGATGTTTTTGTGTTGGATACCGTTGGGAACTAAGGTAAACATTATGTAATATACGGTTAAAAATAGTTTGCCCAGTCTCAGACATGAACTTGAACGAAAACGGAGAAATTTACACCGCAATAATAAAAGGAAGTACCGTAAAACATGAGACAGACAGCATTAACATTTTTAATTAGTACTTTTAAAAATACATGGTTAAGTCTTTGTACATTTGATAATTTATTCTCCAACACTACTTTGAGACTGGAATGCAGCCTTAAAATGTCTACAACAAGCAGAATGACATGTTTGTTTCTGTTGTTACTTAATAATGTTTGACATTACATGCTTGTGAACTTTATTGTCAGGTCTTGTTTTCCTCTTATACAGGCATATTCCCCTCAGAATGTTTCTTTCAAATTATGCAGTTTTACCCTTAAAGTTGACTTTATACCAGGATTATATGTTCCTCTTAATACAATAGCGGAGTTATTTTCTCTATAACTATATTCAAATATAAGACCTGGGTCCCTTCATCTTCTTGTAAGTATATAAGGACTGATTATGAATGTAATTATGTCTGGCAAAAATAGAGAGTTCTCGTTCTTGTAAATACTGGCAGTTTGTTTAGCCCAAATCTTATTTCCTGTTGATGAGTCCGTATCTATTACCTAAATGGAGTCAATACATTACCACTATAGCTGAACTTGGACTCTTGGAGAGTTCATTTTTAGTATATGCGTCATATATATATAATATTTTGGTAAAATGCGAAATGGGTACTACATTTTAGGTAAACAGTCCAAGGGAAACCCGAACATTACTAATAAAATTGCATTCTATTTACTATAAAAGTCTATTTATGCAGTAGTCGATGCAGTCATATTTAGCAAATTTAACTAACTTACTGTAATTCCGAATGCTCCAAGTATATCTTATAGGTTCGTCAGTTAGGAAACAATTATATGCTACAGGGAGAAAAGTCTAACTAAAATAGTTTCTTGTCAGTAACCGACCAATTTAAGATAAAGGATATTTCCATGCAGCTAAAAATTCACATTTACATAACACTTTAAATGGGGTTTCCTTAAAGTTTAGTTTATTTCGGGAAACCCGGTTTAAATATATATAGTGATCTGCCTTACGTCATATAGTATAACATATTAAACGATTCAGGTATTTATTATGACAAATGAGTGGCAAAAAAGGATCAAATCATACAACTACATTGTACTATATTATTTTCCCCCAAATGTATGGAATGTGTACTTAGTGTACGAAAAGTAATAAAAATACACCTTTCAAGAAGAAAGTCTATCTAAAACGTCTCATTCGTGCACCAAATTTCAATGCAATGAATAATCGTAATCTATAATATCCACCCAATAACTGCTAACATATCTATTACGTCTTTCATAGCTAATTGTACCTGTAAATGCTGCATTTGTTAGCTGAAACTTTGCGGTTTGACGGCGATTGAAAGTACTGATAATGGCACCAAACTCAATGTGTGTCTTGGCTACAGACGGATGCCTCCGTCACATATCCGTCGATTTATAAAATCGTGCGTATCGACCAACTTTTAAAATCGGTACGGTTTCCGTACAATCATAGCTTCTGGCCATATACCTACGGGCCCCGTACGATCTTTTGGAGGATGCCATGGTAGGATATCCGTACGGACATAGCAGACAAGTCGCGCGGAGCTCGGAGTTCGGACGTACCTCGCCTCGACAGTACGTTGTGGAACTAAAAAATGATATTACTTGTTCTGTACTATCTTGAAACGTCAAGTATGACGTACGGAGCCCTTAGGGCGAACGTTACGGCCAGCGGGCTCCATGCGGACATCGCAAGTTCCCCGCCCGTTGTCCGTAGTATCGTACGCACATCGTACGTTGGCCGTGCGACTCCCGTGCGATAGTTGTGCGAGCACCGGCAAGCTCTTACGGACCATGCGGTGAACCAAAACCACACGGCCATCGTGTGATGCCCGTACAAGCTCTACCGGGGCCCTTGCGAGCAGCTTCCGAAAGTTTCAACGAGCTCGATGAAAACTCAAAAGCTCGGTGAAACCGAGTCCCCGAGTCCTCTACGAGTTCAAAAATCAGTACGGACACCGTATATAGTGTACAATGTATGTGACCAATCGCATTAGTTACACAAAAACATGAAAGTGTTTGCAAGGAACATTATTTGCCTCGGTTAGTTTAAAATTGCCAACAGAAGTTCTCACATTTATTTAAGATAAACGGTATTACTTCGAATCGAGTCACCGTACGAATTGTGTAAAAATAAAACAACGTCGATATAAGTGCTTTCAATAGTATTAAATATAAGAAGTATCTTGAACGGCGCTGAACCGAGAGCCGCATATTCAAGTCGGCACATACCGCCAGTCATGCATATTGTATACCACATATGCCTTTAATAAGCACATAAAACATTTTCAACAAAAAATCTTTAAAAGGGAAGTGCTATCCTATTTAACAAAGTATGCTTATAAATATAATAAATATAGAAATCATTTCCAATGTTTTAATTTATCATTGTGTACATGTATAACACATTTACAAAGTGAACACTTTGCGTATATATTACACCACAGTAGGCCTATGTAAAGATATATATCATTGGTTCATTGTTTATGGTTTTCCAAGTACGCGGTAGAAAATGTATTGGAAATTCCCGCCTATAAAGTAATATAAAGTATAACCGCAACATTTGTAAAGGATTAGCAGCTTTCAGTTCAATAATGCGGGTTTTAGGACATATGCACCGGAGTCTTACTCAAGGGTCGTTTAACCTAGATGTGCCTGATCAATCTTGTGATATAAATGGGGACACTGAACAAACTTACACATGCTTAGGAACTTTTACTTTATGTTCAAGAAAGCGAAAGAGACGTCCGGAAATCAAGGTAACCTATATAGCATACTGTCTCCATTCATTACCATTTTGAAAGACAGGAAAGGTCTTGACGAATTTCGTTATAGAGTTAAGAAACAAAGAAAGCACGAAAAGGCCCTTTTTTCGGAAATAAGGTCAAATGGGTGATGTATTTTGGAAAGTGACAGTTACGGCTGCTTGTGTTTACCATTGCTAAATCCATCTGACCGATGACACTGGTGTTATTGTACATAATTTGTCCGGATATACGATTTGATTAAAATCCTCTCCTCAAAAGCGTTATGCTATTAGGATCTGAAGATGTCCGATAGGTCACGCTCAGTCGACCTTTCCGCCTCCCAATAAGATTTTTGAAAACGAAAGTTAAGTATGAATTTTCCGAAAATAAAGCTCCATTTAGCTGGGATCCCGAAGAAGTAGCTACATTTAAAAGGGATACCAAATTGCGTATCTTCATGTGTATCTAAAGGACTATACTGTCGATTTTAGTTTGTACTGTGGACAAGGTAGATTCGCGCAAAGAACACAGCACGTTTTAACTGAAAGATTAGTCACGAGTTCTCTGATTGGCTGAGAAATAAATGTCTGTTCAGATCGAACTTCGGGAAGATCGTTGATTTCAGTCAGATTGGGATGTTATATAACTTATTACAGAACAATTTGGAATGACAACCTTATTTGCTCTTCTTTCAGAACCCGGATGATCAGTCAGATATTGTAATTTTCCACAGTCATGAGAAAGACAAATTCGGGGCATCATTGTGCACTTTCACGGATCGACGAAAAGATGGTGAAGCTTATTTCAGGCACTTTTTGGTGGACATTGACCCAGATGGTCCTGCAGGAGAAATGAAAATCGAGTAAAAAGCTATTTTCATATTGCAATCAAACGTTATTATTGTTAATTGATAATTCCTGCGCGGCTTTGATTTTTACCTGATTTCAAAGAAGGAATCAGGATTTAAATTAGTACCGTATGATGGCAGCACATATAGACTAATCGTAAAATTCAGAATTCATCAGCAGAAAAGAACGTGTAAGGCAATGTTGCCCTGCATTTAGGAAATAAACATTCACAGTTTTTTAATTCGCGATATCCATATATTTCTTCAAGTTTGCAATATTATTTATTAGGTTGATTTTGCTCCCTTTAAGACATTTTTGACATCTCATATCTGACATCTGTCAGAACTGTAAAACCCTTTGTGTGGATATGTTCATTGTTCATGTTAATTGGTGCATTTTTAGAGTGTTCTCCCTTATCTAAACATATCTAAATGCCGTTTTTATTTTGCAGTTCTAATGATGAACTTGTTCTTCTAAATGAAGTGTTTACACCTGAACTGAAGCACACGGAAGTATTGGAGCTATTTCGTGATGTCAAAGTTGACGGAGAGACACGACTTTTCCTGGTACTATATCTTACGTTTTTAAAACGAATACATCATGAGATTAAACACTTGTTGTCTTTTGAAAAATGCAATTTCGTTTTTAAGTAGTTTGTACAGTTTTTAAAGGCGAATTGCATACGTAAACATGCTTGGAAAAAAGTTTTGTCTATTGTGATTAAATGAACTACTTAATGTGAATCAGTTTACCATTACATATATTATTTTTTATTGTTTAGGTTATACGTAGGGTGCAGAACAAAAAGAAATGGGAGTGGATAGAAACTAGTGCGATATTATCGCCTGATAAAGTAATTGGTAATTGCTTTTCGCAATAACTTCTGCTACTTTGTATTTCATGACAACTAAAGTACTGTAAAAAACCCACCAAAATATGCTTCTTAACTCAGTGCCTCATAACTATCAACAACCTTACCAAACAGCTATGACAAATTAAAGTGTGAAATGTTTGATACATTTGCATTGCCCAAATGTAGAAAATGATGCATTAAAGACATATATTTTGGTAATTTATATTTCAAGTTACATGACTGATATTTTTAGAAACATGAAAAAAATCTAAGCTGTTTATTAGATCAATCTGCAAGAAAAGGAAAATTTTCCTTTTTCAGTTCAGGTATCATAGTGAGTTTTGTCAATTGTCACGTGACAGCAGAAACCGATGTACATTAGTTACATTTTTTGTACATATACATGGTCTACTATTTGTGTATATATGTATGTAAATATGTTATTTGTTGTTATGTGCCTTAGTTGTAGGAATCCTTAAAGTTTCATATCTTCCCTTTGCAGAAGATCATGCACATATTAAAGACCTACAATACAGACCTGTACACGACAGTCAAATTGAAGTGCCAAAAACTAAACATTTATTCAAAGCACCAGGGACGCAAAAATACTTGGACATTTGTGATGGAAAAGTAACCATTGACACAATGAAGGGAGATAATACCGACAGAACAAGTACGTGCGGATTTAACTTGTAGCATCATAGCAGTCGTCTTAACGATGATAAAAAACTGTTTTTGGCAGATATTTATTCTACATTCCATTGTGGGTACTTAGAATAACACAGTGAAAAGCATTATACTGTCGATGCGACGCTTAATATTATAGTTTTGAACAGATTGGTACCAAATGCTGTGTTTTAATGAAACTTTCACCGTTTAACTGTAGCCCAAATTTAATCGAAGCTATCCACATGTCATGTTTAATTGTGGTTTCTTCTTCCTCTAAGTGTGCTTAGTTTCCTAGTTAACCATGGTCTTGAAAAGACGGCAATTTTCAGTTTTGTAAGAAGACTTTGTCTGTAATGTCGAAGAGGTGTGATGCTAAATATATTGAACATGTTCGATTACATCACATAATATTGGATGTATAGCGAGGTCAAGCATCAGAGGCATTAAAATGGCAAAATATGTCTGCTGATGCATTACAATGGCAAAATATGTCTGCTGATGAACTAAAATGGCAAAATGTGTCTGTCTTTTGCTGAAGTAAAATATACATGGTATGGACTCTTTAAATGACATACATTTATTATATAAAATAATCTAATGTTTGACTGCTTTGCAGAGATTATTTGGAAAAGAAGCAAGTACTGGATGGACCCACATGAGCCTTGCCACATAGATTATGCAGCTGCCTTATGTGATGTGACAGAAACTGTGTTTATTGGTGTAGATAAACAGGAAAAGATAACATTACACGTATGGAATACTCAGTCGCTATTGTTCAGTTTTACAAACAAATCAAATTGTATAAACAGTTCATAGCTTGGTTTAAACATATCTATTCAGTACATGTGCACACTGAAAGGAATTGAAATTAAAGAATTTACAAAATGGAGTTCTTCCCCTTAGCCCATAGCTTCATAATCAGTCTATGGTAACAGTTGCAATTTCCGCTACGTCTGATAAAGTAGCCGAGCTTTTCTAGCACTATTTCAGAAGTTCCTGTAACAAAACACATCTGACACTATGTGCTCATCTATTGTAGAAGGTGTATTCTATTCTTTTGATGCCAAATGTGTTTTGATTACTGGATAATAACTGGACGAGGTTGACACGGCATTGCAAACTTTAATGTTAGGCATTATATTTTCAAATTGTTACACACAAAACGTTTTAGGTATCTCTTTTAACAGACTTTTTTTTCTATGAATTTCAGGGCGAACCAACTTGGTTTAAGATGATAAAACTAGGCAGTAAAGTGCGGTTTCAATGCAAAGGTAAACTTTCATAAAACTTGCACAACACTCGTTAAAAGACTAGAAGAAATGTTTTGTTAATACAGTCATTTTACAATTTTAGTTGTATGGTTCTAATCGTTTTGTCGAGAATGTAATGGCTAAATTCTCATCCAGAAATATACTAACATTTTAGAAATACGTTCATAGTTTTTGTCTTGTACGCGTCATTTTCATTCTAACTTTCGAAATTTAATAAACCTCATCATGTAACATTTTACTTCGTATGGTTGATACCACTTGAAATCAACAGGAAATATGTTTACCTCACATTTGTTCACAGAAACAAACAATTTTATTTGTTGTTTTTTTTCAGGAGTGTATCTAGGTTATGACCGGGATAGTGGTGAAGTGAAACCTGAAGTGGCTCAGTGTGTTTTTGAAGAGCTTCCTGTATCAACCGATAACCTTTTGAATCGTGTTGATCATCCTTCAGAATGTACTTCAGACGAGACTGAGAATCTATCAATAGCGTCATCAGAAAGATCAAATTTAAGCGATGTGTCATCTTTCGCCTTTGACCGTTCTGAGGCAAGAAGTGCTGCGCCATCCATACAAGGTATAGATTCAAGAAAAAGAAGTATTACGTCATCACAGTCAAGTGTTTATTCAGGGGATAGAATAGTTGCGTCATCACAGACAAGTGTAGATTCGGGGAATAGAAGTATTGCGTCATCACAAACTAGTGTCGATTCAGACAGGAGTGGTAGACTTTCGTCACATGTAAGCATTGATTTTGGAGGAGACAGCTCTTGTTATGTCTCCCCCACCTCGGGGGGAGACATATTGTTTTTGCCCTGTCCGTCAGTCCGTCCGTCCGTCAGTCCGTCAGTCCGTCCGTCCATTCTTCGTTTCCGGACGATAACTAGAGTTCCTTTTGACCTACAGCTCTCAAACTTCATAGGATGAATGGTCTTATTGAGCAGATGATCCCTATTGTTTTTGGGGTCAGTAGTTCAAAGGTCAAGGTCACAGTGACCGTTGGTCATTTCTCGTTTCCGGATGATAACTAGAGTTCCTTTTGACCTACAGCCCTCAAACTTCATAGGATGATTGGTCTTATAGAGCTGATGATCCCTATTGTTTTTGGGGTCAGTAGGTCAAAGGTCAAGGTCCACTGACCGTTGGTCAATTTCTCGTTTCCGGATGATAACTAGAGTTCCTTTTAGACCTACAGCCCTCAAACTTCATAGGATGATTGGTCTTATAGAGCTGATGATCCCTATTGTTTTTGGGGTCAGTAGGTCAAGGTCAAGGTCATACTGACCGTTTGTCAATTTCTCGTTTATACATATTTATGATGAGGTCATATTTCTGTTTAGACTGTTTACTTCCGTGTTTTTTAAATTGAAATTTACGTTGCAATATTTGTTTTGGCTTATAAAATTGCTCTGCTTTTGATCATGAGAATGTTAGTCGCCCGGTCTGGTTTTTCTCTTACTGGATTTTTCGAGGCCTGGCCCCGCCTCAAGGGGTCCTTACTTTACATAGTCTTATATAGTAACACGTTTCTGGTCAATAGCTTGAGAACCACTTGACATAGGACATTCAAACATCACATACTTGTAGGGCTTATTAAGTAGATTATCCCCATTGACTTTGGGGTAACAGGGTCAAAGGTCACAGGGGGCTCACACACTGAAAACGGTTTCCAATTAAGAACTCGATAACCACTTGGCCTAGGACTTTCAAACTTCATACACTGATAGTACTTATTGAGTACTAGGTTGCTTTAGATTTTGGGGTCACAAGGTCTAAGGTCAAGGTCACAGGGGCCGAACACTGAAAACTGTTTCCGAACAATAAATGGAAAATTACTAACTTTAATTCTGCCTTTACTAGTACCGTTTGGGGGGAGACATGCGCTTTTTCTTCAAAAGCATCTTCTAGTTTCTACGCTGGTGCCAGTGATGAAACATCTGCATTGTCTTTGTCACAGTCTTCAGGGACAAGTGGATATAGGTCGGAAAATCCGACGGACGAACTAAGTATCAGTCCAACGAAAGACAGTGTGGTGGATATGTTCGAAAACAATTGTAATTTAAACACTCATTGATTTTGTTTCTCATCAGTTTTGTCAAATTTGTTATGAAAAAAAAGTCAAAAGCTTAATTTTAAACGTATTGTCTCTGAAATGTATGGGTCATGATGTGAATAAGAGAAAATTAAATATTGTAGTGTTTTCATGTTTGTATTATTGCATGTTTCATAGTAACTATAGTTTTTTGTGTGCAGCTGTACGTTTACATCCGATCTCTTTGTGATTGAAATAAAAAGTATCTTTCAATGATGTGTTTTTTATGAAGTACAGCCAAAGTTAGAAAGAAAAAAGAATAAGTTCGAATCGCTATTGCCATGGCAACATTCTTTAAAAAGTTTGAAACAAAAGAACAGTTCTGCACAGGAAAATTAACTGGCTATCAGTTTCAAAGAATGTATATTATTATATTATATTATATTACAATGTATATTATCGAATGGTGTAAGAAAAGACCGGATGTTCCTGTTTCTGTGAAGCCGGTCAGATATCTAAAACAGTAAGTTTAAGGGAGATCACTGCTGAAATTCAAAATAAGAAATTTTATTGACCCTGTTTTGTATGGAGACTAACATATTGCTAGTTAATTTCTGGAAAAATAATGATGGGTCAATGACTTAACTTTTTCGCAAAATTTAATCTTTAGTGATACACTATCAGATAAGGTGCTTAATGCAAAACTAGCCAGCATTTTCATATTGTAAACGTTTATGTATGTGGTGTATGTTTCAGAATGGGTATCAATTTTTAATCTCTTCTAATGTAGTATATCATACTTTAGAATGAAAAATCAGAGATAGTGGTATTTCTATCATAATCTGAATGAATATTACGCTCCTTATTATTACCCCACCCACTTTACTAAAATTCATTTTTAAATTTTAGATAAATGAATATTTCATGATAAAGGAATAACAAGGTTTTTCAGATATTTTGCCCACAGTTTGATTAAAACCTTTGTTTTAGAATGCAAAAATAAAAAATGGGGGTCAATGTGCATATAAGAAAGAAATTCAATAAAAACTGGCAAAAAATGTGGGTTTTTTTAGATTTCGACGACCTTTGAGATATGCCGGCATAGGTCTGTAACAAAAAACTGTAAAAGGAACTAGTTATTGACTAATCTTCATATCCTAACAATTATTCTTGTAATACAGTTTGAATTAAGTTATTATCTTTACCGTTTTTTTAAAAATGACTATTTTTGTACCCCTACCCCCATTTTGGCCTATGACAAAATTCGTCAATTTCGTCACAAAATGTGAGGTCAAATTATTTTTTCTCAAATATGTTCAATTTTTTTACACTGAAATATTCCTATTGTGTCTAAGTTTACTTCTATATAATTGTTTATTCCAGTTAACTCATCATTTTTGAAATATAAGTGCAAAAATCCAAAACCTCACCAGTGACCCCCTTAACACGTGGATTCGGTGCACACAACATGTGTAATGTATGCACTTTGGTAGTTTTTCTTTCCAGTTGTTCTTTATTATGTAAATAAGAATTCTTTTATTTACAGTATATTTGATTCAGGAGTGATTTTCAATTATATAAAATAGGTTTTCCTCACAGGAACAAATTTTATAACCAATTCTTTTTAAATTATTCCACAAGGAAACACTGCACATTACGTTATGCTTGTTTCGGTTTCACGGCATGTGTTGTATACGTCAGTAAATAGCTGAATTGTTACATAAAAGTAGAGTTAACATTGGTGCAGGAATTCATGCGCACATACACATTTATTATTCTTTTGCCTTATAAGCGTTCTCTGAAGATGTCAATATACCGAGATTTCAGCACGACGTGTCTGCTTTATGTCTAGGAAAAATATTTACACGCGGTCAAAACACATTAAAATGAAAATGTTCATACCTTGTGAAAGCGTGTCCAAGGTCATTTTCTAGATTGTATTGAAGTGTCGGCATTTGCCTAAGACGTCTGACTTTTTAAATTTTAATATTCAGTAGCTGTCGGCATAGCCTTAAAAATCCGACAAACAAAACGTGTTCCTGACTAAAGCATATACGTTTTATTGCGTTACAGGTGTCGAAAGGATGTTTGAACCCGGATGTTGTCTAATACACTGAACAATCAGTATTCATATGTCATCACACTTGACTATATCGTTATACACATATTGTCTAAATAGCCTTCAGGGAAAACCCTTTCTGCATGTGTATAGAGTAAAACTTAGTACAAAAAAAATAGTGTGGTTACTCACCGTATGGCGATCGTTCAAATCTTATCGTGAAAAACTGCTAGACCTATTTCAAACCTAACTTTACACGAATGTTTCCACGGTGACCATTATGAATGACTGATCAAATGCAATAGATTCGATCTGAGCTCTGGTCGTTATAGCAATAGATAAGGAAAACTTAAAAATCTTCTAAAGATCCGGAAGGCCGAAAACTTAGATATTTGCATGAAGCTTTGTAGGGTAAGCCGTATGAAGATTCTACAAATCATGACCCCGGGTCAAAATTGACCCCGTCCTGGGGGTCACTTGATTTTACTCAGCTTTTTATACGAGCAACTTAAAAATCATCTCTGAAACCACAAGGCCCAGAGTTTTCAATATTTGGCAGATTCGAAGCATTGCCTAATCATACTCTACCAAGTTTGTTCAAATCACGACCCCAGGTCAAAATCGACCCCGCCATGGGGCTCATTCGATTTTACATCGGCATATATAGAAGAATCTTAAAACGTCTTCTTGTATTAGACCACAAGGCCTCGATCTTAGATGTTTGTATTGTAGCTATGCCTAGTAGATCTGTACCAAGATTAATAAAATCATACCACTTGAGTCCAAGATGGTACGTCCCCGGGGTCATTTGACCTTCTGACATACTTTCTTGCTTTTGAAGCTTCATCAATGAAATTTGAGCCATATGGCTGTTTGTATGCAGATCTTAACTGATACCTTGGCTAGCCTTGACATTGACCTTTCTTATTTCTGCCTTTGAAGCTACATCAATGCAATTTGGACCTTGTTTTCAGTTAAAGCAGGAATTCGGATCAACAAAATGATGGGGAAACCACATGGACAGGTCAGTAGATAAAGAATATATTATAAATCCACCAAAATATACAAGAAAGTGTTACCGTTTACATTTAAGGGGAAATAACAACTTTAAAGGCTCAGTATTTCAGACAATTCATTAAAAACTGGAACTCTTGTCTTGTTCATGTAATGAAGGGCTGTAGGGTGTAGGTGTACTCTTTCAATATTTCCGAATCCTGACAGGGGCAATGGTTTCTAAAAGTAGAAATCACGCTAAGCACTCTTTTAATTCATGACTGAGCAAAGTGACATTAAACGGAACGTGTAGCATGCTTTTCATTTGCCATTTCAAGAAGCAGGTATGGTTCCTAGGGCGACACTTCCGCAAGAAAATGATTTTTACATTTTCTCATAAATAAATTTTGTGAGTGACACCAAAGGCTAGGTCTAAAACGTGTTTTGAAATGGTCTCTTACAGAAAGCAAGATTTTGTCCAGTCCACGGCACATCTACCTAAGTATGTATTATCGATTTTATGCTGCCGGCCACTGATAACGCGCGCCGATAAGAGCAAGCCGTATCCAATATCATATTTTTTGTCTATTTCACTCTAGCATCGCTATATTATATATTAATAAACGAAAGTTTAAAATTTCGATATTTGGTGAAATACATTTACAGATTTGTTTTCGTTTTGTGAAACAAAAAAAAACGTAAATAATGTCATAGAAATGAGCCCTAAAGACGGGAATTTTACCAGTATTTTACTGAAAACAGTGTTTGCAGCTATAATAGTTTATAATTAATTAATCCTACTCGATGTCAATGATTTTATTGAAGATAATTTTTAAAGACAGAAAATCATTATTAGATTTACTATTTGTTCTCCAAATCCATGGTATTGTTCCAGTACAGATACTGCGGAAAGAAACTGCGATTAGGATAGAGATTTTGAGAGATTTTAAAATACTCGAAAATAATTACGAGAGCTAGTAAAATAATGAAATGCTTTCAGTGAACGAATACTTTTTATAATTCTTTAAAATGATAAAGTTTTTCACGCGTAAAATAAACTGGTTTCGAAGCGGGTCTTCTTCAAAAAATGTCTGCACCAATTTTCAATGAATGATAGGATTCTTGTTAAAACTTATGTTGAAACACTTTAATTAGCAGCAGTTTATATGTATTTTCATTTATATCACTTTGATCTTTCTACGGTTGCAATTAATAATTATGCAAACATTATTTATCAATTATTTATTTAATTTTCATTTCAATTTTTGTTAGAAATCGCTAGTATATCTCATTGTCATTCTCGTAAATTTTATTGAACGATACGTATTTCAACGGATATTTTATGTAAATTCTTTATTATGGCTTATGGAAAAGATGATTAAATTAATTTAATGATCTCGATCTTAACGAGTTGCTCGGGGAATCCAATGCAAGTGAGATAGAAGTGATTTTGATAATGAATTAAAACCGACGAAAAGTACAAATTAATTTTCATGCTCAGACTGGATTGAGCATGAAAGAAGTATTATAATCAACAAGGTCTTTCAAATAGTATGGTCCGGAAACGTCATAGCATGACATTATATTTTCCCGATGTTTCGTTTTAGGTGGATTTATGCATTGGAAAGTTGGCTTGATACGGACGGCTTTTTTCACAAATGACCGAAAGCCGAAAACCAGCCTAATTTTACTGCTACTTTCCTACTTGTGTGGTGTTCATAGGATTAATCATAGATTTAAGTCGAATTTACTTATGTTATTTCTTAGATTTTCGAATTTCATCCTTATTTTAATTTTAAAAAAGAAATTTATAAGTTCATTACATGTACTATGATGTAATACGATGAATCAGTAAAAGTACATTAATCTGGAACTTACATGGCTAAACACGGTACAGGGATAACAATGAGTAACACATGAAAAACGTTTTAATTCACTCTTATAACTTATTTTTGCCTATTAGGCTCATATCCCGAATTCCTCTTTCTTTCGACTACGATAACGTACGATTCGCATTCGACTAACATTAAATATACTACTTCATTGCAGTTATTAAATTTTGTGCGTCATTGGCGTTTTTAAGACCTTTTCATTATGAAAAGAAACAGGGCTCATAATTTGTGTCCCACACATAGCACTTTTTCGGGGGTCCCGCACAAAGCATTTTATATTTTTAAATAAAAATCGAGTGAAACATGTTAATTTTCTTGACCAACTTTTGTCAGCTGTTACATAAGGTAAAATAACGTTCTCTGCTCATTATACCGTGTGGTGTAACACAATTGCAGGAAATGTATAAACAATTTATACATCGGGGTCCCACACATGGCACGTCAATTTTCTTCTCGGAAAATGCGCGGTTGCACTTTTGATTAAAAGTCCGAATTTATTCTACTGATACTGACCACCAGTGTATCTTTCCTATGGCCGGGCTCTCTTCTTTATTTGGTTAAAATCTATGCAGAATTAAGGAAGATATTATGAAAAATGTTACCTGAATCGGCGTTTGTTGTCATTTCTGAGTCCTACACATAGCCGAAAAAGTCACGTGGGGTCGGTACCGTGATATATTGTGACGAAAACTTCGGTTTAAGTTTACGCTGTTTTTTTTACCTAATATTAGTTAAGGATAACTAATGTCAAAATTAAGCTGGACTATATATCGTAGTTACCATGAAGCTACCATTTACTCATTAATTCACACAAAATAATTACGAAGAAAAGCGAAGGCTCATAAATTATCAACGAAAAAACAATTCAACAGACATTTCCTAGCTTCTAGGCAACGTTAGGGCAGTGTGCAGCAACATTAGAGCAGTGTGCAAAAGATGTGTGCGACCCATGCGCGACCTAGTGCGCGAACAAAATAAAATGCTGGCTTTGCCTAAACAGTATTTCAGTTGCGGCGAGCGTACGGTTTTACTATATACTATCAAAGTATTTGAAATACTGCTGGAAGGCTACAAAAGTTTAGTAAGATTTGGCGTTTGTACGTATTGTATAATAGCCCACACATAAGAACTGGTGAGCATCTTTATCCATCGTTTAATATTGAGTTATAATATATAAACAAGGTACAAATATTTGTCGACAATTAATCTACCCACAACACTGAAAGACACCATTCAACAGATTCTACTAAACTGATTCACTTCCCACATTGATGCTTTTGCATATTTCGTACAGAACCGTAATAATATCTTTAAACAATGCATTTTAGACATTAACAAATTCTCCTTTGAAATGATTCCAATTAAATAAGTACATGAAGACCGTAATCCCACTAATGTATCTTAGCCGAACGATATGCTTCTTACAGCGTAGCCCCACATGCATACGATTAGGCATCATGCAGAAACTATATTTAATGATGAAACATTGATTTCTGCAAGTTCGGGACAAATGATAGACTAATATTCCAACGTGTATCTAGCAATATGCAAGGAGGCTCAGCACGTATGTAGTTGTGTCCCTTGGTAGATGGTCGTACTTTTTCAAAATCGGTGACATTGATTTTTGTTTTGAAAAAATGGGGAATGATTTACAAACCTGGCGTGCTGCAATAGGCGGATTTATACAGCCATATAAACAAAGATTCGTATTTCACGGGATAAAAGTCTCTAAACAAATGTGTAGTAAAGGATTACGGTGGATTGTATTTGTGTCGATAATCTTGATCATTGATGGGGATATTGAGACCAACCCGGGGCCTACAAGGCGTGGTACCGGGAGTACCCAGACTGCTAGAGACAGTATTGGAACACGTTCCCGTCAGCAAACACTGTCTTCGCTTTCACATTCAATGATCAGCTCGTCGTCATTCACAGGTCGTCGGATATCCGTCGGCGATCCATGCGTGTCACATGATAGGGGGCCTACGAATCCACAGGATTCATATATGATGGACTTTCTCAGGGAAATGAAGACGGATCTAACCAGCCAGTATAACAGCATGTCTAAGAACTTGTCACAGGTAAATGCTAAAATTGACTCATTATCTGATTCTGTGCAAATCCTGCGTGATGAAAATGACAAATTAAAAACTGAGTACCAAGCTGTTAAATAAGAGTTGACTATTTATTATTTAGTATAACTATTTGAGAGGCAAAATTGACAATCTAGAGAGTCATTCTCATCGGTATAATATACGTATAGGTGGTATTCTAGGGCCTATGAGTGATGACTGGTCAGTCTGCGAGTCTGAGGTTAAGAAATTTATCACGGACGATCTTGACTTGCCGGAAATGGAGTCTGTCGAAATAGAGAGAGCATACACGGTCAATCAAATGACCCTTCCAAATGCACTATTATTGTTAAATTCAGTAAGTTTTAAAATCGTGAATTCTGAATAAGGCTAACGAAGTATTAAACCGAGACTCGGACAAGTATGTAAAACCAGACTACACAGACCGTGTAGTTCGACACAGACGTGTATTAGGTACCCGTATGCTGGAAGAACGAGATACGGACAAGTATGCGGTGATACGTACGGTACGATAAGCTCATTGTGGATGACCAAATCTATAAATACGATGATGTAAAACAGGCTATCGTGTGTATCGGCAAGCGGCGACAATTAAACGACCACGTGCTCAAGCACATGGCCAAAATGTAAACAACATTGGAGAACACATCCGATTGGATGAGAGCGATCAGGTGAACAGTGACGTATTAGGAGTGGAGCGCGCACGGTGAGGCGGACGTTGACGAATAGGAGGTCGGCAAAGGCGTTCCAAACAATGACTGTTATTTACAGAATGTAAATATTATTACCTGGAATATTCAAGGACTGAGTAAATATGTTGAGGACTGTAGTTTAAACTCCTTTTTGGAGAAGTTCGATGTTATATGTCTATGTGAGACTTGGTCGAGATTTACAAGTGAATTTAACCATTTTATGAGCAATTATGTGCATTTTGATAATGTCCGGAGGCTCAATGTACATTCAGTTCGAAATAGTGGCGGAGTATCCGTATTTGTTACAGATTCATTGTTTCAACATGTAAATATTATTAGAATCAAAATGAATTTAATGATTGCATAGTGCTGCAATTTAAATTTTCGCTGATTAGTGATTGTAAGGATGTAATCATGTATTTTTCATACATATCACCCGAAGGGTCATCACTGTATAATGACAGTGAAGTAAATGGGATAATTCTTATGCAAGAAAATATTGATAATCTACGACTAAGCTTTCCTGACTGTATGTTTTTCTGGGCTGGAGATTTAAATGCTAGGATTAAAGATCTGTTAGATTTATACCAGCAAAACCTTTTTTATGTATTTGGTGTACCGAATAAATATGCTTCTTTGAAGTACCAAGGCAAAGTAAAGACAATCGGTGTATAATTTTGGTCGAACACTTATAAATTTTTGTTGTCACACGACAGCATGTTTTAAACGGTCTTTACATTCTTGCTTTTACTTGCTTATCTGGGGCTGGAGCTAGCGTGGTAGACTATATGATCGCATGTGAAGATATTTTTAATCATATTAAATATTTCGATGTCTTGAAAAGGGATGAATCGGATCTCTTCTCTATAGCATGTAGACTGCAGTTTAGTATTTACATGCACCATAAAACAAACACATTTGCCTCAGACAGTACATCTAGAATGGTGTATCCAAAATTTAAATGGGATCATAATAAGTGCCAGACCTTTATCATTGCTCTTGGCAATCTTTTTGAATATCACAGAGACTCCATTCTCAATCTTAAAAATACAGATATCAATAGGGCAGTTAGTAAATTAACTACGGTATATCAAGAGTCTGCATTACACATGCGAGTGTATGCTAGGTCGAACAATAATGCAGTATTAATAACTCAACCTAATTGGTGGGATGAACAGTGCGATATATTAAAACTCACCAAATATAGGGCTTTGCGGCAGTTTAGAGTATCTATTTGTAATCAAGACCTTGATTATTATAAAAGGAGTAAGAGACTTTTAAAAAATGCGGTAAATCAGAAAAAATACACTTTTCAAGATGGAGAACGCATGAGACTCGTTGACTGTTGTAAAAATATAAATCTTTTATGAAAAGTACTTAAGAAATACAGACCCAAACAGAGCGTTAATAATTTAGCTATTTCAACGAATGAATGGTTTACTTATTTTAGTAGCTTATTATTTGATGAGACTGCAGAAGTTATTGTTATTAATAATGAATATCCTGGCGACCAATTTCTGAATTCTGAAATTACTATAGAGGAAACAAAAAACTCCATCTTAAAATTAGCAACAGGTAAAAGCCCAGGTAATGACGGATTGAATGCTGGATTTTATAAGTATACAGCCGATGTAATAGCTCCTGTACTATGCACTCTATTTAATAAGGTATTCTAGGGGTTTCCCACTTCGTGGGGTCAAAGTATAATACTGTATGTCCAAACTAAGTCAGGGCCTTAACATCCAAAGGTACAACTACCAAATTGTACAAAATCTTTTCAAACATAATTAACTCGCGGTTATCTTCTTGGGCTGAAGACAATCAGAAAATTGATGAAGCCCAAGCAGGTTTTAGACGTGGTTACTCTGCAATTGATACTGTGTTTTGTTTACAAGCCATGGCTCAGAAATATTTATCTAGACCTGGTGGTCGTTTTTACTGTCTGTATGTTGACTTCAGTAAAGCATTTGACAAGATCAACCATAAAAGACTTTTTGAAAGTCTGCAATCTAAAGGTGTAAACGGTAATTTTCTTAGAATCCTTGCTCAAATGTATCAAACTTTACAATCATGTGTTAAACTATCAACGGGGAAATTAACGGATTACTTCCCGTGTAACATTGATACAAGACAAGGGGATATAAGGGGCCCTGTGATTTTTTCTCTATTTATTGACCAGTTATCCTCTTTACTGCGTGAAAAATGCAGTTCAGGTATCTTCATTGATAACTCGATACCAGACATTTTATGTTTGATATTTGCAGACGACATTGCAAACTGCGCAGAAACTGTAGTCAAGCTACAACAACAACTCAACGTAATAGAACAATGTTGTAACTCAACTGGGATGGAACTCAACCTCTGTAAAACGGAAATAATTGTATTTAGAAATGGTGGACCCTTAAGATTTACTGAAAGATGGTTTTTTCGAGGCCAATTAGTTAGGGTTACGTCAGTTTACAAGTATACGGGTACTAGTATTTTATTTACGCCAACCTTATCATGGACAGCAGCGCTAAAGAAAAGTTAGCGTCACAGGCACAATTTAAGTCAATATTTGCTTAGTATAATTAACAAAGGCCATTTGGATATTTTAATAATAAGCAGTTGTTTCTGTTATTTGACGCTATGGTAAAACCAGTACTCTGTTATGGATCTCAGATCTGGGGATATAAATATTCGCCCGAACTAGAAACCATCCATATTAATTTTTGTAAAAAATTTCTTGGAGTAAAAAACTCGACCAATAATGCAATTGTTGTGGGAGACTGTGGTAGACTACCAATGTGTATAACATACTTTTCAAACTGTATTAATTACTGGTGTAAACTTATACGGATGGAAAACTCGAGATACCCTAAATGATGTTATTACATGTTAAAAAACTTGGATAATGTGGGTAGAACCACCTGGGCTACTCAGGTAAAACAGATGTCATTTTTATATGGATTTGGTTACGTCTGGGTTTCACATGACATTGGAGATATTGATTTTTTCATAAGTACTTTTTGTCAGAGGCTCGTAAATTGTCATACTCAAAACTGGAAACAGTCTATCGGTGAATCAGGCAGATGTCACCATTATAAATATTTTAAAACTTTATAAAATGCTGAGCGTTACCTCACAATAAATCTTCAGTTTAAATATAGGCGGGCAATGTCAAAATTTCGTTGTTCCAGCCATAATTTACATGTTGAAACTGGAAGGCACAACAACACCCCTTTCGAAGCTCGTACATGTCAATTTTGTTTTAACAGCAGTAACACTAATATTATTGAATGTGAATATCACGTATTTTTTCATTGTGAGAAATTCAGTGAGATCCGGAATCAGTATCTCTTAAATTGGTATACAACTGACAGTAGTATACAGAGCTTTTATGACATACTTGGTTCAGATAATGAAACGGTATTGTACAAAACAGCTGTGTATCTGGAGAAGCTTTTAAACAACGTTGAGGGTATGTCAACTCCAGTGAGTGTATATTTTGTGGGATTACAACTATTTGATTTGATAACATGTACATTGTATCATAAATATATGTTGTGTATTTTGGGCCGGAGGCCTTTGTTACATTTAATAAACATTTTACTTGACTTGACTTGAATATTAATCAGTTTAGATTAAGATTAAAGACCACCAAATCACCCAGAGTTCTTAAATCTGTTTTTATATCATACCACGTACTTATACTACCTGTTGCCAGAACTGATGTAAATTCAAGAGTTGACTATCTGCCGTACGTATTTATGGTATTTGAGGCCCAAAGTGATCAGAGTATCAAGAGAATGAAACAAGTAATAACGAAAAATTCAAACGTGATATTATTTGGCGATGTACTAAGAATAACTCACTCACAGAGAACGTATACTGTAATTCAAGCATAAAATCATACAGGAGGAATGCAATGTGGCAGAGTGGTAAATGCTCTGGACTACCAATCCGGAGGTCTGAAATTTCAGGAACCCTTTTCAATGTTCCCCACCCTTCTAGGGATTAGCTGGTTAGTGTATTGGTCCTATAAAACGGGCACGTAAAAGAACCAAGGGTCTATTCGCAAAAGAGCTAGGTATCTGGATTCCCTTGTATCTGCATCTGTACCTTCAACCAGTGCCTGTCAGAAGTTTTAGCAAGTTCACAATGCACACAGTGTATTTTGGTGACAGTTTTGTAACAGCAATTTTCGGTTGCTGTGAATTTAAATGTGTTAAATTAATGACAATGCCGCATAAGTATTTATAAAAAATAGACTAATAAAATAATAATTCCTTTCGTCGCAGTGATCTCCCTTGTTACTGATTTCGGCAGTGGAAGAGAAGCAACTGCATACAGTTGTTGTTTTTAAAAGACTGCCCCAGTCAAAATAGGAAAAGTTATATTTGGAAAGTTATTATTTCGTACTGGTAGCAAAAATAGTTTGGTGTATTGGGTTAAAAGCTATTATTTCCTCTACCCTTTTTTACACACATATATTTCATCTGGATTTTTACTTGAAAGAAATGCGCATAATTCCACTTGAATGTACACAGACTATGAGTTAAAAATTTTAGCAAGGCGCGGACATAAAAATAATAACTCGTTTTAGCCCTTTTACGAAACCAACTTTTCCAATGTATTTTATCGCCCTTGTGGCATTACCATTAAGCCACCAAATTTCATTCATGATCAGAAAATGTATGACATGGTTTTAGCTAATACATTAAATTAAAAAACAATGTGTGAAGAAAAAAATTATTTTGTTGACATATTTCGATGTGCTATAAGATAGACATTTTACAGCTACATATATTATGGAATATAACCAACGAAATCCTGTACAGAAATGTGATCAGATGCGTACAAAGTAAAAGAAATGCAAATTAAATACCACAGCACATTAACGCTGCTCGTTATCAGTTGCCGTTGAAAAAAGAAAAAAAACATAAATGACAAACTAATACATAAATATTAAATCAAAGGCTATCAGCAACATATTAGGTAAAAATCTAGGTAGGAATTTCAAATAATCGATTGAAAATTCTGGTTTTACGGCACCGCTTCACTATATAGTTATATTGGAATTTCAAAAGTGATCGCTTTATTATTTGATAGCGCATTGTTTCAAATCTACAGATATACGTGACAGGAATTTATACTGGAACCTTTTTATATGACTTTATGTTCTAATATACGTTATTTTCACACAGTTTGAAGAACTTTATTTTTCTACCAAAATCTGAGAGCGAGCAGCTTTCAGGAACAAAAAAATACTTCAAAACACTATAAATACTTATGTAAATGATATTTGGTCATGTTGCACATGGTTCACACAGTTGTTATTTCTTGTTCCAGAGGCCTATCATTCGTTTCTGAAGCTCACGGGCGTATTTCTTTGTGACGTTATTTTGAATCCATTTGTCTTTAGTATATCTAAAATTTGTTTCTCTATAGTGATGCACTAACCCAATCTCATGACTGACAGTATGGTCAATCCCTTTCAGTTTCCAGGGATAATGAATGCCTAATATTTCCATATTATCAGCAACAGCAAAATATTTTGATCTAACGTGTTGTTTGTATATAAGGTCTTCTCTGAAGAAACGTGACTGTGTTATTAGTCCAAGAGTGATATTCGTATTGCTATTATTTTTGAGGAAAAAGACATTCCGAAAATTATAAGCAGACGCTTTTGGAAGTCTTAACAGCATATCTTTCCATGTTTTGTCTTGTTCTAGTTGTGGAATGATAAATTCGTCAACATCAAGACTTACTACGTATGAACTGTATCCCTTTGTTCGGTAAAGACAATCGTTCAATGCTGCCATTTGCCCGAAATAGTGCAATTTCTTGCCAGTGAATTTACAGAGATACGGCGGCAATGTCCAGTTAATAACGACAACATAGCCTTTACTCTGGTAAGTCTGCAAAAGTTGCATTACATTCTTCGTACAGCTGTGAACATAAACATAGAATTTTGCAACCCCTAGTAAGATATTCAGTTCAAGCCACTCCAAAAGGCGCCGTTCTGCCTTGAATAAAGAATGAAGTGGAGACAAGCACACCGTGAAGTTACGTCTGGTAGAAGTTACACTATTTGGAATCTTTTTAACAATCAAGATATTGCTAGTTTTGTTAACGTCTGTGTCGTTCGAGATAGACAATTGATACGGCACTTCAAGACTTTTAAGACCACACACTATAAATATTGGTTTATATCTGCAAATAGAAAATACATGTAATGTTTACTCTCATGTGAGGTTATTTCGGGCTAATAACATTATTGTGATATACTTAATACTAATTTTCCAACATGCCTCACAAAGTCTACACATAATCTAACTTTGGACAAATTGATACATCTCATTCAACACACATACTTTATTTCTACCATGCAATGACATCAACTCCTTTTAACTGATTGCAAACCTACCCTAATGAAACACAAAGTTATGTAATTGATGCATTCAGCAATACATCCAGATACCTAGATGACATTTTCAACATTTTAATAACATCTTCTTTTCTCATATGAAAAACCAACAAACACTCTAAAGAGTTAGTGCTAAAATAAAGCCAAATTATCAGACCACAAGGCTTGCATTTAAGCATTACATGTACTTACTGGGACAAATCGACTAAAATATGTGACAAGAGAGAGATACGGTTTAAATGTAAATACTGTCAAATATCCACATTTTGATGACGACGCTCCCATTGCGACATCATCATATCATGAAGTGTACAAATCACAGCTTATTCATTTTTCAAGGGCACGTTCCATGTAAGAAAATTTCAATGAGAAAACTTTGAATAATAGAACAGTCACTACGACAATGGTATGGCTACCATAAAACTGCGCAATAGATCCCTAGATTTGCTGAATAAATATAATAATATCCTAAAAACGCAGTACACATCTTTATTACTACGGACATCGGACACGTTTTTATAAACCATTTCGATCAACTGTTTCGTATTAATAGACCACTTACAAGTTAGTCAGTGCACTTGTCTTGGTTGATAGCACAACAAACTTTTCCTAAATATTTCTCTTACTACATAGGACGAGGGAGGGTAGAGTATTGCCCCTTGCTTGCATTGACCTGTCTGCAAAAGTAGGTTTCATAGTGTTCTGGCTCCAGAAAAAATATTGAATACATTGGTATGCAGTTGTTTTCGGTTTTGTTTCATTTCAATTTTATGTTAAGGCACTCTGTTGCTAATGTTAGAACTAATTTCAGCGGGGATGCATTTGATTTACACATTTTACTGTTACGTTGAGTTGGCATGCTACAAAGCGATTTAAACTTCCAGTTACCAATATTCCGAGTAACTGATCGTTGAAGGTGTGACCTCAACTTCAACCTTTAACTTATAGGTGTGTTTGTTAACTGCTGTATTGTGTGTACATTATGTATATATAAAATACTGTTTGTATGTAGTTTATGTTTATGTTGCAATGTGTCTCTTGTTGCTGCATTTTCAAATATTTAAAGAAGTAATTCTTCTGTGTGTAAACGTTGGCTGTTGATGAGTGATGTGTTTAATTGTGATTAGGGATAACTTTATGTATTCTTTCGTGATATTGTGTAATAGATATGCAATTCTGAAACCGGTTGTTTGAAACTGTAATCTGCAGTTAAACTAGCAGTCGATCTAAATTCGGGATTGTATTTAAACATTTTGAATAACTTAATAATTTATCATAGTCATTAAGGTCAGTGGAATACAAAATCTCTTAAAGTAGCACACTTGTCTTTCCCACATCAACTAGTATTTAGAGTCGAAATTTAAACCGGGTTAACATAACAGCCTCTTGAATTTTCCAACAACCAGAATTTTGTTTATCTTAATTGTGACAGTAAAGTTAATTTGGTTTGTGTGCCTTATAATTCAATAGAAAAAAACGTTGAGGAGCTAAACCTTTACTTGATTGCTTGAAACAGAAGTATCTGTAAAAAAGATAAAATGCCATAGAAGCCAATGTATTTCTCAGTCCTGTAAAGTCATGTGTATTGCTTTCTTACATATCTATATTTATCCTTCTGACAAAATATCCATCAAAACTCCAGGAAAAATTGACAGTGTGTAGATAAATGTGCTTGTGTGTCATGTATACTAGATACACTGCATGCCACTGTGAGCAGTTATACATCAAGAAAATCAAGTGAATTATATTCTGTTCCAAATTCTGTGATAGTATAGGATAAACTACATGTAATGTGAGTAAACTAGTCTTATTTGTGTCTGCAGCTCAGATCGGCTATGCGTATATGTTTAAATTCAATGATTACTCACTCACTGCACGTTAAGTTTAAAATAACAATTTATAACCGACAGGTAAATTTGATGTCAGGATCTGAGGTATTGTGGAATCATATGTGTCATGCCTAAGGACACTGCAACTACTTGGGCAGTGGTAGGGGTCATTCAGGTAATTATGACGTTAATGTTACGTGATAAAGTTACATTGGCGCTAGTGTTAGCAATTTTTTATTTGTGCTGTACGAATTTTTAATAAAATTCTCAGAATAAAATCTGGCATGGTGTAAAGAACCAGAAATATTGCTAAAGGGTAAATGTATATGACAAATCATGATCATTACAACAAAATCACGTAGAATAGAATACTTACGGTTTTCCATGATGATCAGGCATGATCTCTACCACTGCCTTGATATATTTCGATTGTGTGCCGAAATATCTAAGAAGGCAATACAATGTAGGAGATATCAACTTTGTTATACCAATAACACGAACTGTATGATTCCTGAAAGAGAAAACAGTATAAATTGTACATGGTCATTGAAACATTACACATTACGTATGATGTTGTCTTCCTGTTTTAACCATACAAGCAAATGAACCTTACTTTAGTCCAATTGAATTGAAAACGGCAATTGAATTTCTTCGTCCTTTGCATATTTAAAAAAATGTATCAAAGACTGTACAGCAACTGTCAAACAGTTTCGCCATGTTTTAATGTTGTCACAATACTACTTGTTAACTGGTGCAAAACAGCTTAGGTATGCTAATAAGTTCAGAAATGGAGGAGTTACGGTGTCAAGTTAAATCAGGGTCTATAACTCAAAATGTTTCATTTAGATAAAGCCTTTAATCAAACTCATCAGATATCTTATAATCATACCTATTATAATTTGGATTAGTAAAGAAAAATAGGCGCATATACTTAAATATTCCATTTTTTTTTTATCTCAGGGGCCATAATTCTCTATAAATCTTATTAATAACATAATCAGACTCATTCGAGATTTATAGTAATACACAATGTGAAAATATCTTAAAGATTAGGTTTTTTTCAAGTTTGGTTTAATTTGCTGTATGAATATGCCGACTTTGTCAAACATACCATGACGTGACCTCCGACAAATGGCATAGTTATTCGAGCCAACAGCACTCTATCTTTATTGTGTTATGGCACAGCAGATCTGTTACGCTAAAGTGACCGTTCTCTATTGTAGAGAGGTCAAGTTATCTATTATCGATATATCATATTTATGATCCGCCCCCATATTTTACACAATATTATGTGCAAATTATCAGAAATACAGTACAAACATAGTTTTACTAGATATATAAGCAGTAGCCATAATACAAGCGTATTTACTCGAATGATTTGTTTGCAATAAGAAATCCAAAAATAAATTGATCTCGAGTCTAAATGAGTAGAAGAAAATATCAAGTTATCGCATTTAACGGCGCACCTTCTGTGAAATAAATGATTAAATTACCTGCTATCAAAGTATGCAGAATATACAAATATAGCTGCATCATTTGATACAAACTGAAACTTATCATCATGTGCATGGTCAGGTTGTAACTTATCTTCATGTGCCTGGTCAGGTTGTAATTTATCTGCATGTGCCTGGTCAGGTTGTAATTTATCTGCATGTGCCTGGTCAGGTTGTAATTTATCTGCATGTGCCTGGTCAGGTTGTAATTTATCTGCATGTGCCTGGTCAGGTTGTAATTTATCTGCATGTGCCTGGTCAGGTTGTAATTTATCTGCATGTGCCTGGTCAGGTTGTAATTTATCTGCATGTGCCTGGTCAGGTTGTAATTTATCTGCATGTGCCTGGTCAGGTTGTAACTTATCTTCATGTGCCTGGTCAGGTTGTAACTTATCTTCATGTGCCTGGTCAGGTTGTAACTTACCCCCCCCCCCCCCCCTCTTCATGTGCCTGGTCAGGTTGTAACTTATCTTCATGTGCCTGGTCAGGTTGTAACTTATCTTCATGTGCCTGGTCAGGTTGTAATTTATCTGCATGTGCCTGGTCGGTTGTAACCCCCCCCCCTTATCTTCATGTGCCTGGTCAGGTTGTAACTTATCTTCATGTGCCTGGTCAGGTTGTAACTTATCTTCATGTGCCTGGTCAGGTTGTAACTTATCTGCATGTGCCTGGTCAGGTTGTAACTTATCTTCATGTGCCTGGTCAGGTTGTAATTTATCTTCAGCATGATAGGGTTCCATTTGAAATGTGTTTGATTTGAAATCTTCAAAACAAAATAAAACTGTCAATGTATGCAATACCAACATTTCGATAGGGATTCAACAATCGACATATCAACCGTAAATACAGTACCACAAGTTGTCCATAAACAATCAAGAAATTGCTTATTGAAAGCTTACTTGACTTACGGAAAAGTCATATTATATTTGTAATCAAAGAGTGGCAAAGAAGATTTATTTACATGCAAAGGCACTTTGTTATTTCTGTGAAAAATGTTTACCTTGGTAGTACATGTCCTCGATCATGATGTAAAAGCCAGCAAATAGACAGAGTATTATAGAACATCTTAAAATCGAACATTTTAGTTCCATCACTTCTGAAAAGACATATAAAATGCGCGGTAAAAATCAATAATTGCAAAGTTTATCTGAAAAAACTTACGAAATCGGGTTCTTACTTTTTGTAAATAAGTTAGTAGGGGTGTAAATCATTTGAATCTTAACCGTTAAAATGTCATACGATGTATTATTTCATGTACTTCTGTATAAAAAAAGATTGCAGATTATTTTACATTGTCCGTGCTCTCAGTTCTTTGTAAATGGCCTTGCAGTTTTGTCATCCATATTTAAAAGGTAATGAGTTGTTCAAACATGAATAAACTTACATTACAGGAATGAAGAAACATTTTTCACCACTTTTCATTAGTCATAGCTGATTTCAAAGTGATTCTCTTATTATGCACATGACAGTGATAATTACGGTGTCCAGGATATGCAATGGAACTGAGGCGTGATATTAATGGCCTTTAAGTTTTACGATTTTCATACACAGGTAGAACTTTATCACTATGTTATTTAAGAGTAGTAGAGTTGCTCATGGCGAGCTGGAATATAAGCGTGAAAGCTATTATCAGCTGCCCTTGTAATTGGTAGCAATAAATCACGATAGAACGACAACACTTTATATCTTCACTGCTAGAATATTGAAAACAGATATTTTCCATCTCACATCAATTATTTGCAATGCTTGCATTATTGATATTTACATGATAAAAAGGAAAAATAATAAATACATGTATATTTCTTACTTCAACTACAGTAAAAAGTGAAACTTTATATAATGGTTCAATAATTTAAAGTCTAAGGATCACATTGATTTTACTGATATAGAAAAATAAATAAACCGGTAGGATAATGATAGAACCATGTTCTATTCACTCTAAAACAATGTTTACAAATGTCTTTCTTTCATATTAAAGTCATTTCTTCATAACAAAAGAGTTGCCAGAAAGCCTTTCTTAGTTTTTGCAATATCATTGAAAAAGTACTGTACAATATATCTAACATGTATATTGATTTAAAAAGCGAAGTAAGGAATGATTTTGGTACAAATGAAGGTCATTTCCACAGGCAAGACATCTTTCTTGGTAAAATAAGAGCTACCTGTGATTGTGATCCTGGGACTTTAAGATAAATGATTTAGCATAACAAGTTCATTTTATCTCTAAGTTAAAGGGACAAACCCTTTAACTGATGCCAAACTAAATAGCCTCCAAAATATAATAATAGAATCTTTGGAAGTATTATTACTTAACCTAAACGTTTCAGCTATGCATTCCCGGTCATTATTAATAAAAGTAGCGGTTTGAAATATACTACAGTACCGTAAACCATTCAATAATCTATGTAGAATTGTTGTTATACAATCAATGGGTGGATGCGATTTATTACAGAAAACCTCTTTATTGATTAATTGTTGTAAAATGAGGCATTTTTCGTCATAGGTTCTTCTTTGAAATTGTATTTATTTATCAGTATACGTTCATTATAACACAAAATCTATGTTTCGCGATTATAACGTGTTAGATGTAGAGAGAGGGTGTCCCTTTGATGAAAAAATAATGTATCAAGCTAATGTTATCATGATATTAGTACTGGTACTGAGATACTAGCTATGATATAATAAAATGCTTAACCATTGCCAATAACTATGAGATATAATATTTTTTTCACAATACAAAAATGTACTGCTAAATTGATACAGTTTTATTCTTTTCTAAAACGAAAGGGAGTAACATTTTGAATATGCGTGAGCTTGCAAAGTTGCATTATGGTTAGTCAATATTTGCGCTAAAGATGCCTACTGCACATATAAAATTAACAGCCCTGTAATAAAGAAGTATACCATTTATCTCAGGGAATATGTATATGTGCGTTGGCTGATTGGCTGAATAATAAACATGTTAATTTACACAGTAACAGGTAACAGGATTTGATATAAAGTGCATTCAAAAATACAAAATTGAATACATAATACTTCCATATGTTAACATTTTCTTTGTCCTTTCAACAATTGGTAAATTCTTCATTATCCGTACATGAGATTGGGCAAACCACATCATCAGTATAAGCATAATTTATTGCTATCAATTTCACAGTGTCATTAATTTTATGGCCCCAAGCTGTGACGCCCAGAGGCTTACCAGAGAGTGATTTTCAGCAGAAAGTACTCTTGTATAACATAGTGTTATCATACTTTTTCGTCCAATTCTTGTAAGTTTAGGTTGTCGTTTAGGCTTTTCCTAAATTTATATGTAATAAGTAAGAAACAGTGTGCCGGCTGCGAACGTTGTTGCCGAACAACAGGGTCCTTGATGCCAAGATTAAATTTTCAACGAAAACACTTTGAAATTCGTGCATTCATTAGTTAAACTTATTATACTTCTCTATTGTTGTAAATGATAGGCATAAATGACATCATGTAACCGACTTTACATTGACACTTGAGGAAAGAAAACGAATTACGCAGGATTTATATGGATACCCTTCAAGTTTGACATTATTTATTTAAGACTGATCAATAACCCTATGAAACGCAATATGTTGCGTTATCTCAGAATCTGAGTGCCATAAGTAGATAATCTCGTTTGACTTTTACAGATATAACGATTCACAAATTTATGCAATGAAAATAATGTAAAACTAACCTCAACAGACACAGCACTAATCCACAACCAGGCTAACAAGAAAAATGAATCATCCTACAATGAGATCAAGTACAGTCTGCTCATCTTGTATTGACTTTCTATGAGAAAAGACCAGCAAACACAGTATAACCTCAGGACTAACTATATAACTGCCACAAGTAAAGGACAGTTCAAACGCTGCAAAGCAGAGACCAAGCACAAATAATGCACCAAATCAGGTCTAAGATACCCTAAGAATGGTCAGTTTCCTAAACTATTGGTACCTACGGGGTTTAAAGCGACTGCACTCCAGATGGACAAGTTACGCTAAAAAAAGAAAATTTTCAATTTCAAGAAAACAATTGTCATTACTGTATCAGGGGCATTGTATTATGATAACGTGATAAGTTTTCTAACAAAAGAAACAATTAGAATGTGTTGTTTTGCTTACTTTTATTGTAGAATATATCACCCCGTGACTAACGGGGTGGGCTCTTTGGTATATCAATATTTTTAACTCGCATCAAATCAGCTGACTCCGTAGTGTAGTAGGTTAAGCCACTGTAAATTTTTTGTAGCGCAGAGATCCAAGTTCAAAACCTGGCTCGGGTAAATATTTTTTTCTACCTTTTATTTTTAGCTCTTACACAAAGAAAATAATCTTGATGCTGACAAATTGAATATATATTGATTTTACCAAAAAAATAAAATTTACTAAGAATTTGGAGTGCAGTCGCTTTAAATCAGTGTGTAGCATACTTACGAACTGCGATGTTAAAATGTTTTTAGTTTTCCTATTTTCAACACCGTAGTATCGTGTTTTCGTTGTTAACTTTGTGCTGCGATGACCATAACGTGACACCGTAGTATATAGGTTGTGCAAAATTGTACCAAAATAAAGGAGTCAACACTATTTCTCTCCCATTGAAACACATCGAAACAATGTGACAGTTCCAAATCAAAACAAATTAACTAAAATCCAGATATTTACCTTAAATTTCGTTCCGGGCAGCTGTATTAAGCTTGCTTTTGACCGGAAGTTGGTAACTTTTCAATCGCCAATGAAATGACAGGTAGAATGCATGACATTTTCAAATTGAGAAATATCCTCGATCGCAGATGATTCGTGACCCTTAGGATTTAGCCGCATGAAAAACAACGAAAGTTATATCTGGCAATGAAATCCGATACTTACCTTTAAAAATGAATTTGTTTTCCACCACTCTCCAGAAAATTTTATTCAACAAATTGTTAACAAGTGTTACAGGTCACCAATGTTTACATGCCTTCAAGAAGCCGCCTTCTTTTCTCACTATATTGTACCGTTCAGATCGCGGATATGACGTCATCCCATAATTCCCTGCATAACTTAACAATTAGGCCACAACTTAACTACAGTCGACTCTCGTTATCTCGATTTTTTTGGGACCAAAGAAAATAAGTCATGATAACGAAAAATCGAGATAACCGAAGTTGGATAAAATATGCTCGATAGGGGATGGGAGGGGGGTAAGGAAGATTATTGTTGATAGAAAGACGTTTGTTTCTTTCTACCATCTTATGATCTGTGTAATACACAGGTTGTGAAACGAAACTAGCTCGTAGGTTTAAATCAACTAAATGTTAAATTCATTTGATTCATGTTGCCTTCCACCCCGGTGCCGAAAGATTGGATTCCCCCCGGGTCCTTCTCCAAAACTCTCAGCGTTTGCCGATCCAGATATCCTTCCGGGTTGGTTACCGGGCCCTTCTCTGGATTGCTCGACTGGCGCTCGGACAAGTTCATGACTTCTGCCCTCCGACATGACTCTAATGTCTAATGTGTACGTATTAAAGACACGATTTATAATTGACAGTATAAATTTTCTCAGTTTTGACAATTCAATACAAATTACCCATTTCGCATATTACACAGCTCACGTCGCAAACAAATAATTAATTAATTATTTAATACCGAATCACTGAGTGAATAGCCGCGCGTGGTGTTTTTCGCACCTCTGACAGCAGACGACAATTGAGCGGATACAATCGCGTGCAACTTTTTGCACCTTGTTTGGCAGGTGATAAATGTCAAATCGAGATATCCGATGTCAAAATAGAGGAAATTTCATAGTTGGGGGATCAAAAATTTAGTCGAGATAACGAAAATGTCGAGATAAAAAATCGGGATATCCGTAGTTGATTTATATAGAACAAGAAGGGAAAAAATCGGGACCGGGAAATTCCAGTCGAGATATCGAAAAATCGAGATAACCGAAGTCGAGATAACGGATGTGGACTGTAATTAATAGGTTCTTGTGTAAAGCAAAAGCTATTTAACCTTTTTAACAAAAATCTTAACAATTCCAACAGTTTAAACTGGAGAACATATGTGCGGTTTTGTTTTATTTGATTTTTAATTACTCTTCAATGCAGTGTGAACAGAAACAATTGCCTCCTCATCTGACCACTCTCGCTTCTGTGCAAAAGCACAAGTGAGTCCAGTGCATTCAGGGCCATTTATAACACCATGACACCGAGTCACTTTGGTGAAAATGAAGGATATTGCATCAGAGAACTCTTGGGAGTAAATAACTTCCAGACACAACACTTATCTTCCTCATTAACATTTTCATCATCTGAGGAATCTGAACTGCTGAGCTATTAGTGACTTTTTGCCAGCTTCAATTCTGCTCACATTCCTTCTCATGTTTTCTTTTCAAGCAAATGTTTCAGTTCATTTCCCTTACCTGCAAATATATGATAACCATTTAGCACATCTATACAAATGCCACCTTCAACAGTTGCATTAGAATCACTGTCACTGTTGTAAAGTTCAACAGGAATAACGTACTGTGTTCGAATAGCATCTCTGTCAAATGGGTATATTCCAGCACGCTTTAATCCAGACTGCACATTTTCAGATTTTAATGCTTATAGATAATCCTCGCAAACCACTGAAGAAATTTTGCATCTTGTTATGGCTGCAGCTGTTTCACGCATAAATTTATGATATGCAATAACACTAGGAGGTTTGTGGTTACAAGTGATGCATTTCTCATCAACGAGTTGTCCGAGTCGTCCATGACAATTGATTCTTTGGTCATTTTGGCACGAACATTTTCCAAAGATCTTGGATTGAACTTCTTCATTTCAGGCCACCTACTTCTAATACCCTCCAGCCAGTGAAATGACCATCTGCCATGGTCTAAAAAATGTTTCACTAAATAGGTTTCCTCAAGCTGACTTCACAGCCCATCACAAAATTGTCTGTGTCAATTTTACCCAATACCCTGTCCATAAGGTGTTTTATAGCACATCATACATCTTTGATACCCTCAGAACAGACACACATTCTTCCCAAGCACATGTGTATGCATTAATCAGTGAGTATAGCGTATCCTACTCCCTAACAAGCTGTGGGGTGGTCTTAAAATAGAAACAAGAAAACGCGGCAATGCCGCCAAAGCAGGTTAAAAGGGCGCCTGTAGAAATTGTAGAATCTAAAAAAAAACAATAAAAAATACAGTCGTCTTGAAACCATTTTTCTATTTTAGTAACAGTGCCATTGGCCTTGACCCTAGTGACCCCAAATGCAATCCAAAGCTTTCTATCCACGCAAGCTACCTTCACACCAAGTTTCATTGCAATTGGTCACTCCTAAAACAAGTTATTGAGCGGAAACCATTTTTCTATTTTTAGTAACAGTGCCCTTGACCTTGAACCTAGTGACCCAAAATGCAATCCCAAGCTTTCTATCCACGCAAGCTACCTTCACACCGAGTTTCATTGCAATTAGTCACTTCTCACTCAAGTTATTGAGCGGAAACCAGTTTTTTCTATTTTAAGCATCAGTGACCTTGACATTGACCCTAGTGATCTTAAATGCAATTCCAATCTTTCTCTTTACTCAACCTACCTACACATAAAGTTTCATTGCAATTAGTCACTCCTAACTTGAGTTATTGAGCAAAATACATTTTCTATTTATAATAACAGTGACCTTGACTTTGACCTGAATGACCCCAAATGGAATTCCAAGCTGCGTCTTCACGCATGCTACCTACACACCAAGTTTCACTGCAAGTTCACTCCTTACTGCAGTTATTGAGCAGAAACCGCTTTTCTATTTTCACTAACAGTGACCTTGACCCTAGTGATCCCAAATGCAATCCCAAGCTATGTCTCTATGCATGCTACTTTCACACTAAGTTTCATTGCAATTGTTCACTCCTTACTAAAGTTATTGGACGGAAACAAATGTTTGACGCCTGGCCGCGCGCCCGACATACGACATCGGCATTCCAATAAGCAGGGTTTTTGTGAGAATAAAACCTGCTTAAAAACTAGACTTGTCACTAAATGTTATAAATAGCCACTGAAGAGGTTAGTAGTAACAATATACTTTGACAAAAAACTGGCAAAAACTCCGTTATTTGTCAGGATAGAGTTATCGTTCTTATGCACTGCACTTCCTCTCATTGTGCATGACTATTGTAAGAAGTTGTATTGAATTCAAACCAGTACTTTAAAAGTAATGATCCGGACCAGGAAAATTAAAAAAGAATAATTACTCTATAATATGTCAAGAGCTATGGTTCTTGTGCACTGCACTTCCTCTCAATGTGCTTGACCATTGTATGAAGTTGTATTGAATTCCAACCAATAGTTTTCAAGTTATGCTCCGAACAGGGAAAAATAACAAAGGGCAATAACTCTGTAATTACTCAAAGTAGAGTTATAGTTCTTGTACACTGTACTTCCTCTCAATGTGATTGACCATTGTATGAAGTTGTATTAAATTCCAACCAGTACTTTTCAAGTTATGCTCCAGGCAAGGGAAAGTAACAAAGGACAATAACTGTAATTGGTCAAGATGGAGTTATGGTTCTTGTGCACTGCACTTCCTGTCAATGTGATTGGCCATTGTATGAGGTTGTATTGAATTCCAACCAATAGTTTTCAAGTTATGCTCCGGATAAGGAAAATGCAACGCACCAACCGACCGCCCGACAGACCGCCGAGTGACTCCTATACCCCCACCCCCTCCCCAACTATGTTTCGGGGGTATAAATAATTTAAAATAGGGGGACTGAAAATTTAACAATGAAAATATGGTTGGCTTAATTCATGATAAGTGGCGCTCGTTTCCGAATATGGTCGAAGGAAAATATGTTTATGTAAAAGTATTGATTTTTAAATGGAGAATACTTTAGGATAAAGAAAATAAGGTAATTTTACATAGACAATAGTTTGTCCAAGACTCTTACCTGTTTAAACCGCATGATATTTGTCAATGTTTTGAATGTCACGGTAGAGTAACTAGTATTAAAACATTCTTACGATTGCGCAAGCGCATAAGCAGATCTCGTTGGAGATCTCAAGAATACAAACATGTCCGCGAATCATTGATAGCCGCGAATGGAAGGGAGTGGATGGTAACTCTTTAAGGCACCTTTTAATTGGATAATACCAAATGTTAAAGGTCAATAAAATATTCTTGCGGTTTCAGTCTTTCTTGAATTATTTGATAATTTCAGTCAATACGCACCAAATGTCACGCCGAAAAAAACCCATTCAAAAGTAATTGTTAAAAAGGCTTTGGTTTCAGTGCATTCTAAAACTATTTTATTTAGCAAAGGCTATTTAATAAATGTAAAGATAGACGTTATTTTCAGTGTTCCGTCATTTAAGTTGATGTTGCATCGTTGAATAAAGAACAAAGAAGTACTTACTGATATGGTTTTCCAATATAGTTTGAACAAATAAACTTGTCCATTAAAAACTTTTTAATAGACTGAAATATTTGAACCTCCAAGTGGCATACACTTTAGAGCAATAAACTTTCCCACGTGTAATTAATTTCAATAAGGGAAGATGTATGTGGTATACAAACACTGGACATATAACGCAAACTAGATTGGCATTAAGTAGAACACTTGTGTTGCCCTCTTACACTTAGAATAACCAAAATGATTACAAGACAACATGCTTAACTATTCAAGAAATATATTTCCAAAGCAACCGTTATTATAATAATAAACAACAACGATTGGCATTTTCAATGTTTAACTTTTTTGTCAAGCATTTCACAAAGTAATCCAAAACTAAGTTATAGCCAATGTTTTGAGACGCACGGACAAAGTGATCCCTATTTCTCTAAAAGGGCGACACAAAAACGTTCCATACACGTTCGTTTTTTAAATATACAAATACTCGTCTTACCCAGTATACCCAGCTGATAAGTAAGTGTAAGTAAATTAAAACTGTTTACCCTGTTTGTCGTTATTATACTTTCAAAGATCTATTTCAGAACTGATTTTACACAATGATATATTTTGCCTAGAAGATGAAAAGTTCTATAGTTGCGTTGCCTTCGTTTAATCACACTTACTTGTAATCACGTGTCCAACTGGTTGATTTAAAAACCCTGAATTTTCATAAGTTAAGTCTGTGTTCTATATGATTTTGTATTGAAGTCGGAAACAATCTTGTTGTAATTTGTATCAGCACTTTCAGCACATTTCGATTTATCCTCTATTGTGGCGTATTTACTAAACTTTAAAAAAAAACACTAGAAAACGCTCGCGAGTCATAAGATGAAACAACAATGAATATATAAACAACTAGTTTTCAACACAGTTTAGTTCACATTTGAATAGCAAGTTCACCATTCAGATTATGATTGCAATCATTGCTGTAATTGATGAATGATGTAAAGAATGATCTTCCATTTTTTTAGCGTACGAAATTTGTATTACTCGGCGTTCCTACATAATGAAACTATTTTTTGAAATATGATGCTTTTGATATAACCGCATCTATTTAATCTAGCCGCGTATTTGACCTCTTTTCAGACCATAGTAAAACTATCCATTTTTGGAAGTCTCTGCGTCTGTATGGAACAGCAACAGCTGCATTCTCTTTAGAAAAACACTCGTGGAGTATACCTGTTGATTCAGCCTAAACGTTTATGAAAAAAGTGTAGATTAATTTGAAATGCTGGTAATAGCTTATGTTGAAGGTTATTTCAAATTGTATTTAGTTTTACACTGTGTCTATTTAAGCTTCTTGCTTTCACTTAGAATGTCTTAAGAAACATTTGCTTATTCGGCTTAGCCGTATAAAGCTCGCCTTTCCACTGATGATGGTCACCTTATACCCGCCAATAAACGACAAGTAGAATGTATAATATATTTTGGATTGAAACATTTACTACGTTAGACACCTTTTAATTTGATAATACCGAACGATAAAGGTCACTAAAATATTTTCAAATTTTCAGTCTTTTATGGTTTTATAGTAGCTCATATCTTTCAACATAATATGTTGATACCTCCCAACTGCTGTTAATTATGAGTGTAGAGTAATTATACTTTCTCAACCAGTGAAAAACGGTCAATATTTTCTAATATTTGATGAGACACAAGGATTAATTTTGCTTTCCACGGCGATGAACTTTGGGGTAGTTTATACCTTTGTCATCAATTATCAACAACCGGTACATGTAAGTATGGGGTTAAATTCCCCGATATCCCCGCCTTTCACGCGGGAGTCTTGATATCAATTCCTCGACATAGACTTTTAAAGCAGTTTAAAAAAATAAATAAATAACATGCTTATTAGTATGCCGATGTCGCATGTCGGGAGGGCGGGCGTCAAACATTGGTTTCCGCTCAATAACTTTAGTTAGGAGTGACCAATTTCAAAGAAACTTGGTGTGTAGGTAGCTTGCATAGAGACTCAGCTTGGAATTGCATTTTGGGTCACAAGAGTCAAGGTAAAGGTTACTGTAGCTAAAAAAAAGAAAAACGTTTTTTGCTCAGTAACTCCAGTAAAGAGTGACCAATTGCAGTGAAACTTGTTTCCGCTCAATTACTTGAGTTAGGAGTGTCCAATTGTAATGAAACTTGGTGTGTAGGTAGCATGCGTGGAGAGGAAGCTATGCATTGCATTTGGGGTCACTAGGGTCAAGGTAACTTTTACTAAAATATAGCTTAGTTTTAGTTTTTAAATTGTTTTAAGCAAAAATATTCTTTTTGGGTCAAGGTCGCTGTAGCTAAATTTTTTTTTTAATATTTGGGTGGTGGGGGTCTTTTCTTTTTATAAGTTTTTTTTATTATTCTACAATTTCAACAACCGCCGTTTAAACCTGCTTTGGCGTTTTCTAGTTTTCTTTATTTGTGACTAAGATTGATGACAACGATTTGGAGAGAACACCTCAATTAAGTCGCAGCTAGAATAACAGAAGACTTGCGTATGGGACTACGTAAGTTCCGCCAAGTATGAAAGAATTGTTGAAGTTTATCTATACTGCATTTCCTACTTTAATAAAACTTGCCAGAAAGCCTCAATATATGAAGTCTGGTTGTGCATATAATGCTTTAGGGTCACTATATGTCAGACGTCAAAGGCACAGGGATCTGTTAAAAGAACTCATTGGCCTCGCTTCAACTTTTCAACCTTTGACTGCATTATGATACAATTTAATTGTTGTTTATGTTATAAACATAGTTTATACGAAAACGGAATAGTATCCTTCTTTTTCTCGCAGTGATTCATACAGACATGCGCCGTAAATGAACCGTAGTTCGGGGTCACGTGTTTTCCAGATTCAGTTTCATTAGAAGCGGTACGCTTATCAACTTATCAACAAAGCGCTAGGGCTAGTCGGAGCGTACACATCTCCATTACCTTATTACCGCCATCCTTCCCCGCCACCTTTCCTTGTTGAGCAATGCCTAACTGGTTTACTCGAGTTGGTCTGTATCTCCCTTTGACAGGGCATTCGGCTGTCTAATAACAGCCTTGTCCCCTAAGTAAGGCGATAGCAGACTGGCTCGGTTACACCAGACTTGATATTTGTATTACTCAATTTATGTCACTTGTAATCATTTTAGTATAGTGATTGTTTCTATGAAATCATGTTTAATAGCACATGTTATTCAAGTCACGGTGTATCAAGCCAGTTCATTGCCAATTATTACAATAAAGGCTAGCTACCTCTATTTTACATATACTCAAAAACGCGTGGACCACCTCTAAAGCTCTTTTAAATTTTATTTGTATAAATAAATAATTATTAACACCTATACTAAAGTCCTTATTTGTTATTTTCTTTGTGTTTAACGTCGACTTAAATATATTATATATCAATCAATTCCTATGAATACATTTCAACAAAAATGACCAACAAAAAACTAAGAATATTCTGATTTCCAGTTACAATAGCGCAACAGAGAAAATGTGCCAAAATTACAGAACTGTTTCCTTTGAAATTTGTTACAAAGGTAAACTGTGCCATTTCATAACAGTTCATCCAAAAATCTTAATGACATATCTATTCTTAAAGTGATTTTGGGAACAAAAATCAATCTGTCAAGCAGACGATCTCAGATTTGAATTTCCCGGGAGGTGTGGTTTATTGCTGATAAACTAACCTTGATGAAAGTTTATTTCCATAACATGAGAATATCCTTCATTAAAATGAACCAATAAGGTAATCAAGACCTGAATAAGTAAGTTAAAAGTTAGCAGATACATGTAGCATAAACATATGTTTTTGTGCAGAAATCTATTCAAGTTGCCATATGTTTTTGTGCAGAACTCTATTCAAGTTGCCATGTGTTTTTGTGCAGAAATCTATTCAAGTTGCCATGTGTTTTTGTGCAGAAATCTATTCAAGTTGCCATATGTGTTTGTGCAGAAATCTATTCAAGTTGCCATATGTTTTGTGCAGAAATCTATTCAAGTTGCCATATGTTTTTCAAGTAGTCAGTATTGAACTTTTTAATTTTGGTATAAATGTCTAACTTGCAGAAGTGCACAGCAGGACACAACTTCCCTTGCGGTTCAATATTGTTATTCCCCCATTCATCTATACTTTACTTAAAAGGCCCATTCTGACTAAAGTATAGTTCAGTGTTTTCTATAATAATTTTTTGTTGTATGATACTATTTCCTGGTTCAGGTAGTCTTCCATTTCTTGGTCAAACCCGTGGGTATGCAGCTACATAATGCAAACCATTAACAGTGTTGGTTTAAATTAAAAAAAAATGTTTATGTGACTTAGACGAAGAATCCTTCTAGTAGACCACTGTAAGGATCGCACATGCAGGGTCAGTTAATATTATCCTGGCTCATTATATATAATGATCCATTATTATCCTAGCACGAGACTTTAGATTGATTTTACTATTGCTTTTAATAATTTCTCCCATTTTATTTTTTTCCTTGATGGTCTACAATTAACATAATCCCGTATTATCATCACTATGAACTTTTAAATCCGTGTCAAGAACATTAAAACTAACACAAATAGCTCTATTTACTCTCTTTTGATATAAACAATACATGTCTTTTTCTTATGCACTTTTTCTGCAATGCTTTATCAAAATATAAACTTTATTCTCCATCAACTACATGCATATACATTGAATTGTGTTTTGAACTGTTGTGATAATTTCCCTCCTTTTTCTGACACATGTATCAGTTTCATGTTTGTCCTTCGAGAAAAAAAACAGACCTGCATGCTGATGGCATATAATAACCAATTATTTTTGTGACTCTGTCTTAATTGGGTGCTGACATATTCATTTTACCACAATGTATTTATATTGTAGGAAAAATCAGGCCTTTTGCAAAATTTGACACTGTGAGTTAGGTGTGAAATAAAAAGGGAGAATATGAATGAATATCATGGAATAAAAAGAAAGTGAGAAGAAATGATTCGCGAGTTGGATATGTTTTCATCTGATTCCAAAATGCTCATACATACAAACAAGAGGGCCAAGATGGCCCTATATCGCTCACCTTGGTACAAGTCCACTTGCCTGGTGGAAGATCACTAGAAGAAAATTTGAAACAAATGTCCTTTGAAGAGGTCATTTCCCACATTTGACCACTTAGGGTACAGGCAATGCTACATGCCAAATATCTAAGCTCTAGGCCTTGTGGTTTCAGAGAAAAAGATTTTTAAAGTTTTCCCTATATAAGCCTATGTAAAACTAAGTGACCCCCGGTGCGGGGTCAATTTTGACCCAGGGGTCATAATTTGAACAATCTTGGTAGAGGTCCACTAGCCAATGCTACATGCCAAATATCTAAGCTCTAGGCCTTGTGGTTTCAAAGAAGATTTTTAAAGTTTTTACTATATTAGCCTTTGTAAAACTAAGTGACCCCCCGGTGCGGGGTCAATTTTGATCCGAGGGTCATAATTTGAACAATCTTCGAAGAGGTTCACTAGCCAATGATACATGCCAAATATCTAAGCTCTAGGCCTTTTGATTTCAGAGAAGAAGATTTTTAAAAGTTTTTCCTACATAAGCCTATGTAAAACTAAGTGACCCCCTGTGCGGGGTCAATTTTGATCTGGGGCTCATAATTTGAACAATCTGGGTAGAGGTCCACTAGCCAATGCTACATGCTAAATATCTTAGCTCTAGGCCTTTTGGTTTCAGAGAAGAAGATTTTTAAAGTTTCCAAACCTATGAAAACTAAGTGACCCCCCCGTGCGGAGTCAATTTTGACCCGGGGGTCATAATTTGAACAATCTTGGTAGAGGTCTACTAGACAATGCTACATGCCAAATATCTTAGCTCTAGGCCTTGTGGTTTCAGAGAAAAAGATTTTTAAAGTTTTCCCTATATAAGCCTATGTAAAACTAAGTGACCCCCGGTGCGGGGTCAATTTTGACCCAAGGGTCATAATTTGAACAATCTTGGTAGAGGTCCACTAGCCAATGCTACATGCCAAATATCTAAGCTCTAGGCCTTGTGGTTTCAAAGAAGATTTTTAAAGTTTTTACTATATTAGCCTTTGTAAAACTAAGTGACCCCCGGTGCGGGGTCAATTTTGATCCGACGGTCATAATTTGAACAATCTTCGAAGAGGTTCACTAGCCAATGATACATGCCAAATATCTAAGCTCTAGGCCTTTTGATTTCAGAGAAGAAGATTTTAAAAGTTTTTCCTACATAAGCCTATGTAAAACTAAGTGACCCCCTGTGCGGGGTCAATTTTGATCTGGGGCTCATAATTTGAACAATCTGGGTAGAGGTCCACTAGCCAATGCTACATGCTAAATATCTTAGCTCTAGGCCTTTTGGTTTCAGAGAAGAAGATTTTTAAAGTTTTTCCTATATATTCCTATGCAAAACTAAGTGACCCCCGGTGCGGAGTCAATTTTGACCCGGGGGTCATAATTTGAACAATCTTGGTAGAGGTCTACTAGACAATGCTACATGCCAAATATCTTAGCTCTAGGCCTTGTGGTTTCAGAGAAGAAGATTTTTTAAAGTTTTTCCTATATATGCCTATGCAAAAACTAAGTGCCCACCCAGCGGGGTCAATTATCACGGGGTATAACTTGAACAATCTTGGTAGAGGTCCACTAGACAATGCTACATGCCAAATATCTAAGCTCTAGGCCTTGTGGTTTCAGAGAAGAAGATTTTTAAAGTTTTTCCTATTTGTTGCCATAGCAACCAGAGTTCTGCATGGAATGGAATTCTTTGAACAACTTTGATAGAGCTTCATGCAAGGAACATCCCTGCAAAGTCTCATCAACATTGGCCCAGTGGTTTCAGAGGAGATGTCGTTTGAAGGAAATGGTTGACGGACGGACGGACGTACGACGGACGGAATGCGATCCTAATAGCTCACTCTGGCACTTTGTGCCAGGTGAGCTAAAAATAAGAAACGTAAAGAAGCCCTTAGTCAGCTCAAGAGCTAAAATCGTCTGCTTGCTATTGTGACTCCTTCACTCTAGTGCTGTTGTGACCAACCTCCAGTTTAATTGACAGGCAGTTTTGGAGGTATCAAGTTACAGCTGCACACATTTTTTTTTTTTTTTTTTTTTTTTTTTTATATTTATATTAAAAAAAAAAAAAAAAAAATTAAAAAAAAAAAAAAAAAATTTTCCTCCCCCCCCCCCCCCCTGGTAACAGCTCGCAAGTGTCAGCGTACATAAATTAAATTTGAAAGCATGACAGCGAGACGTGTTGAGCCAGACCTTGTTATAACTGTATATGTTTACTTTACGTAAAACATACAATGAATGATAAAGAAAATATATTTAACGAATTTCATTACAATAAAACGACGAGAAAACAACAAACTACGTGTGCTTAAAAACTGAATGCTTTTAACACGAATGTACATGTCGTCAGTGTGACCGGTTACCGCTACATGTAGGCCTACTGTCGCGTGCCAATTTTTTCGGTATCATTCGTTATTATGATAGTAATTAGTATTACAGTTCTAAAGCATATCAACTCACTGGCTGCATGCAAGTTGGTGAAATCGCAAGAAGTTCACGGACTTATTTCATGTATGTTATAAAATGTATACACGAGTAGACCTACAAACAAGAGGGCTATGATGGCCCTATATCGCTCACCTGACTACCATTGGCTATAATACAAGGGCTCATGATTCTAACATAATTCGTAGAGGTCCACTACACAATGCTAAGTAACATTCAAAATATCTATTCTCTGCCTGTTGGCCTTCTGGTTTTTTTTAAAGTTTTCCCTATATAAGCCTATGTGAAACCAAGTCACCTCCCTCCTCCCTCCCGGGAAGGGTTAATTTTGACCTGGGGGTCATGATTTGAACAATCTTGGAAGAAGTCCAATAGGCATTTTTACATGCCAAATATCTTATCTCTAGGCCTTGTGGTTTCAGGAAAGAAGATTATTTAAGTTCTATGCAAAACCAAGTGACCCCCCGGGCGGGGTCAGTTTAACCCAGGGGTCATGATTTGAACAATCTTGCTAGAGGTCCACTAGCAAATGATACATGCCAAATATCTAAGATCTAGGCCTTGTGATTTCAGAGAAAAGAATTTTTTTAATTTTTCCCTATATAAGCCTATGTAAAACTAAGTGACCCCCGTGCGGGGTCAATTTTGATTCGGGGGTCATAATTTGAACAATCTTGGTAAATGTCCACTAGACAATGCTACATACCAAATATATCAGCTTTATGCCTTGTGGTTTCAGAGAAGAAGATTTTTAAAGTTTTTCCTATACAAAGCCTATGCAAAACTAAGTGACCATCCGTGCGGGGTCAATTTTGACCCGGGGGTCATAATTTGAAAAAAAATTTGGTAGAGGTCCACTAGACAATGCCACATGCCAAATATCTAAGCTCTAGGCCTTGTGGTTTCAAAGAAGAAGATTTTTAAGAGGCCTTAAAAAGAAAACAAATACAAATACTAGCATTGGTTGATTTTAATTATTAACTGTAAGAACTTTGTCTCGTAAAGCACACATATACAAAACAAGTGGATGAAGCTTTGTAATGAAATACAAAGTCTCCAGCCATATATAACAAGATGAGATGAACATATGTGCTACGTTTTGATAAAAATCTTAAAGGTGCCTTAAAGATCACTGACATGGCCTTCGACCCCAAGAGTGACCATGTCATCATCATGAGAAGAACACTTCTCTTCCATAAAGCTGTTGAGTGGATATAGTTTCATAAAAGACCTTTGATCTGAAATATGACCTTGACATCAAGCAGGCAAAGTATCGACAACAACTGTGAGAAGATATTTCCAAATAAGGGTATGCATGTAGAAATTACAGCCCAGTCATAACCTTACATAAAAGTATGTGCCATGTGCGTGACACACCCTTGCGATTTAGGCAATGATGATATGAAGTTATTTCAAAATTAGGCATTGCGTGTTCATGTTACAGCCCGGACATATAGTACTGGTATATAACCATACATTACAAGTTTGAGCCCCAAGTGTGACTTTGACCTTCAAGGTCGTGCATGATGAACACATTTGATATTACTTTCTGATCAACTTTGATAAAAAGCAAATTAAGAGTGTTCACAACTTGATAATTTTCTTTATCACATTGAAGATTATTCTCATATAAGTTTGGTTCCTGACATAAGCAAATCAAATCAAATCTTCCGTATAGATACATTTGCACATTTGATCTATGTCATCAATATTTATGATACAGATGTTCCTTGGTGATTTCAAGAACTGCAAGTGTGACAAATTTATGTCCATGGAATTACTTAAGACGAGTTCATCATTAGTACCTTCATGACATTTAAAAACATACATGTATTTATATCTAACCTGTCATGTAGTTCAATGCATGCAGAGTATCTTGATACATGCTTTTGATGACTTAAAATCTGAACACCGATGGTGTTCAAATTTTAAAAGATAGCTTTGTTGTAGATAGACTATTATCTGTAAATTATTTCTTCCATCATAGATATCCTCAATATTGTCATCAGACTTTTTCCTTCTTCAGATCGTTTACAAAATCTTTTTTTCTTTTAAACAGGTTTCAAAACTGTGATATGATGTCCAGTTCTATAAAATGTGACCTACTGCTTTTATAAGGTTGTGGCATGCTTTATTCGTACATCTTTCATCACCTTCAACACAAGTCCTTGTTCAAAATATTTTTAAATCTTTGTAAACTGTTATAGTCACAGGATGTAAATTTCTTAAGGTAAGGAGATCACACAGGCAACTGTGAAGTAGTCAAGCAGTGGGTAATAGCATATATCTAATTCAGTAGTATGCTTGTCTTTAGAGCTAGTGTGTGTCCAGGACTCAATGGTTGATCAGGTGCTCCAGTCGTATCTCCATTTTCAAAGTCAGAGTCACTTTTATATTCCTGCCTCTTGTTCTCCCTTGATAATTCACTTATAAGATTTTCAACAAGTAAAACTTCATTTTGGTAAGCTTGTGTGCTTTTATTAGGTTAGTTAAAAGATCATTGTTTTCGGAAGATGAATAATTAGTGTTGAAATCACAGTCACCTGGTTGAACGTCATAATTCCAACACTGCACGCGTCCTTCGAGCAAGATGCCTCTTTTCCAGCTAATGTTTCATGACCCTCCACTTTCTGATATTAAGCTGGGGAAATACTTTCCTCCTCAATGTCTTTACTACTGATTTGCATGCTCATAACTGCTTTCACATATTAATATATCGGGTTCAGTGCTTTCTGTTTGGCCCAATTTCATCAGTCTTCTATTATATGACTTTAGAGGCCCTGCAAGAAATATCAAGCCAACATGCTAAAACATTTTGAAACAACTGGTACTTACATTCATGACACAGTTCCTTCAGATACATTATACTTTTATTAAGCTTTCATTATTTGACTTTCAAAGGGGAGGTTTTTTTTCAAATAAAATAATGATTACATGCATTTGTACACTGAACCGAAAAAGAAACGCCCTTTTCCAGAAAATTGATTTTTTTTCAATATCAAATTAATTTTTTCCAAAATCTACATATTGTACCTTTTAATGGCTTGTATGGCTTTCCGTAACATGTGATTAGTCTATGAAATCATGGACCGTATTAATGTTATGACTATTTTATCAAAATTCAATATTTTGCACGTGCAAATCGAGATATTCTCTGTTTACGATCGAAAATGTGTTTGCTTGTGTCATTGGCATTCATGTTATCGGAAAAACACACTACTTGATTAAAATTTATGCTATACGATATGCCAAGACTAAGCAATGACGAGCGTAATCAGGCCCTTGGTATGCTCCAGGCCGGAACCTCAAAACAAGACGTCGCGAGACATTTTAATTGCGATGTTTCGACAATTAAACGTTTGTCGGTACGTGTACGATTGACCGGCGCTGTTAACGACAGGCCACGAGCAGGCAGACCTAGAATAATCACTGCCAGACAAGACCGAATAATACGCCTTACCCATCTTCGAGACCGATTCATGCCGGCAACAAAAGTGGCTCATCAAACCGTTGGCAGACACGAATAAAAGCTTGCACTTGTTTTTGATTAAGTTTAAAAAAAGAAAAAGAAAAAAAGCTAATTTAATTTTTGTCAAAATTTTATAATATCCTGCATGTATCGGTTTTTTTAGGCGAAGTATACATCCAGCTACTGTCATCAACCGTTTGCAACATGTAGGACTAAAGGCCCGAAGACCATGCAAGAAGACCCCACTTACTAGGGCGCATAGACGAAACCGTTCACGTTGGGCGAGGCACCACATTCGATTTACGAGGCGAAAATGGGGCCAGGTGTTGTTCTCTGATGAATCTAAGTTTAATGTTGTGCAGGCTGATGGAAGACAACGTGTGTGGCGGAGACGGGGTGAGAGGTATGCTAAATGTTGTATACAGGAGGTAAATCGATGGGGAGGTGGTAGTGTTCATGTTTGGGGCGGCATAAGCAGATTTCATAAAACACCACTCGTTATACTCGTTCGTAATGTTACTGCTGTTTCTTATGTGAATGATGTTTTACAACCTGTTGTTATACCGTTCATGCAGCGGAACTTCCGTGGTAATGGTATTTTGAAACAAGACAATGCTAGACCTCACACCGCGCGCCTAACGATTAATTTCCTATAGGCTAATGGAGTTCAAGTTCTTGATTGGCCAGCAATGTCCCCGGACCTATCTGCAATTGAACATCTTTGGGATGAGTTAGGTAGACGTGTTTATAGCCGTCTTCAAACCCCGCGTACAGTGCCTGAACTCCGTGCAGCGCTTACAGAGGAGTGGAGGAACATTCCACAAGCCCGTATTGAGACACTAATTATTTCGATGCGCAGTCGCTGTGTGGCATGTGTCAATAGTAATGGAGGACATGCTCGATACTAAATGTGCGAACTGGGATTCTCAATACGTTTTATTTCAATCTCTACTGAGACAAAACAACTTTAATGAGATTTGTTTTGGCAATGCATTTATGCTAGCATATGTTTAAATGAAATTTATACATAAAATAAATTGAATCACACGGCTTATTTATCTTGTTATTTACAAAAATACAACCGGGGCGTTTCTTTTTCGGTTCAGTGTAAGTTGATCACAGTATTAAGGAAAAGAGTAAAATCTACATAATGACTGTCCTAAGCAAGTCATCCAGTATAATACTATAACAAGTTAAAAAGACAATATGTGATGTCTAAATGCAGATGAAAACCAGAGGTAAATTGTTTACAAACTATTTAACTGATACTATACATGATAATACATTTATGTAATATTATCATATGTATTCACTTTGTTTTGCCACAGCTTGGGGAAAATCATTACCTTATGAAATACCTTGATAGATTAGTAATTTACCATTTTTATTCACGTCCGCTTGTTGCCCATCCCCGACATGTTGTAAAATATTTGTTTCTTACTGATAGTATTTCAACAGTCAGTTAGTGAATTAAATCTGCAATAAACAATAGGGTCATGATGGCCATAAATTGCTCACCTGAGAACAAGTGCACTTGCCTGGTGGATGTGGTCAATTTTGACCACAGAGGCATTATTTGAACAAAGTAGGTGTAAGACCACTAGAAAATGTTACACACTAAATATCTATGCTCTAACCCTTGTGGTTTTTTAGAAGATTTTTTAAAGGTTTTCCTAAATACGTCTATGTAAAACAAGTGACCTCCCTGGCAGGGCAAATATTGAACCCCAGGGGGCATTAAAATTAGAATAGAAATTAAAGATGATAGCAGTCTACCATTAGCTTATTAATAATCAATAGATGTGTGTAAACAGTTCTTGACATAATTACAAAGTGTTCATAGTAGAGTTTTGTAACTTACTCGGATTCGGATTCGGACTGCAGTCTAGTGAATAAAGTAAGGAGTTTTCTCAAAAGTGAAATATTCTTAAATACATCTGCAGTTGCGGCACATATTTTGCGTGTGTGTGGTATGCAGGAAACAACAATTTCCACTGACAGAACTATATTAAACTGTATCAGTGTATATTACTCATCATCTGAGCTACTACTTTTGCCCAGTTTTCTCAATATCATAGATACTGAATGATCTTTACAGACACACTGAGAGTAGACAAAGGCCTCTTTGCTGCTCGTCGTCTTGCCCTAGCCTGGCTAGTTGACCAATTAATGTCAAGGAACGGGGCCTTCCTTGGTAGAAATAGGGTCGAGAAAGGTTTATGAGTATAGCCATAAGACCTTGTAGCACACTTAACGTATATGTACTCGTATATGTCAGTGTTTCACATGCAATTTCAGAGCTAAATTAAGTCATAAAGTTCAATACGTTCTGTTTCGCGGCGCCCTGGAAGATCGATGCATATGTTCTGGGCTTGTTTGTAAAAGAAGAAAAAATGAAATGTTGGAAGGACTGATTTATGTACTATGTCATGTTCATTTAATTACCCTTTCACTGCAATACGGTTTTAATTACAAGATGACACACACGCTTGAGAAAACCCCTGAAAATATTTACTAGTCAGCAGTCCGAAGTCCACGTCCCTGTAAGTTACAAAACTCTAGTAATGCACTGTGGAAGTAGAAACACGAAATAAGGTATGCGAAAGTCTTTAAATTGTTCAGTGTTTTGATGTTTTGAAATTGCGACGCTTAAATGACCCGACAACCTGAACGTCAAATCAGTTTGACCAACACTAACAAAATTAAGAATTGACTATGAGAATGATAAAAATTTACTGGGAATTATTTCTGTGCACAATGAAATTAAAACAAGATCATCAACGCTTCACAGTATGTCTTATGATTTTGTTTCCCTTTATTGCAGATAAGACATGTGTTATGATGGATGGTCGGGGCCAAACACACCAGAGTAATCAAACTCACAACACTTTACAAAATTTACAACTTTAATTACAGTGATGAATACAAATAAAAACAGTAAATAAGACAATAAGAATGGAAATGTCTAAATGAAAGTCCTGATTTAATCACGTTTGGTTTAACCACATTTACACTAATCAACGATGAAAAACACGTTTTACTATAACAAAAAGGCTGTCCTCGCCATTTGAAATAATATCTCCGTAAAGGATCCGGTAAACCGAGGTTGGATATAAGTAGACCTTAATGGCGACTGCACCAAAGGCGTTTCTTGTGTAAATGGGGCACCACGTGGACATGTCTGTGCTCGGAAATCAATACATCCGGACTAGTTTATCGATGCAACAGGTCGGTCTTCTCCAGGAAAGTCATCAACTGGTGACAATACACATCTCAACCAATCCGGGCATTGTATCTTAATTCCGCGGGAGAAAGCTAAAAGATATAGCATATGATAAATACCATGGCACATAAAACGTATCGGACATAAACGGGTCCGACGGGTGCACCATATCTTTATTACTCAACAGTAAACGTGTTATAAAATGTGCTATATTCAAAAGTGTAATACGTCACGTCATACGTTCATTAATTAATCTTTCTCATTAACAATAACAACTTGTATTATCATTAAGAATGAAAGTAAAATAAAATTAAAGACAATTAAACTGAGTTAACTGATTTAAACTGCAGCTTCCATTCACTGCGTACAATCATTACATTAGACAAGATAATCAATTGATTATATACTGAAACAAAGTCACAAATCACACAGTCAATGGCATTTGAGAAAGATTTAAAACAAAAACAAACTGCCCTGATTCCTCGATGAACTTAAACAAATTCAGCTACTTTGAAATTCACATCTTGAAAACGAAATCAGAATATGAAACAAAATAGCTTACTAAAATCTTTTACTGGAAATAATCTATCTACTGAAACAATTTACGAAACAAAATAAAACAAGAGGGCCATGATGGCCCTTTATCGCTCACCCGAGTAAAACTGCTTTTAACAAAGTTGTTACGGGCCTGGTTAATGTGTGCGAGACTAGGGTTGCGTACTGGTATGCGATATAAATCCAAAACCGGTATTATAGGTTCAATTGATACATCGTATCAAATGTCAAAACAACCTTTCTGACAAATTTCCAGGATATTTGGGCTGAAAATGTAACCTCTAGAGTGTTAACAAGGTTTTTCCACATTTGGGCTCTGTGACCTAGTTTTTGACCCCAGATGACCCATATTCGAACTTGAGCTAGAAATCATCGAAACAACCTTTCTGACAAATTTCAAGGATATCTGGGCTGAAAATGTAACATCTAGAGTGTTAACAAGGTTTTTCCATATTTGGGCTCTGTGACCTAGTTTTTGACCCCAGATGACCCATATTCGAACTTGGGCTAGAAATCATCTTAACAACCTTTCTGACAAATTTCCAGGATATTTGGGCTGAAAATGTTACCTCTAGAGTGTTAACAAGGTTTTTCCATATTTGGGCTGTGTGACCTAGTTTTTGACCCCAGGTGACCCATATTAAAACTTGAGCTAGAAATCAACCAAACAACCTTTCTGACAAATTGCCAGGATATTTGGACTGAAACAGTAGCCTCTAGAGCCTTAACAAGATTTTTCTATTTTTGGGTCATGTGACCTAGTTTTTCATCCGAGATGACCCATATTCGAACTCGTCCGAGTAATTACGGGGACAAACATCCTGGCTAAGTTTCGTGACAATTGAGGCACACATTTGACCACTAGAGTGTTAACGAACTAAGTGTGGACGGACGACGGACGACAGACGACGGACATTCATCGATCCTAATAGCTCAGGTGAGCTAACAAAAACCTTCAAAATAAATTCATATACCTTGATCAAGCTAAAGTATCTCGCATGTCAAGTCAACATACTGTGTGTGCAATTTCCTTCAAGTCAGTCTTTTAAACAATAAATCTTCCCGCCTCTCTATAAATTCACGGAGAAATCATAACCTCCTTGCAGAATTTATGTCTGTCAAAATAAGTTATATAAAGTTAGGTCTGTCACAGTAGTCTCAGTAAAATTGTTATACAACAACCAGAAATACGAACATATGACTTGCTTATTACTGAACCGAATTTAATGAAAAATACATGAAACCAAAACTAAACTCAATACTAAAAACCATGCTCTTACTTTCATAGGAAAAGTCTACCAATTAACACAATAATTCAAACTTTACACAATGATAAAATTGCTGTTACTATCTTTATATTGAAATCGAAGCCCGTCTGTCAACTTTATGACATCATGTAAAGCGGAGTTTGCGCAAGTTCTCATTGGTGAAAGTTTCATCAAGATACTCGAGGATCTCGGCTTGAAACAATGGCAAGTGAAAGAAATACAAACTTATGTTCAATTCACATCACTTATCTTTGGTGTGAAATGAATTATGAATTTCATATAGTATTAGCAAGAAGCTAACTGAATCACTTATCTTTGGTGTGAAATGAATTATGAATTTCATATAGTATTAGCAAGAAGCTAACTGAAATAAAAATGTTTGAAAGGAAGGACACATTCAGTCCGTTTTTACATCTGCTTTATAACAAACTAGACCTATCACTAAATGAGATTAATACCACCGAAAGACTGCTTTATAAACTGAGTAAGTTCGTAGTAACAGAATACCTTGCAAAACTAGACCTATCACTAAATGTGATTAATACCCCCCCCCTTCCACAAAAAGACTGCTGCATAAACTGAGGAAGCTCGTAGTAACACAATACCTTGCAAAAAAACTAAAATAGAGATATTGTTTCTGGCAATACCTCTGTAATTACTCAAGATAGAGTTATGGTTCTTGTACACTGCACTTCCTCTCATTGTGCTGAACCATTGCATGAAGTTGTTTTGCATTCCAACCAGTAGTTTTCAAGTTATGCTCTGCAACAAAGAAAAGTAACAAGAGCTGTCTCATGACAGCACGCTCGACTATTCGAAAGCTTGTCGGTAAAATGTTTTTTTTGTCTAAGAACAGGACCTGGTGTTTTGTGTAATTGTCTATCAGAATTAAGGTCAAAGATATGAAACTTGTTCAAAGACCTATGTAAATGTACAATACATGCGTTGCCTTACTCTGGATTCTGTAAGCCAACTGGGGGCAGAAGAGGGGGGGGATAATTTCAAAGAAATACATGACCTTGTATATTTGATCATGAATAACTTTGTAACGTTTCAAAATTAATATGTTTAAAATTAAAAAAGCATGCCCGCTGCATGCTGCATAATTATTCTATGACATTTCAAAAGTAAGCCATTTCGAGTATTTCTAATAATGTCTGGTAAAAACTGTGACAAAATTCTAAGTTAAAAAGGAGCATAAATATGTCAAAAATCAAAAACATTGGTGAAGATGTTGATAGTAAACATACATTTTAAGTTTCAAGTCAATACGTTTGATAGTATTCAAGAATTGACTTTATAAAAATCTTTAACTAAAATTCTAAGTTAAAAAGGGGCATAAATCTAACAAAAATCAAAACAGAGTTATGGGGATTGTTTCCTCAGGTGAAGATGTTGATGGTGGACACATAATTTCAGTTTCAAGTCAATACCTTTGAAAGTATTCAAAATATTTGCCTTTATAAAATCTTTTATCAAAAATTCTTAGGTAAAAAGGGGCATAAATCTGTCAAAAATCAAAACAGAGTTATGGGGATTGTTTCCTCTGGTGTAAATGTTGATGGTAAACATATAGTTTGAGTTTCAAGTCAATATCTATAGATATTTGACTTTATAAAAAAATGTAACCAAAAATTCTAATTCAAAAAGGGGCATAAATCTGTCAAAAATCAAAACAGAGTTATGGGGATTGTTTCTTCAGGCGAAGATGTTGATGGTAGACACATACTTTGAGTTTCAAGTCAATACCTTTGATAGTATTCAAGATATTTGAATTTATAAAAAACTTTAACCAAAAATTCTAAGTTAAAAAGGGGCATAAATCTGTCAAAAATCAAAACAGAGTTATGGGGATTGTTTCCTCAGGTGAAGATGTTGATGGTTAACATATAGTTTGAGTTTCAAGTCAATACCTTCGATAGTATTCAAGATATTTGAATTTATAAAAAACTTTAACCAAAATTTCTAAGTTAAAAAGGGGCATAAATCTGTCAAAAATCAAAACAGAGTTATGGGGATTGTTTCCTCAGGTGAAGATGTTGATGGTTAACATATAGTTTGAGTTTCAAGTCAATACCTTTGATAGTATTCAAGATATTTGACTTTATGAAAAACTTTAACCAACGCAGACGCCGACGCCGACGCCGACGCCGACACCGACGCCGACGCCGACGCCGACGCTGGGGCGAGTGCAATAGTCTCCTTATTCTTCGAATAGTCGAGCTAAAAATGGGCAATAACTCTGTAAAGAGTCAAGATAAAGTTATGGTTCCTATGCACTGGGTTACAAGTAGTTGTCACAGCAACAAACTATGTAAACAACAAGGGTAAAATACATCACAAACATACATAAGATTGACACGAAGGTTTCCGCCTTGACACGGTCAGTATATTCCAGAGACAACTGGGAGGTTTAAACATGGCTTTAAGTTACACCAAACCTCACACTTTCTCTAATGTCAAGCTTTTAGTACAATACAGTGTATAAACGAAAGTTCAAACCAATTCTGGTACGACAAAGCACAAACAAGAACAAAAGCATCAGATGTTACCGTCATCACGGAGTTCCCATAGCGCTTGTCATTGCATAATCAAAGAGGAACATATAACAATTAACGCAATGTTGGCCACAAAACCTGCTGTTCGTCATTTTAACATCTGGGTCATAACCTCTTTTAGAAAATTTTCTTATAATCTTACTGAATTTTGCACCAAAATCATTTTGACCAACGAGTTTCCGAAGCTTGTAAATCATGTCCCCATAGAAGTCAGGATAGGACACAAAATGTCGCAAAAGTGTTTTTAAAGGAATGTTATACTTCCAAAAAAAACAACTCGATTTTGATCTTTTATAAAGTCAGAGAAATGAAAACCAATAAAATTAAAGCTATTTACAGTATTGTGTGTTTCTATCTTGTTTCCATACTTCAGCTTTTCAAACTGTACTGCCCATGCACAACCTGCCCCAAACACTTTACGTGCAATGACAAAATATGGATATATGTTTTTTTTGTTCAGATGTTATTTGTTAAAGTCAAACAGCTAATTCGAATAATTCAAAGAAGATGGTCAATTTAACTTAAGGTGAACAATAATATAATGTTATTAATCAAGTGATTTCATATTGGCCTTGTTATTTGTCCGAGGGTGGTCGTATTGGCCGAAGGCCGAAGGCCGAGGGCCAATACGACTGCCCGAGGACAAATAACAAGGCCAATATGAAATCACTTGATTAATGATAATTTTATTATTCAACTTTACAATATTGGCTAAATAAACAAGAATATAAAGAGAATCTAACATGTTCGTGAGTTGTGGATAAGGAAATCCCACACAAGGGTTGAGATACGTCACAAAAATGAGGCTCTGCCTAGTTTTTTTGGACGTATCTCAACCCGAGGGTGAGATTTCCTTATCCACAACTCAATGGACATGGTAGATTTATTTTCTCACCGTTTGAATCGCATTTTCACACAAGTAAGAAGAAATAAATATACAGGAGGGGGATGAAAAAATGAAAATAAACTTTTTCTCGAATTTTACTTCAAAACTGTTGTGGATGGGTAGAAAATGATCTAACTAAGAAAAGGAATACCCATAACCCTATGTTTATTTCAAAAATAAAAAAATTACAGTCATTTTTCGATATCAGCATAAGCCTAACAACAAAATGGCGTCGTTTAAAAATCTAACGGAAGTGACTTCTCCGTATTGGCCCTCTCTTTTAAACCAATCAGAATGCTTGAATTCCATATTGGCCCTGCTTTTCTCGTATTGGCCCTGCTTTTCTCATACTGGCTCAGTTATGCTTTGTATTAGCTCTACCTGTTTCATAATCATGTGTGCAATTGATCTAATACAGAGTGTAATATTGTAAAGTTGAATAATAAGTAAAGTTAACTGATTCACATTTTAAATGTTAATACTTATATATAGAAAATATCTTAATCCTCCAATAATAAAGCACCATGCATTCAGACAACAAAGTTCGTATTTGGTAGCACTAGCCCTATTGCTAATGTTTTCATGTATACACCAACGTTTTCTGTAGCCTGATACTATGGACTCACTTGCAAAAATAAAAAATCCACATGGCATTGCCTGTTTTCATCAGTGCTAATTTCTATCGATGTTTATTGTATATATTCAAATATGTCATGGTTTTACAGCCATTCCTGCTAAAGGGGAAATCAACACCCATATTGAGACCATCACTACTGATGAGGTCAACAATTCTGATGAGGCCTACACCCACGATGAGGCCAACATAACTGATGAGGCCAACATTACTGGTAAGGCCTTCACCAACGATGAGGCCAACATTACTAACAAGGCCAACATTACTGATGAGGCCAACATAACTGACAATGCCAACATTACTGATGAGGCCAACATAACTGATGAGACCTACACCCACGATGAGGCCAACATTACCGACAAGGCCAACATTACTGACAAGGCCATCATTACTGATGAGTCCAACATAACTGACAAGGTGAACATTACTGATGAGGCCAACATAACTGATGAGGCATACACCCACGATGAGGCCAACATATCTGACAAGGCCAACATTACTGATGAGGCGAACATTTCTGACAAGGCCATCATAGCTGATGAGGCCTACACCCACGTTGAGGCTAACAATACTGACAAGGCCTACACCAACATTGAGGCCAACATTACTGACGAGGCCAACAGCAACTTTGAGGCCAGCATTGCTGATGAGGCCAACATAACTGACAAGGCCTACCTTACTGATAAGACCTACATCCATGTGTGGGTCAACATTACTGATGAGGCCAAAATTACTGATAAGGCCTACACCAACATTGAGGCCAATATTGCTGATGAGGCCAACATTACTGATAAGGCCTACACCCAAGTTGAGGCCAACATTACTGACAATGCCAACATTACTGATGAGACCTACATTACTAATGAGGCCTACACCCATGTTGGAGCAAACATTACTGACGAGGCCTACACCAACATTGAGGCCAACATTACTGACGAGGCCAAAATTACTGATGAGACCTACACCAACATTGAGGCCAACATTGCTGATGAGGCCAAGATTACTGATAAGGCCTACACCCATGTTGAGGCAAACATTACTGACGAGGCCAACATAACTGATGAGGCCTCTACCAGTGTTGAGGCCAACATTACTGATGAGACCTCCACCCACTTTGAGGCAAACATTACTGATGAGGCATACACCCACTTTGAGACCGACATTTCTTATGAGGTCTACATTACTGATGAAGCCTTCAAACATGATGAGGCCAACTTTACTGATGAAGCTTACACACGTATTGAGGTCAATACCCATGCAGACGCAAAGGTTGCTGATGAGGCCCACAAGAATGCTGATTCCAACTTTACTGATGAAGCCTACACTCATGTTGAGGCCAACACCCATGATGTTGAGGTCAACGTAACTGAAGAGGTCTACACCCATGTTTAGACCAACTAACTCGTGAAGCCTTCACCTATGTGGAGGCCAACAGCCCTGTTGAGGCCAACTTTACTGGCAAGGTAAACATAAAATCTAAAGTTGGCATTACTGATGACATCAACTTCTCCATTGATGCCTACCCTGCCGACACTTCTTACTCTCATGTTGAGGTTGACTTCACTGATGATGGCCTACTTGAGGACACCATTACCAACAAGGCGAAATTCCCTGCCCAGGCCCACCACCCAGTTATGGCAGATGTTACTAAAGTCCCTGCCAAGGCCCACCACCCAGTTACGGTGGATGTTACTAAAGCAATGTCAAGGCCCACCACCCAGTTACGGCGGATGTTACTAAAGGCGATGTCAAGGCCCACTGCCCAGTTACGGCGGATGTTACTAAAGGCGATGTCAAGGCCCACCGCCCAGTTACGGTGGATGTTACTAAAGGCGATGTCAAGGCCCACAGCCCAGTTACGGTGGATGTTACTAAAGGCGATGTCAAGGCCCACCACTCAGTTACGGCGGATGTTACTAAAGGCGATGTCAAGGCCCACCACCCAGTTATGGCGGATGTTACCAAATTTGCTGTCCAGGCCCAAGATCCAGTCATAGCGCATGTTAAGGAAGATCCTGTCAAGTCCCACCAACCAGTTACGGGTGTCACTGATAAGGCCAACATGCATTCTTTGGAAGGTACGTGATTTCTTTACTAGGTAAATAGTTACTATCGACATGTTTTATGCCCTCCTATCCCACCATTTGACCATTATTTGACCCCACAGTGTTTCATGTAAAAGGTAATTAATCACTTGTCCTGTCATCTTGTATTCCCATTTGTATCGATGAATTGTAAATTCTTGTTTTGACCAAAAAATAGCTACTCATGCATACCTACCCTTAGCGAAATGCAATGGTAAAAAAAGCATTGAAACTCCATTGAAACACCATTTATTCAGAAATATCATTAAAACACCATTTATCTGGACTGATTTCAATGCTTATTACTCCATTGAAACACCATTTTTTCAAAAAATGGAAAATCAATGAATGCAATCAATAGTTCAAATGACACTTATCCATTGATTGCATCCATTGACGTCATTATATCATATGACATAAAATTATCAAGAAAATCCCTGTTTTTCAGACTTTTTCATGAAAAACAACATCTTTAACATGCAACAACTGCAAAGATATTGTGTCAGATTTTGTATTAATTAGTAAATACACGCAAAATATCTAGTTGGTTGTTGCATGTTAAAGATGTTGACTTAGACAAATATGTCCCAAAAATCTTGATTTTCACTGAAAAATGCAATTTAACTAGAAAATGCCTCATTTATTCGACAGTTTTGAAGCTGTACTATTGGTTAGCATAATATTAAGTGAACCAAAATAAGTTTTATCATAAAATTATATGTCTTAATTGTAAATAATGAAATTGATCATTTCCATAGAAATTTAAGTTTCGCATGCAGGCCATATGGGGAAAAGGTTACCCAGCTCTTTACATATTTTTCAGTGATTTGTGATATGTTTATCAAGAAAGCAGTGTTTCATCTAGGTTTTCCTACCAGTGAGTGTATATATATACACTCAACATTAGAAATCAAAGAGCTGCAATGTGTGAAACTAAAAGAAATTGAAGAATTATAAAGAAGATTCTACCAGCATGCACTTGTTGGCAAAGGCCCGCTGTCAAAAATAGAAACCATGTTTGCATTTATTTAACCCTTACCCTGCTAATTTTTTAAGTTGGACTGGTCCATCATTCAATTTGGACAGTACCACTGATTGTTCAAAGGGGAGTTCAGTGAAAACTTACTGACTGAATAGCGAACAGTGCAGACTACGGATGTGCAGACTAATCTTGGTCTGCACTGGTCGCAAAGGCTGAATCACTTGCAGCCAGAAGGCTAAAGTTTAATACACTTCTCATAAATACAAATTAGTAAATTACTGTAAATAACACATTTTTAAAAACCAGAATGGAATAAATTAATGTCATATTATCTCTTCTCCAGAGACTTGCACCTTTAATTGATTGTGGATCCAGATAATCCTGACAGGTTTGCGTCAATCCTTGTCAATCCTTCGAGACTCAGAGCCATTGAAAGTCACGCTGGAACGACCAAAAATCCAGGCCAGTTTTTATTCAATAAAGTAGCTGACTTGGTGTTTAGAAAAGATGAGTATGCAACGACCAAAGGAGTAAATGGAATGAATAGCACAAAGTTTGAAGCATTGCAAGGTAATTAAAATATTTTTAAATTTCATATTTAAAAGTATTTATTCATATACTTTGGGGAACTGTTGAATAATCATACAACCTGAAAGGGTTGTGTAGGTTCTATATATAGCATTACAATAGGTAATAAATTCAATCAAAAGTAACCGAAAAATGGTCTCCCATTTTTAGACTTCCCCTTCCCATAGAACCTTGTTAGCTTTTAAAGACGAATGTAGGAAAGAATGTCTAAAATGTCAATCAAACTGTATTTTCCTCTTACTTTTGGTCAAATTTTTATTCTGTTTGTAATGCTATAGATGATGCGCCCGGACAGTCCCTTTAACTTGAACTTTTCATGATCGCCGCACTACACAAACAGATAAGTTACTTTTATTAAACACTGGCTTTACAGAGTGAGACATTCCCAAAGGTGCCAGTCTTATGGTCCCGATAGGTTATTTTCAAGCCGAACAGATGAACATTTAAGTTTTTCTTTATATTTTTATATATACTCAGCAAAACTAGAAACGTCCCTGTTTTATAGCCGGTGAAGCTTTGTCTGTGTAGTTGCTACATGTTCAATGTTCTTGTATTTTAAACCCTGGCGATGTTCAGAATACAATCGTGTACAGTTTACTCGATACGCACGGTTTACATATCGGCCAGTAACCGGAACGGTCATTTGCACGTTTTGCACGTGCACACTATACATGTCATCCATATGTTGATTCAGCTAATGTCGTACCATTCATGCGATAGGGGCTATTCTGAAAATTAAATTTTTTCTTTAATTTTTCACTGTTTTCGATATGCCACGGCTTTCCGAAAACGAGCGAAATCAGGCAATTGGGATGCTTGCGGGTGGGATGTCCGCCAGGGTAGTTGCGCGTCGGTTCGGGTGCTGTCGGAAGACGATTGATCGTCTTGCAGCCCAGTACCAGCAGACTAGGGCTGTTCACGACCGGCAGCGACAACATTCAAACGCATTTTCGGAAATGAAATGAAATGACAGGCTCGTTTGAATTTCGCTGTCGAGTTTTCTGACTTTCGGTACCCTTTAATGTCAGCAAAAAAAACTGTAGGTCTTTCAGTTTGTAACAATTAGTTATGAAATAATCTGTCTAATTCTGTTTTTACAGAATATATTCACCTGTTCAAAGTGCACTTACCTGAAATACAAGAATGTGCCTGCTGCTAAATTAAAGCAATCGATGCAAAACAAAATCTGCAACACGAGATTCGCATTAAGTCCCAATCAGGAGAAATGTAAGAAGAGCCCTTCCAAAAAATCCAAAAGTACCGGTAACACAGGTTCAGGTTTGGAAAGCTCTAGTGCAACAGAAGACGATACAACAGAAGTTCGAGGCTTGATCTTTAGGGAGACATTTTCAGTGTTTTGATGATATTACAGATTAATGAAATTCTTGAGTAAGCTAGAACTGATGGAATTCTGAATGATTAATAAAGTTCTAAAATTAATTGGAACTGATGTGATTCTGAAAGGTTAATGAAGTTCTGGAATAACTAGAATTGATGGGATTCTGAATGATAAAGGACTTGTATGGATAAGGCGGCAATTTTCCCTATTTCCGAGGGATAGAAAGGCATATTTTCATTGTGTGAAAAGTTATACCCAAACCATGTATAATGCTAGATAAAAGTGTTGGTTTCTAAGAAAATGATGTTTTATAACTATGGGCCTAATTCTATTGAAAATAAAAGCAAAGTTTGTGGATAGTAAGACATATTTTATTGCATCTATATACATGTAATAAATAGGTTTAAAAAACAGCCTGCAACAAAGTGAGAGCACATTTTACCACAGGTTCTATTGCAACATCCATTTTTTTCCTGTTGTTATTTCACGGGTGATTTATTGTGTACTGTGTTAAAAAACAGCCTGCAACAAGTGAAAGCACATTTTATCACATATTTTATTGCATCTATATACATGTAATAAATAGGTTAAAAAAATAGCCTGCAACAAATTGAGAGCACATTTTACCACAGGTTCTATTGTAACATAATTTGCATTATTGTAACATAAATGTAGCATTATTTGCCATTCAATTTCATGAAAAATCATTAAAGTACCGCTTAAAACCATTGATTTTTCCTTGTTCACCATTGAATTTCAATAGATATCATTCAAATACCATTTTTAATCATTGATATTCACCATTTTTTTAAATAACAGACATCACTGAAATATACCATTGAAAACCATTTATATTCCATCGCAAGTCCCCGTGGGGCACCATATTGAAACACCATTAAAAATCTTTGAATTTTCATTTTTTTAACGAGAGCTCATTTGCATATTTCTGCCAATTTCAATGGTGTTTCAATAGTGTTTCAATGGCGTTTCAATGGTGGCACTATACTTCATATAAATACAAAAAATGGTCTTTCAATGGTTCGTTTCCAAAAAAATAAGTGGTAATTCAATGGTGTTTCAATGCCATTGTATTTAGCTAAGGACATCCACATATTAATTGAAGAACAACTCTAACATAGATAATTGAATGGTTTTCTTAGATAAAGTTATATATACTTCCAAAGATTCTATTATTTATGTTTATGGAGGTTATTTGTTTTACATCAGTTATAGGGTATGTCCCTTTAATTGTTATATTTTCTGTTAAAGAAATATATATTTCTCTTTATTTGAAAGAACGATAAATGTTACTATAGTTGTAAACACTAATTTTACTCTTCAAAAAAATTTCCACTGTGATTTTCATCTTGTCGTTATATTTCTTATTATAGCCCTGAAATGAAGTTCAGGGTGGTATATTTACCTGGTGGTTGGCCAATCAGTCGGTCAGTTCCATTTTCCTTGTCTAGATCATAACTTAAAAACTACGAGTTGGAATTCAATGCAACTTCTAACAATAGTCTAGCACAATGTGAGGAAGTGCAGTTTACAAGAACCATAACTCCATCTTGACTAATTACAGAGTGAATTGTCCTTTGTTAGGTTTCCTTGTCCAGAGCATAACTTGAAAACTACTGGTTGGAAGTCAGTACTTCAAAGAACAAGATGGATGTCATAAGAAGAGTGGGAAGATGGTTTAGGTAAGTAGGTAATATAGCTTTTTTGTGGCCTCCGTATGAAAGCTGGAAATATCTTGTACCAAGACATAGGGCATTTTGGGGTATTAAATAGAGAGTTGGCCAGGAAGGACCTTTATTGTTTACAATGTACCTATATTTTATGTTTTAGTGGTTTATTGAAATAAAAAGGAAGGTTATATCATGATAAACTGACACTGCCCACTCAGTGATATTTATAAAAATTTTGTACCCAGATTAAAGTCAAATGGTTTTCAAGCATAGTGGATGCTGGAAACCATACAACAATGACATTGTTAAAATGATGTCATGTTTACAGCTTTCAGATAATGTTACCCGCAGTTTTCAACATTCTTTTTGAAGCAGAGTTTGAGACATAAAATAAACATAAAAATTGTTTGTCTGGATGTTATATCAAGATTTCTCAGACGAACACCAAAAGTAGTTATTTTTGCTCAAGGCAAAGTTTCACTTGTGAAAATATCACTCAGTTGCAAGAGGTGGTGGTCGAAGGAGAAAGAGAAGGTGACTTTAGATCTTTCTTTTAGGAAAAGATATAATCAAACTTCAACTGCTAGAGAATGGCTATAAGTTTAGAAAATGCTTCATTTTTACTGACTTACCATGCTGACCAAAGCACAGTAAAATAACCCTGTATTTAATGTGATCATAATGATTATGTGTAGTAAATATTTTGGTGCAGACTGCAGCTAAAATTTATAAATTCAAACTTATTTAAAAGGATCAACAAAAGTCTCCTAAAGTTGAGAGAGTTCTCAGAGAGTCTTTGGACTGTGTAAGTTATGTCATTATCAGCCTATATAATATAATGAACTTGTAAATATTTAACCAATGGCTTTTATTGCAAAAAAAGTGCTTTATTGCTCCAAATATTGAAACTAAAAAAAACAGATCTCTTACTGGTAGACTTAATGATTTGATTCAAGGGACCAACTAATACATTCAAATTGCATGAAAATAGAATCAATCAAGAATAGGCATAATATAAAATCCAACCAACTTACCAGGTTTCATAGACAATTGGTGAACCCATATTAAGTAGACCACTGAGGGAAAGATTGGGTGAAGAAAAACCACTGGGTAGATGACAAAAGACAAGACATATACAGCAATCTTTGAATTTAACATGAGACAATGCAGAATAACCTCTGAAGCATAACCGCAAATTCAAGCAATACATGCAACCTACAATTATAACACATTATAACAAATTCCATTGAAATTAAGCATAAGTAAGACTCAAATTGACCAATTTGTGACCAGACTAAAATTATGAGCAAAGGACTGTCATTATGGGGACAAAGGAGATGAGGAAATGTTTCAGAGAAAGAATTGTTTTGGCACCAATGATGCAAGGATAAGGGAAATACAAAGAGGCGAAACTCTATCCAATGATATTTAACAAAATAAACACCAAGACTATGTGAAGGACAGTAATTCTGGTGTCTGTGGTTTTTAGCTTGACTAAATATTATGAAGAATATGTAGAGCTATTACAGTCACTTATGTGTCAGCATCACAGTTTTATATCATGACCATATCTCAGTAACCACTTATGATATTGATTTGAAACTTCATTGTTGTCCTTATGAAACTCATGTCTTCATTGGGCATGGTAAATTTCATGGCCACTTTAACTCTAGATCTGGCAGAAGTTACAGCCCGGTCTTATGCACCTTGTGGAGAAAGAAGTAGAGTTACAATTTGTCTGGGATGATCATTCTGCAAATGTGTGCTTTCGTTATGCAAGGTCAAAAAAATCATAAACACCCAAGTTTCACCTGTTACTTTTATCAGGACTTTTCCATCAGTTAGAATGGTAGACCAATAATTATTGCCTTTGCATCAAAGGCTGTCACAAAAAGTGAAACACATGTGCACAAATAAAGAAAAATCTTTTGGCCATTGTTTTCTTGCATATCGGATCGGTATTTCCTGTGATTTTGCCTATGCCGGAAAAAACCCGTCTGGCACCCCTCCTTTGCCAGACGACTCTTGCGAATTACTTATCACGTAATGTGACGTCAGTTTCCTAAACACAACGTCGGAATATCGTTTGTTTTTTATGATAATTCATCATTTTGATGAGTGCAATATGGTAATTGCAAGAAATAGTTTCCATCATGAGACATTCAGCTCAGATGGAAATATCCGTCACCTCAGGTAACTGTTTTACGGGTACTCGGCAGGGCCTCGTTCCCACCAAAATAGTTACCTGAGGTGATGGATTTTTAATCCGAACCTTGTGTGCATGACAGAAGCTATTATTCTGCTGTAAACATTTTCATCAATGGGATTGCAAGTCATGACGGAGCTAAGCCCTGCCCCAGATCTATAAAACTATTTCAATACAAATATTGTCTGTAGATAGGGCAACTTGTAAGCCTGTTACAGGTTCATATTTGCTCCATTGCAATAAATTTGTTTATTATTCCTGTAATATAGACTGCTACCTTTAGTTACTACTTTAAAGAAGAAACTTCTTTAAAATCACTACATATGACAATTTAAATGTGCATTCAGACTAAATGTATGTAGAGAGTCTGTTGTTACCTCCTCACATCCCACCCCACCCCCACATTCCCATAATTCTGAAATTTTGAAAAATATTCATTCTGTAATAATATGACCAGTGACACGGGAAAATGGGCCTTTGGACAAAATACTTGGAAACTAGCTTTCTTGCATATTTGAACAAACAATATTTCAATATCAATATTGGAAAATTTCAGTTACCTACGTTCAGTACATACAAAACTACAACATTTTGAAAAAGTATACCTAAGGCGTCATTGTTCACTCTAAAAATGACGTCACATACCACAATTTGACGTCAAAACTCACTTCAATTTACATGGGCAGTAAACTATTCCGGTAATCATTTCCTAACAGCATCATTTATTTTTGGTTGCAACATTATATACTCTTTCAATATATATCATATCTGGTGAACTATTTCATGTCTTCTTTCCATGACCTGCCTTTTTCATAGGTATAGCCAAGATTAAAAGAAAGAATAATTTCAAATCGCTGTTGCCATCGTAATGGTCTTGGAGGATTTTGAAGCAAATAGTATGTTTCTGTTGAGTAAAATATAGTAGCTATCAGTTTTTATCATTGGTTTTGCATTTAAAGAGGGTGACAAAAATGTAAATATTATGTTTTTTTTTATCAATTATTGTCGAATAATGTAAACAAATGTCCGAAGGTACATTTTTGCGCGTCGAAGGCCATATGTTAAATTCTTTGTATTTTTTGTGAAATATTTTTTCAGAATCATAGTTTAATTTGATTGTACCCGTGGATGAATCCCTAGCATGGATTAGGCTTACCCCAGCATGGATTGGGCTTACCCCAGCATGGATTGGGCTTACCCCAGCATGGATTGCGCTTACAACATCATGGATTGGCCTTACCACAGCATGGATTGGGCTTACAACAGCAAGGAATGGCCTTACCACAGCATGGATTGCGCTTACAACAGTATGGATTGGGCTTACCCCAGCATGGATTGCGCTTACAACAGCATGGATTGGCCTTACCACAGAATGGATTGGGCTTACAACAGCAAGGAATGACCTTACCACAGCAAGGAATGGCCTTACCACAGCATGGATTGGGCTTACCATAGCAAGGAATAGCCTTACCACAAAAAGGATTGGGCTTTAAACAGCAAGGAATGGCCTTACCACAGCAAGGATTGCCACAGGCACCGAAACGTAGGAGGATGCCAGCAGACTGCCAAGTGACGGCACAAGTAACATTAGTACATGCACCACAACTAACATTAGTAAGTGTGAATACTATGTTTGCATGTTAAGAAATTCAAATGGCATTGACTTGCATTTGTATTTTATAGTTTGATCATGTATTATGTTTTTCCCTCTCTCTTTCGAGATGTTGTGGGAGTCTATCTTCTGAGGCCGCAGCATTTAAATTAATTGATATTCAACGAATGTTAAAGCAAAAGTTGTATATGTTTTGTATTTTCAAATGTTCAGGAAGTCTTATTGACAAAAGAATAATTATTTTGGTAACTGTTGAACTCAACAATGGCTTCCAGAAATTTTAGAGTTGTTGTGTCTTAAATTTTGCAGAGAAAACAAAGAAGACGAGGTCTGTCGAGGAAACGCTCCTTTTGAAACCACTGATTCAGTTGTCTTTGAGATCTGGCAACCCACCAGTGAAGGCGGATGTAACTTTACTTCAGAGAAGTAGTACAGCTTTAGCATCATTGCCATGGGTGAAAATTAAGCATTAAATGTTGGCTATAACGCAGGCTGAAAAGAACAAAAATAAAAAGATCTTAAAAAAAGTAAAACTATAACTAGAGCTATCACTAAATGTGATTAATACCCCCAAAAGACTGCTTTATAAATTGAGGAAGTTCGTAGTAACAAAATACCTTGCAAACAAACTAAAAAGAGGTATTGTTCTTGGCAATAACTCTGTAATTTGTCAAGATAGAGTTATGGTTCTTGTACACTGCACTTCCTCTCAATGTGCTTGACCATTGTATGAAGTCGTATTGAATTCCAACCAATAGTTTTCGAATTATGCTCCGGACAAGTAAAAGTAACAAAGGGCAATAACTCTGAAATGAGTCAAGATAGAGTTATTGTTCTTTTGCATTGCACTTCCTCCCATTGTGCTTGACCATTGTATGAAGCTGTATTGAATTCCAACCAGCAGTTTTCGAAAAATGCTCCGGACAAGGAAAAGTAACATAGGGCAATAACTCTGTAATTAGACAAGATAGAGTTATGGCTTCTGTGCACTGCACCTCCGCTCATTGTGCTTGACCATTGTATGAAGTTGTATTGAATTCCAACTAGTACTTTTCGAATTATGCTCTGGACAAGGAAAAGTAACAAAGGGCAATAACGCTGTAATGAGTCAAGATAGAGTTATGGTTCCTGTGCACTGCACTTCCTCTCAATTTACTTGACCATTGTATGAGGTTGTATTGAATTCCAACCAGTAGTTTTCAAGTTATGCTTCGGACAAGGAAAAGTAACAAAGGGCAATAACTCAGTAAATACTCAAAATAGAGTTATGGTTCTTGTACACTGCACTTCCTCTGATTGTCATGGTAACTTAATGTGAGGGGGCAGCGGAAGCCAGAGTAACTGATGCTGGTGGAAGCACTAAAAGAGGATCGAGTGCAGAAGAGTACTTAAGTCCAATGATGCCTGGCTTTAACTGGCAGAAAAGGGTGATGACAATTTTTTTACTTGTCCTCTTCTCAGTCCGACAACAGCGAGGAAGGCGACTTGAAAGAGGATGATGATGATAATGATGATGAAGGAATATTCAATGACATAACACAGGAATTTCCGGAATCCGACACAGCCAGCACTTCAATTATGTTTATGGAGGAAGAGTTGAGTCAAGAACTATTGTCTGACGGGGAGGACGAGGTGTTTATCGATCTCACAGGCGAGGACAGTGATACAGATAACACAAGCATGTATATAGACTGACTTCCCGATGAGGTTCTCTCAAAAATAGCCAGGCTACTGTCAAACGGTAAATCCGTAACTGAAGCTTGCACCTTTTGGATAAATAAAATCAAGTATAACTTGGGCTGTGAGTTTTTGATTGACAACGTCAATAAAACCAAGAAAGTTTTCAGACTACTGAATGACTGTCTTGGGAAAGATGGTAGTTTCAGCATTTAACATGGAATTATAATGTGAAATTATTTATATAGTGTATGCGTGTGTGTGTATACAATTGTTTAAATGAGCATTATTCTCTTTTATCTTCTGTTATTATCACTACTATGTTTTAACAACATTTAATATCAATCAACAATTCTAGCTTGTGTTTTGTTCACTTGTTGGTACTCGTTGGGGCTGCATACAAATCAAGTGCCTAAGTTTTGCCTTACTGCATGTAAAGGCCTGCTCCAAGAATGTTATAAAATTTGCCCTCAACATGTTAGAGATACTAGTCAGTCCCGAGGGATGCAAGGATAACCTTAATTACAGTTTATGAGGAGGGAAAGGGGAAAAGGGGGGGTTAAGAAGAGGAAAGCTTTAAGAAGTAAGTACATAGAGCAGCATACAACTTTTTGTAGTATATTATTGTTGAATTTAATATTTTGTACACATTTAAAATATGAAGTCTGCAATTTCTGAAATGTGCACAGATTTAAAATCGATTAAGCAAATCTTGCAACAAAAGTGATACCCCAGAGAAATGTTTTCTTGTAAGAGCCAACACCTCTGCTATAAGAAGTATACCATTATACCTTCATTGCTTTTAAAATTCATATACCTTTTAATTATGATCAGTTTTATCATTTAAAAAAAGAAATTAACATTCACTGTAGTATATATAACCTTGAAACTTTTGACACTCAAATTAGATCTCTTCAAATAATATGATATAATTCATTGAGGTCAACCCAAGTTTTCAAATATTATAGCAGCCTCCTATTGAGGGTTATTTTTTTTTCCGGTGAGATCTTCAACTTTATAAAGAACAAGATTCAAATTCAAAAACTAGAGCTATCACTAAATGTGATTAATACCCCCAAAAGGATTGCTTTATAAACTGAAGAAGTTCGTAGTAACATAATACCTTGCAAACAAACTAAAAAGAGATATTGTTCTTAGCAGTTCCTCTCATTGTGCTTGACCATTGTATGAAGTTGTATTGAATTCCAACTTGTAGTTTTTCGAAAAATGCTCCAGACAGGGAAAAGTAACAAAGGGCAATAACTCTGTAATTAGTCAAGATGGAGATATGGTTCCTGTGCACTGCACTCCCTCTCACTGGGCTTGACCATTGTATGAAGTTGTATTCAATTCCAACCAGAAGTTTTCAAGTTATGCTCCGGACAAGGAAAAGTAACAAAGGGTAATAACTCTGTAATGAGTCAAGACGGAGTTATGGTTCCTGTGCACTGCACTTCCTCTAAATGTACTAGACCATTGTATGAGGTTGTACTGAATTCCAAATATTAGTTTTCAAGTTATGCTTCGGACAAGGAAAAGTAACAAAGGGCAATAACTCAGTAAATACTCAAGATAGAGTTATAGTTCTTGTACACTGCACTTTCTCTGAGTGTGCTTGATCATTGTATGAAGTTGTATTGAATTCCAACTAATAGTTTTCAAGTTATGCTCCGGACAAGGAAAAGTAACAAAGGGCAATAACTCTGTAATTAGTCAAGATGGAGTTATAGTTCTTGTGCACTGCACTTCCTCTCAATGTGCTTGACCATTGTATGAAGTTGTATTGAATTCCAACTAGTAGTTTTCAAGTTATGCTTCGGACAAGGAAAACTAACAAAGGGCAATAACTCAATAAATACTCAAGATAGAGTTATAGTTCTTGTACACTGCACTTCCTCTGAGTGTGCTTGATCATTGTATGAAGTTGTATTGAATTCCAACTAGTAGATTTCAAGTTATGCTCCGGACAAGGAAAAGTAACAAAGGGCAATAACTCTGTAACTAGTCAAGATGGAGTTATGGTTCTTGTGCACTGCACTTCCTCTTAATGTGCTTGACCATTGTATGAAGTTGTATTGAATTCCAACCAGTAGTTTTCAAGTTATGCTCCGGACAAGGAAAAGTAACAAAGGGCAATAACTCTGTAATTAGTCAAGATGGAGTTATAGTTCTTGTGCACTGCACTTCCTCTTAATGTGCTTGACCATTGTATGAAGTTGTATTGAATTCCAACTAGTAGTTTTCAAGTTATGCTCCGGACAAGGAAAAGTAACAAAGGGCAATAACTCTGTAATTAGTCAAGATGGAGTTATAGTTCTTGTGCACTGCACTTCCTCTCAATGTGCTTGACCATTGTATGAAGTTGTATTGAATTCCAACTAGTAGTTTTCAAGTTATGCTCCGGACAAGGAAAATGCAACAGACCGACCGACCGACTGCCCGACCGACCGACCGACCGACCAACCACCGGGTGACTCCTATATACCCCCCTAAACTTCGTTTTGGGGGTATAAAAAGATGTGGACAGTGTCAGTTATTCCCACATTCAACAGAAAAATCAGAGGAATCTGTAACAATAAATACAAAATTAACTTTAAAAAATATATTTGACAGCAATCAACCACCTTGCACAACCTAAATTAAATACAGATTGCGAATTAAAAGACCACTCGAGTCTGCCACAAAATTCCCCAGAATAAAAGGACCACGGTCACATAATGGTGTGATCGAGAACCCTTGGGTATTGAAGTGTGAAAAAAGAAAAGCAAAAAGATGGATATAACGTTTGATGGAATTTGAACAATGAATTCTAAAATTGAAAATGCCACAAGCACAAAACAACAATGGATAGAAAAACATTTGAGCAATTTGTGAAATGATATAACAAATAATTTTTCTGTTTTAAGTAAACTGTTTAGAAACCAAATGAATAAATAATAATACAAAATTGTAAAGGCTACTTTACTGGAAATTTTCTCAAAAACATCGATTAAACAAACATTTTACTGAAAAAAAAAATTCTAAATTTTTACACTCGTTTTTTAATCTTTCTATATTTTACATTTTGTTAAGTAAGCCTTTCAAGAATTAACTAGACTAGTATATACTATTCTTTACATTCATTACTCGGCCATCTTTTTACAAGTAACTTTTTTCTCCTCTTTTTGACTATGGATTTTTCTACGAAAAAGCTCTCTTCTACTGCGATATAATACACAAACAAGAAATGCGGCAATGCCGCCAAACCAGATTTTCAACAGCGCCTGTAGAAATTCTAGAATTTAATAATACATTTATTAAAAAAAAACAAGTTACAAAGTAGACATGAAATAATATATCATATCTTTTTTAAATTACCTCCAAAGATGATATGACCTTTGACTGCCAAATCAAGTTAAAATCATGTAAACAGGATTTTCAATGTTAATGTCACTGTGACCTTGACCTTGGAGCCAGCCATGCGGAACATGCGTTCTGCACGTCATCTTGATGTGGTAAACATTTGTCTGAAGTTTCATCAAAATTCTTCAAAGGGTTGAAGAGTTACAGAGCGGACAGGATTTTCAATGTTAATGTCACTGTGACCTTGACCTTGGAGCCAGCCATGCGGAACATGCGTTCTGCACGTCATCTTGATGTGGTAAACATTTGTCTGAAGTTTCATCAAAATTCTTCAAAGGGTTGAAGAGTTACAGAGCGGACACAATTTCGTTTGACGCCCGCCCATCCGCCCATCCGCCCATCCGCCCGCCATACCCCAATCTAATAACCAGGATTTTCAAAATTGAAAACCTGGTTAACAAGAAACATGGCAATGCCACGAAACCAGGTTTTCCTTTGACTGCCAAATCAAGTTAAAATCATGTAAACAGGATTTTCAATGTTAATGTCACTGTGACCTTGACCTTGGAGCCAGCCATGCGGAACATGCGTTCTGCACGTCATCTTGATGTGGTAAACATTTGTCTGAAGTTTCATCAAAATTCTTCAAAGGGTTGAAGAGTTACAGAGCGGACAGGATTTTCAATGTTAATGTCACTGTGACCTTGACCTTGGAGCCAGCCATGCGGAACATGCGTTCTGCACGTCATCTTGATGTGGTAAACATTTGTCTGAAGTTTCATCAAAATTCTTCAAAGGGTTGAAGAGTTACAGAGCGGACACAATTTCGTTTGACGCCCGCCCATCCGCCCATCCGCCCATCCGCCCGCCATACCCCAATCTAATAACCAGGATTTTCAAAATTGAAAACCTGGTTAAAAAAGAAACCACAAGGCAAAGAGGTTCAAGCACCAATGTAAGCTTGGAACAGTGGCTTCTGACATTTTCATACAATTTTGCTAAATAGTCATAATCTTTGGACAAAACTGACTGGGTATTGTATAGTCAGGTAAAACAAAACTCCCTTGATTTTCAAATTTTGTTAGATACCAGTATGCATGGGAGTCATACTGGGGTCTTGGCCAGTTCACCAGGGGAGATCCCACAGTCGGCCAAGACTATAAGAAGTTAAAAAAAAAACTTGGGTAGGAGGCTTAAGTAGATGGAGAACAGACAAACAATTTTGTGCCCAACTGTGGATTTCCTTAATTCTATAATATACTACAGTCATATCTAATATGATTTAATAAAATGTCAACGGTCCAATAATGCAGTAGGATCATTCTATCAAATTCAATCTATGAACAATCATATATCAATGGTCCCATACAGCAGTGGTTACATCTACCAAATACAATTTATGAATGTGTATAAATGGTCCCCTCAGTCTGCTCCTAGCTTATACACAAGTCCAGTGACTTGGAGTCTTTCTGTTTGTTGTCACTGAACAATCATATTCTCAAGTCCTTTTTGGAACATGAGATATGCTGCACATTTCATCAGCACATGCAGGACAGGTCAACTGGTGGCAAGATATTCATAGCAAACATGTCAATATGCCATAATTATTACACATTATCTCACTTCCTTCAAAATATAAAGCATTTCGTTCCCTGATCAACTGATTTCACTTGCAGTGAGCGACTGTGTGCCGTGTGTATGAGCTTTCTGCTTTGGGACAAGAATTACTGAATTCTATTAAGTTCCATGGGCATCTTCAAAGTATAAGGGCATGTCTGTAATGTTCCCAAAGTTCCATTAAAATACAGAATTCTTGGTGTAATTGCCCATATTTACTTCATTTTTTATTACTCCTAAGACAATTCCTGAAAAACAGAGACTTCTATAAAATGGTCCAAACTATTTTCTTCATCAATCATAATAATTATGAGCCCAGCAAAGCTTTTTATACTGTGGGATTTCTCTCCTGGTGAACTGATAAGATTTCAATATGATTCTCATGCATACTGATGCTTACCAATTTTGATAATCTAGGGAGTTTTGTTTTACCTGACTGCATTAACCAGTCAGTATTGCCCACAGATTATGATTATTTAGCAAAATTGAATAAAAATGCCAGTATATAATTATATATAGCCAAAAGAATGGGTCTTTATATCTATTAGCATGTTTATTTTCCCTACTTGTGAAGCCTTATGAGATCAGATACAGGATATACATGTTACACAAGTAGAAGTTTGTATGTGTAGACCTGGGTCCTAATATAACTAAAAATAATATTAGAGATGCAATATCTTCTCAATTAAATACATGTATTTTTCAATATTTTTTGCGTTAGATCATTGAATGGTTTATGGTACGGCAGTATATTTTAAACCGCTTATTTTATCGATAATGACTGGGAGTGCATAGCTGAAATTTTAGGTGAAGTTAAATTACTTCCAAAGATTCTATTATTTATGTTTTGGAGGTTATTAAGTTTGACATCAGTTATCGGACATGTCCCTTTAATACAAAGTTTCATTACAAAGTTTCAGTCACTAAAACGTCCATTACTGGAAAGCACCAGCACAGGCTATTTGGGGTAAACAAGGGAAGGGCCTAAAATTCATGAAAGGGAATTTCGTCTCTGCAAAAAAAGGAAGTTTGTGAAGCCCGTCGGCAGTTTGTGTGTATCCATTCAAAGGCTGCGGATTTGAGCTCCACTGGAGTCACAAACTAACCTACTCATATGACAGCAGTGCTAGTCCTGCGGGTTATGATAATGGAATTTAGTACAGTTCCTAAAAGTGAGCTAGAGGGTGCAATGGAAAAATATGTGCTTGCATATGATAATATGTGCCAACTGAATTCACTGTGTGCAGCAAAAGAGTGTCTACCATTTCCATCTCCATATGATAGCTAGTATGTGAGAAAAAATTTAAAGAATCATTGACAGATTAAGGATCATAAGGATTTTAAGTGTAAGGAATTGTATAACCCAAATCAAATTCCAGAAAGCCATAATACGATGATAGCAGAACAAACATTCGCCTGGTTATCACGTTTTAAGAAAAATGTGAACAGCATGAGCCAGTCTAACCATTTGTTTTTATGTTCACTGAAACAGTTTGGGTATGTGAAATGCCAGAATCTATAGACAATATGGTTTATTGTGAAAATACCAAATGTAAACAATGGCACCACAAGAAATGCATGGGCTTGAAAAGCAGGAGGAGACAACCATGTAGTAGCTGGAAATGGCAGTGCATTGTGTGTTAATGAATTTAATAATTAATTCTCCTTCCAATAGTCATGACTTTTATCGGTTTACCAACATATTGAAGTTACACAAACAAGCAAACGATACGGGCAGACAAAAAAGCATCAGTCTAGAAAATACTATTTACCCGTTGAAGAACACAGGGTAAAAGTTTGTAAAAGCTTTTTCTTGAAAACCCTTTGCATTGGATCAGTTAGTCGACTGTGCACTTAAGAAGAAGAAACACGGAAGCTACTTGGGTACTGATCAAAGGGGCAGACACACGCCTGCAAATAAAACAAATGACAATGTGCTTCAGTATGTAAAACAACACATAGAATCATTTCCAGTAGTTGAATCTCATTACGCCAGAAAAAGTAATACACGTAAATATCTGAATCAAGCATGCATGTAACTGTGCTAATGGACCTTCCATCTTTTTATTGAGAAAAAGAGATCTTAAAATTATTAGGAAAATTTTGAATGATTCAGACAGATGTGGTTGTTGTGTATGCCAACGGTTATCATGTTCATTTTACCGACTTTATATCTTGAACACTATCTAGATAGAACGATATTCCATCTCAAATTGAAGAAGTAGTGGTAGGTTATTTCCTGTGTCTTTTTGTTTCGTTATGAGATAAGAAGTTCACTGTAAACTGTTAAAAATACTTAGCCTGTACAATGATGAGCATTTAAAATGTAAATATTGTAATAACTGTAAAGAAACCTTTGGATTCCAGTGTAACATACAGTAAAACTTCGTTAACTCGAGCATCGTTAACTCGAGAACCCCGGATAACTCGAGGACTCATGTTGGTCCCGGCATCATTATTTTGACACGTCATGGGAAAAACTTTTATTGTTAATTGATTGTTCTCGTTAATTATCTATTAATTGGCCGTCCAGTGGCTAAAATGTTATTCGCACATTTAAATCTTCTTAAATCATGTGTAATTACAGCCACTTGTTACTTTTATTGAATAAGAAAAAAATAAAGAAAATTATGTTTGCGAGTTTTTAATTACAAGAACTTAATGATGAGAAGATGGAAATTTTGAGTCTGGGTAGACTTTTGATGATAAAGCTTGAGAGAAAATCCTAAACTGCATATTCTTTCTAAAATTATAGAAACAAGAGCCATGTTACACATGGTTGATCCCCCCGCCCGGGAAGAAGTTACCTGAAGGTTGTACTTTCGTACATTTTACTTGGTGAGAGGAAATCCTTAAAAAGCTGTATAGTTATGGTCATGCTGAGTACAGTTTTCAAGTAAGTGGAAAAAGAATAAGGCAATTTAATGAAGAGAAGGTTTGCAAAATTATATTAATGTTCATTATCAGTATAGGTATGATATTTTTCTATTTGACTAAAAGTAGGCAAGGTAAAGTTATTGTTCTTGCACACTGCACTTCCTACCAATGTGCTCTGTCAGTGTATTAAGTTTGAAGAAAATCCCTCAAGTACTTTTGGAGTTATGCTTCGGACAAGTAAATCTGATAAAGGGGAATAACTCTAAAAGTAGGCAAGGTAGAGTTATTGTTCTTGCACACTGCACTTCCTACCAATGTGCTCTGTCAGTGTATTAAGTTTGAAGAAAATCCCTCAAGTACTTTTGGAGTTATGCTCCGGACAAGTAAATCTGATAAAAGGGAATAACTCTAAAAGTAGGCAAGGTAGAGTTATTGTTCTTGCACACTGCACTTCTGACCAATGTGCTATGTCAGTGTATTAAGTTTGAAGTAAATCCCTCAAGTACTTTTGGAGTTATGCTCTGGACAAAACTTTTAAAGTAAATCTGATAAAGGGGAATAACTCTAAAAGTAGGCAAGATAGAGTTATTGTTCTTGCACACTGCACTTTCTACCAATGTGCTATGTCAGTGTTTTAAGTTTGAAGAAAATCCCTCAAGTACTTTTGGAGTTATGCTCCGGACAAAGTTTTTCAAGTAAATCTGATAAAGGGGAATAACTCTAAAAGTAGGCAAGGTAGAGTTATTGTTCTTACACACTGCACTTCCTCCCAATGTGCTCTGTCAGTGTATGAAGTTTGAAGAAAATCCCTCAAGTACTTATTGAGTTATGCGCCGGACAAAATTGGGACGGACGCACGGACAGACGGACGAAGACCATTTCTAATATCCCCTTCGCCTTCGGCGGGGTGATAAATAAACAGGAACAGATTATAGAAATAAACACCTTGCAAAGAACCCAATCTCGGGGGGATACAGTTGCTAGATCGGACAAGCAGAAAACCAAAACAGGAACGAAATGCAAGTTGGAGACGAAGACCACCGAGTTTAAATACAATGCGATCATGGAAGTTAAAAAGGGTCATGAGTCATGACTGAAAGAAATGTGCCTTTTCTTTGTTTCAAAGCTGTTTCATAGTAATCTTTTGCCTATGCAGAAAAACTTCCATGGTTCAGATAACTCGGAACCCGGATAACTCGAGCATTTTACTCGTCCCTGTACGACCTCGAGTTATCGAGGTTTTACTATATCTTAACTTTTTGTTAAAGTAATTATGGTACCTAACTATGCACATCGAAAATGGAATAACAGAGTCAGTGTTCAAAGCTCGACTTGCAAGCATCTCTATGTTTTATATTTGCTGAAACAATAACAACTGAATCTTTGGTCAAAATTAAGTCCCTTTGTTTCAAATTAAAATGGGTATATCTTGGTAACTAGTGATGATTCTGATTTGAAATTTCATATATGCCATTGGATTGACAATCATGATAGATAACTACTATGGACTGATTTAATCTCATAATTATCTCCCTTTGTTTCAAATAAAATGGGTATGTCTATGTTACTAATGAAGATACTGATCAATATTAACTCCTGTGAGCAATCCAGGGCATCAAGGCCCTCTTATGTCTACTTGTTTTACCTTTTACTTACTAAGTTTTGCTGGGCAAGCACTGAGAATAGTCAAGCATCCTGTCTGGTAGCAGGTCTTGTTCTGATCAGACTTATTACAGTTGTGATAAAACAGATTTTTCTGCATAATCCAAATACAAAAGGGATGCAAAGAAGGAAAATAACTCTTCATCACTTTCTTGTTTTAAGTTTGTTTGCTGTCATGGTAGCACATGACTGTATATAAAGTTTTGATTTTAGTACAAATGACTGATTGTTTTTGATTATGTTTTGCAATAAATGTTGGTAGACAGAGCTTTCAGAAATTTTTGTTCCAACATTTTATAGTGAACATAACATTTTTGGCTTGTCTGTTTTCAAAGATAGCAATAACAACAGATCGATACACTGTATGGGTTGCTATATATAGCCATTACAACCTTACCAAGTTTAACGGCCCATTACACTTTTAAATAACGTTTCATTTTGTAAATAAATACACGTAAAGACAGCTAAAAGACTGAACTTTAATTTGGTTATAAACTTTATGAAGTTTTCATTTATGAAACTTGCGTTAAATTGACATAATTTGACGTATATTTTGTAGTTTGTTTTTATGTCGGCCGTCATTTTGATTCTTGGTGGATCACATGACTCCCTTATATGGTATTATTAATGATGGTTTCCCATGATTCATTAAAAAACTGACTGGTTTATGGTAGTTAAGAGGTTCCCCAAGGGGTATGTAGTTTTTTTCTAAAATTTTTACGACAGAATCTAGTCTAAAACCCGTGTGAAAAAACAGCAAAATTTGTGCCCAGCATGTGAAAATGTATGCGAATAGGACCTCATTGGACCTTTTTTTTTAAAGACATCAATATCTGACCTTTATTTTGATAGCAAAGTCATGAACATCAATTATTGTGATTATTTGCACTTTTACACGGAACAACCCCCACCCTGTCGGAGCCCGCAGTGGTTGGAAAACGAGTTACGTCCCTTTATGCTCTTCAGTGATTTTAATGCCGCGCTGCTTGAAAATTAAAACCAACAAAGCTGTTTACTAGCTGATTTGTTGGAGGTTTGATATAACATTGCATTTAATCCAAAGCTCTTATCCTGAAAATTAAAATCATAAATTATCGTTTATTGACTTGAAATCGTTGTTCGTGAATTAATAGGTATTGTCACCCATTTTCGCGAAGGTCATGAAAATTGGCCAGCAGCCTGAGCAGGTTTCTTGTTTTGTGCATATGTGAAATGTCTATAACCAGTTGTTACATGCTTTTGATGATAAAACAAAAACAACTGAATGTATGGGTTACTCTGTTCATCATTAATTTCCGGTGATAGCAATATAACAGGCCAAATATTTTTTTCTCTATAGATGACACTTGTTATATGTCATTTGAAAGACCTTTTCAACAGAAACACAAAAAAACAAAACCTTATTCAATGTATGTTCTGGATTCACGGTTGTCTCCGACAGTTTACTATCTGTGAAAACAGTTGGCCTGATAAAATAATGGCAACATTTTCTCATTTAATGGCAATTGTTATTTGTCATCAGAAAGATCTGTTCAACGAAACACGATATAAAATAAAATCATTTGTTTTAGTATAAATTGTGATGAGTGAGTTTGAGTTCGATGCAAGCCAGGATTTGTTTGACACACCAGATGAAGTGATTATTATCAACAGCGACAGCGATTCACTCACGGCTACCAGTGATAAGGTTGGTGAATATTTGATTATCTTCCTTGACCTTCAATTGATCGTGCAAATAAATGTTCTTGTATTAACTTCTACATTAAGTAGGAAATGTTATTTTAAAATAATAAATACAATGTCAAATATTTTTAAGACCATAATATTACCATCTACTTTCTTGTTCTCTTTACTTGTATCAAGATATAAAATTTGGTATTATAAAATTTTATACTTTAAGCCCTGTGATCTTAATGCCAGTAACAGTGACAGCGATATCACACTTCCACCCAGTCCAGTGTTTCCAGTCAAGCGACTCAAGATTTCATTTATAAGTAATCTGTGTGTGGTGTTGTAGTATTGAGTGATTCCTTTTCTGTTGTGTATGTGTGTAACCCTTAACATGAATGAAATAACAGAAGAAAAAGATTACACTCACTTAAGATAAGATCATTGTAATTTTTGGACTTTTTGATGGAATTGTGTTTCAGTCAAAAGAATGTTATTTCATTTAGACTACATTACTAAATATTCACTTTAACACTATTGGAATTGGGCTTTGTGGCTTTGCTTAAAATTATAATCGCTATGAGTATTGGTCTACACTGTTGCTGGTTAGTCAGTGTTGTGTGTTATTTGTTGTTTTTTTGCTGTGGTATATGGGGATAGATTACCAGCCTAGATTAATATTACCCAAACCTTTAGATGAGGGTAGTATTATGTCGAGGCAGGTAATATATTATATATCCCCCATATATTACGCGTAAAAGCATGTTTATTACCCTTCCCGTCTTTAATTTTTGAAAAGATTCTGTTCAAGTCATTTTACAGCTGAGCGTAGGCTGACCTTCAAATGCCCTTACCTCAATAAAGTCACAAATCATCACATAATATAGGAATAACTGTTTTTGCAACTTGATATTTGCGTCTGTAAATACGGTTTTTTAATGGTGGCAAATATTTTTGACGACGCGTTAACCGGAACTGTTAAAACTGTTTGCGACCATTAAAACCGTAAATACGGTCGCAAATGTCAAAATCACTAAATAGTTAATCCTTTTCTAAAGGACACTATGTTTAAATGCGATAATTAAAAAGTTGTTCGATTTTTGCGACTATATATATGCTATTTAATAGTTGCAAATTTAAATGACGCTACCAATCAGAAATGATGTTACATGGGTTCTGCGTTAGAATAATACATTGATGTACTGTATGCGAAGATTCTCAAGTTAAGCATGAGGTACAATGACGGAATATGTCAAGTGTATATTACCGGCTTGCCCGTTAATATCATCAATATCTATTTATGGATCGTTGACGAATCAGAATACCGGAAATTTAATGAAAGGGTAATAAAACAAACACTGTAGATCAAGGTAAGACTGCATGGACCAGACGGCTGATATTAGCACGACATGACTCCCATGTACTTCCTAATTAGCACATTATATTATCTGTCAACTCGTAGATTTCTGTGCATGCTTACTTAGCTGTAGTCTGCAATATAAGATGTTATTACCCCCTGCTGAAGGGATATTGTTTTGGTGTTGTCCATCTGTCTGTCCAGAGTCATAACTGAAGAATCAATGGATAGAATTTCATTAACTTTGAATAAGTGAACAATAGCATAATGCCGCAGTTGTGGAGATTGGATTTGTATGTCCAGAGTTACTGCCCTTTAAATGTTATTTTCTTCTATATTCAATATAAAAACATTAAAATTCTACTTCTCTGAAACCAATTATCAAAATTAAAATGTAATTGGCTCAAATAATTAAATGATCACTCTTTCTGATATCCCACCCCCTACACTTTTTTCCTTCTTTTTTTTAGAAATGAGGCCCCTTAAGGTGTTGTAGCTCTTTTCTTGAATATTCTATTTAGAAATTTTTGTTTTATGAAACTAAAAGTACTGATTCAATTTAACTTACACCAACTGAGTTCTGTATCACTGTAAGATGCAGAAAAAAGAATTACCCTCAGAGATGAGGCCCTAATGGGGTGGTGAAATTTTAATAAAATGTTTTTTCCCTGAAACAGACATAGCAAAACAGTTTCCAGTTCTTTGCTTTATTTGGCAGGGGATATAAACTCACTTAATTTGCTTGTTTTATATTGTATTTGCTATTTTGTGGCTCCTTACAGGTATCAACTGCCAGTCAGACAGATGTTTCTGGGATTGAAACAGAGCTGAATTTTAACAAAATTTATAGAAAAAGATTGACTGAACGCCTCTCCTTTTTTGAATGCAATACATTTGCAGAAGATGAAACATTATTATTCATAGACAGGTGTACACAAACTATAGAATCAGGTGGTTTGACCACTGAAATTGAAACACAGACTGATTGTAGTACAAGTAATGTTCACATTCGCAACTGTTTTCACAGATAGTAAACTGTCAGAGACAACCGTGAATCCAGAAGAACAAACTGTATCAGATTTTGACTGTTATGACCATGACAATTCCCAGTCTGGTGCCACCAGTGTAAATAGTTCATCTTAGTCAAACACAATTATTGCATTCATTAAATAATGTCATTGAAAAACAAAGATTTAATTGAACATATTAGTAGATCAGGAAAGAAAGTGCATCATCATTTCTATTTGAACATGTTAAGTCATTACATATTCCTTTGGCAGATGAAAGAACCTTCAAAAAATCTTGTGAAACTTTAGAGCAAACATACAGAAAACTTAGAAAAAATGTGTCAAAAACAGGTGGAAGTGAAAAAATAGAAACATTTCTAAATTCAGATGTTTGTCTTCCTAAGCCTTCTAATACACCTTACAATAAGGGTAATGTCAGCTCTGAAAATGTCATTGAATTGCAGGATATTGCAGCCACATATAAAGATGTATCTCTCTCACTTGCTTCTGAACTGCATGTATGCAAGGAAAAAAGTTTTGAAATAGAAAAGCAAGTAAAGGTGAAGCAACATAAAGTAGAACATGTAAGAAAAATAAAAGCTGATTTGAAGTCTGTAACAGCAGATTTGAAGTTAATGAAAAAACAAAATGCAGTGTTAAGATCTAAAGTCAGAATAAAAAACTTGCAGTTAGCCAGATTAAGATCACAGAATCAGTATCTTTACAGATTATGCAGTAATTGCAGACAAAACGCAACAGAACACAGGTTGAATGAACTTGAGTCACAGTTAAAGGTAATGAAAGATGAATATTGTGAATTGCATGAACGATACATAGGAGACCAAAATACTGCTAGGGAAGAAAATGAATGGCTGCATCATGTAACAGATAACATTCAGGATGATGAAGTGTGTTTGTATGACCAAGATAGTAATATGTACACTAAAGATTTGCAGGTTTGTGTATATCAGCTTTTAGAACATCATGTATCATCCAAACATGTTGGACCTGTTATAGGAGCAGTTCTATCTCTAGTGAATAAGAAGAGAACAGGCTGCCTTGTGTGAGCACAATTCACAACATGAACTTACAGAGACTGGCTCTTAGTCACAAACAAATCAGCGAGGTTGTTGCTCATAAGTTAGATACCTCCATATACACAGATGAAACGAGCAAATTCGGAAACAAAGTCTGTGGCTACCACATCAGAGATAAGGAAGGTAATTATTTCACACTAGGACTTCGTGACCTGACAACAAAGTCTGCCAGAGATACAATGGACGCATTGACTGAAATACTAGCTGATATTGACCATGCTGCTGAAAACAATGGAAATGAAGCTTCAAGAAAAATTCTCACAAATATTGCAGCTACTATGTCAGACAGTGCAGCCACTGAAATAAAGTTTAACACTACTTGAGGATTATAGGTCAGGAGTTCTCCCATACACTCTTGAAAACTATCATGAACTTGATGAAGAAGGGCAAAAGAGTATAAACAAGCTTAACAATTTCTTCTGTGGATTACATTCACTTGTACACTTCGCGGAAACATCCTCAAAGTCACTGAGAGAGTTTGAAAAGCAGTACTTTGACAATAAACCTCCAATTAAGGAAGGATCATACAGTAAAAATGATGAATCCGGGACACTCAGATTGATCCGAACAGCTAGTAAAGCTTTCGCCAGAGGAGCAGACAAAAAATCAGGACTGTTTGTAACATCCATATCTCAGTTTTTGAAAGACAATAAGATGAAATCTCTGAAATTAGTACCATTTAGGGGACAGCGTTTCAACATTTTATTCCATAATGCAGGTCAGGTGTATTTGCTTCATGAGAAAATGGCCAACTTTTTGAAAGGAACAAACTTAAACAGACTGACACAATCAGTTGCTTTTGATTTGGAGGTAAAAACCTATATTGCTGGATGCAAGGCACTGGGCCTGATAAGCAAATTTGTAAGCACACTATTATGGAACTTACTGGAGGATAGAAGTATCTGTATCATGGAAATGAATAAGTACTACTTGATGTTGAAATGTGGCTTACAGGAGGCTGCACAGAATGTTGCCGGTTTTATGACGGAAGCAGTAAGGCCATTTGGGGAGGAAGTTCAGGTGAAGGAGGATATAGGTTATGATGCACTGGTTGCCCCAAGTATCTATGATGATGAATGTGAGTTAATGTTGTCTGTTATATTGGCAGCTCTGACAAAATATGTGGGTAAAGGTATTGTCAACGAAAGTCCGTCGTAACTGTCCCCCTAAACTTTATAGTCCCGTGGTTAAAGTCCTCGGCGTTGGGCAGCGTCCTCACGAAAGTCCTAGGGTTAGGCCCTTACGCTGTAATGTGTTGGGCAAAGGCTTTCTTGCAGCTAAAAAACACTTAGTATATCGAAAAGTTGCGAAAGTCCCTGGCGAATTTTGCAAGGGGCATAACCAATGGTATACTCGAAACGAGGTTGTACGAGTTTGTTCCCTTGACTGATGTCGTAATAGTCCTTAGGGCTGGGCTTGCCAAAGGCCTTGGTCTGTTTTGGTGTTGGCAGATGTCACCATAGTCCTTTGGCAGGGCTTTCCAAAGGCCCTGGTCTGGTGACGGGTAGGATACCACGAAAGGCCTCTACCCAAAGACCCTCTGAAGTAAGCTTCAATACTTTGCGTTTTGACTGCAATGGCTACCGTTCGAAGAGGAAACGAAAGGCCCCTTGCGAAAGTCCCTGGCGATTTTTCAAGGAGCATAACCAATGGTATACTCGAAATGTGGTTGTACGAGTTTGTGCCCTTGACTGATGTCGTAATAGTCCTTAGGGCTGGGCTTGCCAAAGGCCTTGGTCTGTTTTGATGTTGGCAGATGTCACCATAATCCTTTGGCAGGGCTTTCGAAACTGTAATTACTGCTTGTAAAATGTTGGAACTTGATTCCGCTTTAATGTCGATGGCTTAAAAAATAAGAACAATATATTTTATAAATAAATGATATTATTATAATATTATTTCCTGTTGGTAACGAAGGTAGTGTCATATATACTGTCTTTGATTTGTTGTACATAGATATATGTCACTAACTTGTTTTCCCTTGAGAATGTTACACAATTATTTTTATAAATACCTATTAAAAATGCTTTTCACTTACTAAGCCTAACTGTGATAAATTGTTACGAGTATGTTACTTGCACTTGAAAATGGGTACATCAGAGATTAAGATGTAAACTTTTGAAGTCCCTCAGCAATCATGATGGATAAATCAAGTTCTTGATATTAATGTTGTTAAGTAAGGTTTTTGTTTGATTTTAATACAAAATGTGTTTTGTAGCTCTGGGTGTCAGCTCGTACGGACGGACGGGCGTTTCAATTGCTTATATCAAAGTATGTACGTGTACATTCTGCTATTGCATAAATAATGAGACCAACTTTATGAATATATCTTGATTTGGATTAAGTTATGGCCCTTTCACACAAGACATAGCTCTATTTTGGTATACAATCACATAGCATTTGTCCACTGGAGTCCCTTTAAATTTGTCCAAGAAAGTCCTTTTCTCCCAAGTCCCTGTCTTCCAAAGTTGTTGCAGAACGTTGTTCGAATCCCGGAAAAGGCCTTCCATAGATAACGAAAGGCCCCTACCCAAAGACCCTCTGAAGTAAGCTTCAATACTTTGCATTTTGACTGTAATGGCTACCGTTCGAAGAGATAACGACAGGCCCCTACCTAAAGGCCCTATGAAGTAAACTTGAGTAAGTCGTAACTTTGTGGGTATCGAGGGTTACCCTTAAGGCCCCTCGTGGAAGTCCTTTGTGATACGGTTCGGTTCAGGGTTCAAAGGTTCGATCCTGCTGGCGGCTCGGCACGTTCACTCTCTCTGGTCGCCACTTTTGCACCGAGTGTTCCTCTTGCAGGCGGAAGCAGGACAAAGCTCGGGTTGCCTTTTTCACAAGTGTTTGTCTGACATAAGCCTTCAGGTGATATTCAAAGGGCCACCACTCTTAAAACGGGAATGCTAGAGTTGAGTCCTCATGCCGTTCTAGCACTCACACGAAGCCGCCCCTATCCCAGGCGGTCCGGGTTCGGAGATGCCGTTTCAACTAGGAGATTGCCTTTAAGGGACTTTAGAGAACAGAATATTCGGTTTCTAGCGTCAAGTGTTGTGACCTTGACCTCTGACAAGGTCGCCATTGCAGGGCAAGACGCGCCACGGTCGAACAAGTCACCTGCCAAAGTATGGGCGTTTTGACAACGGCAAGCCAGAAATTCAAAATTTTCTCAAATCGGCTAACCCGAAGGCAAAGATGCTGTGTAAGAGAGTATATCCTCTAGTAGGCTTATTCCCCTGAATTTGGGTCATCTGTCCTAGGTGAATATCGTCTGTATTAACAGTCGGGTCACAACTGTGTGTTCGAATCCCACCCGGTTGCTGACCTTGACCCGTAAACAGAAGGCAACCAGACCGGGTGTAAGTCCTAACCCTACCCTGTGGAACTATAGTGAAGGGGCCTTTAAGTTATGGTTAGGGTATGAGAATGTCGGGAAAGGCCCATTGGGGAAAGGCGTTGTGGGTACCCTAGGTCACGAAAGGCCCCTACCCTAAGACCCTATGAAGTAAACTTGAGTAAGGGTATCGACAAGCGAGCTACGAAAGGCCCTGAGAATCAAACTTTCATACTTTGCTTTACTAACGCAGTTTTCATGTTTGCTACATAGGGCCTTTGGGTAGGGGCCTTTCACAAGTCTAACTCTTCATGGGTATCGACACATCAGATGAAGGACTTTCGCGACAGGTGCACCCTTAACCCTTACCCCAGGGACTTTCGTTACTAACTGTACACCTTTGTTCTCAGTAGGCCCTGAGGGAGGTTAAATGACACGATGTTTTAGAAATCACCTTTTGGGAACAAACCCAGGCCACGAGGGTAACGGGAGGCCCCTCAACGAAAGGCCCTCATCCGAGTCGTAATGTTTACCTACCCCTTCTTTTCAAGAAAGGCCTATAGCAGCAGGCCTCTATCTATAAAACTTGCCAAAGTCCCTCAATGTTACCAAAGTCCCTAGAAGGACATTGCCTGCAGGACTGTCGTCAAGTCCTTGTACGGCACAGTCCTTGTTTGTCAACCGTAGTCCCACTTGAAGTCCCCCATTGTCACCAAAGTCCCTAGAAGTACACTGTCAGCAGGACTGTCGTGAACACTTTGTACGGCAGAGTCCGTTATTGGTCAACGGTAGTCCCGCGTAAAGTCCCCCATTGTCACCAAAGTCCCTAGAAGGACACTGTCAGCAGGACTGTCGTGAACACTTTGTACGGCAGAGTCCGTTATTGGTCAACGGTAGTCCCGCGTGAAGTCCCCCATTGTCACCAAAGTCCCTAGAAGGACACTGTCTGCAGGACTGTCGTGAACACTTTGTACGGCAGAGTCCGTTATTGGTCAACGGTAGTCCCGCGTAAAGTCCCCCATTGTCACCAAAGTCCCTAGAAGGACACTGTCAGCAGGACTGTCGTGAACACTTTGTACAGCAGAGTCCGTTATTGGTCAACGGTAGTCCCGCGTAAAGTCCCCCATTGTCACCAAAGTCCCTAGAAGGACACTGTCAGCAGGACTGTCGTGAACACTTTGTACGGCACAGTCCTTGTTTGTCAACCGTAGACTCACTTAAAGTCCCCCATTGTCACCAAAGTACCTAGAAGGACACTGTCAGCAGGACTGTCATGAACACTTTGTACGGCAGAGTCCTTTGTTTGTCAACGATAGTCCCGCGTAAAGTCCCCCATTGTCACCAAAGTCCCTAGAAGGACACTGTCAGCAGGATGGTTGTGAACACTTTGTACGGCAGAGTCCGTTATTGGTCAACGGTAGTCCTGCATAAAGTCCCCCATTGTCACCAAAGTCCCTAGTAGGACATTGTCTGCAGGACTGTCGTGAACACTTTGTACGGCAGAGTCCTTTGTTTGTCAACGGTAGTCCCGCGTAAAGTCCCTCATTGTCACGAAAGTCCCTAGAAGGACACTGTCAGCAGGACTGTCATGAACACTTTGTACGGCACAGTCCGTTATTGGTCAACGGTAGTCCCGCGTAAAGTCCCCCATTGTCACCAAAGTCCCTAGAAGGACACTGTCTGCAGGACGGTGATGAACACTTTGTACGGCACAGTCCTTTGTTTGTCAATGGTAGTCCCACGTAAAGTCCCCCATTGTCACCAAAGTCCCTAGAAGGACACTGTCTGCAGGACTGCCGTAAACACTTTGTACGGCAGAGTCCGTTATTGGTCAACGGTAGTCCCGCGTAAAGTCCCCCATTGTCACCAAAGTCCCTAGAAGGACACTTTCTGCAGGACTGTCGTAAACAAAAATCAGGGCCTTCCTACCTTTGAGTTAGGGGCTTGGTTCTTGCACCCGCCCCCCCGGCGGGGGGGGGCGGGGGGCGGGGGCGAGGAAAGGCCACCCCCCCCCAAGGGGGAAGGGGCCGGCCCCCGCCGGGGGGGGGGGCGCGGGCCCAAAGAGACCCCCCCCCCCCCCCCCCCCCCCCCCCCCCCCCCCCCCCCCCCCCCCCCCCCCCCCCCCCCCCCCCCCACCTTATGTGAGACCCTCCCGATTTGCTGGACAAAACACTGTACCAAAACAAAAACCCAGAACTTTGCGAGTGGATAAAGTCCTTCGAGGGACTTTCGTGAACGTGCGTGTTAGGGTAAGAAACATCTAAAAAACAGACGGACTTTGTCGACATTTTGTTTTCTAAAAAGTTAGGTTAGGGCCTTTTCTAAGGGGCCTTTGGCGATATTGTGTTGTCTCATAAAGTCCTTCAGTTATTTAAAGCCTTTCTCCGGGGGCCTTTAGTTACAGTTTTTTGTCGCATAAAGGCCTTTAGTATGGGTAACGCCCTTCCTCAGGTGCCTATACTGACATTTGGGTTCTCTCCAAAAGGCAGAGTTTCTGAAGGGACTTTGCTCAGGGGCCGGCAATGGACAAGCCATAACTGACAAACGAAAATGACCTCTGACATCTTGTGTACGTCATTGTCGATTGTTCAGGCCAATTAGGCGGGCCACCTAAAAAAACTGCCACTACCCTGGCCAAGAAATACCTAACCCAGAAGTACGTTATTAATGACAAAGGACTGAGCAGAAGGTGCCTATCTGAGACACCCCTCAGGGCCTTTCTGAGACAAATTGATTTTGGAGGACTTTCGTTCACAAAAAAAACTTTGAACGGACATAGGTCGTGACCTTGATCTTGTAGGGTCAAAGTTTGAACTCGGTGACCTTGTCCCTAAGAAACTACATGTATGTACTAAATTTCAAGCTGATCTGTGACTTTGACCTAAAGTTCCAGCTTTTCTTTTTGACCGTTTTTTGTCCATTTTCAGAGTGCAACCATGACCGCGAGGGTTTGCCTAGGGTTTTGGCGCGATTGGTCCTCCTTGGACACCAATTCTAAAAATAGATTTCGTTTTGACCTTGACCTACTTTTGTCCCACCGGCTCTAACAAACGGGCTCAAACAGGCTCCAAACCCTTCAATAGTGGGAATAGTCCCTCCAGCGGCCATGGAAGGAAAGTGGGCGTGGCCGCTAAAGTTTCCACTAAAAAAATTATGAGGACTTAGGTGGGGTTCGTCTGGGGGTGGCGTTTGAAATTTTTTTTTAAGGACTGTGCCGTACAAAAGCTGTAAACCGTTAACCTTTAACGTCAATTAGGGTTAGCAAGTTCAAGGACTTCCTGCCTGGCGGTCAGTACAGTCAACCAACAGAAGAAATGAAAAATAAAATGAAATCTGTAGAAAAACATACTAAATTTTCAGAAAGGGTCTTCGCATATTTTGACAATTTGTTAAGGTATAAACCACACATTAATACTCTTGCTTCTGAAGCTTACATTGCTTTTGCTGTTGACAAAACGGAGAAATGGTTGAATGAGAAAGAAGAACACACCTTAAAAGAACTAGTTTCATCAGCACGAAAAGAAGTGGCAACCATCAGAAAGAAATTCAAAGCCAGGCAAGCAGTCATCATAGAAAGAAGACGAGAGAAGCTGGAAGAGACGCGACGACTGAAGGAAGCAGAAGCTGCAAGAAAATTAAACAAGAGGGCCATGATGGCCCTGTATCGCTCACCTGTCTACCATTGGCAAAAATAAAAAGGTTATTAATAGCAGAAAGGATCAATTTTTACCTTTGGCTCATGATATCCTCTTAATAAGCCTGTGTAAAATCAAAAGACCCCCCCCCCCCAGGCAGGGTTAATTTTGACCCTGAGGTCAGGATTTGAACAATCTTGGTAGAGAGTCAATTATTGCCACATGCTGAATATCTAAGCTCTAGGCCTCATTATTTTGCTGTCTGATCATGATCTGCACTGTTGGCTATTCATTTTTTTGCTGTCTGATCATGATCTGCACTGTAAGCTATTCATTGTATGTTGGCTGGTCATGATCTGCACTGTCAGCTTTTTATTTTTTGCTGTCTGATCATGATCTGCACTGTTTGCTATGCATTATTTAGCTGTCTGATCATGATCTGCACTTTCATAATTTAGCTGTCTGATCATGATCTGCACTTTCATTATTTTGCTGTCTGATCATGATCTGCACTTTCTGACAAATTTCAAGGATATCTGGGCTGAAAATGTAACATCTAGAGTGTTAACAAGGTTTTTCCATATTTGGGCTGTGACCTAGTTTTTGACCCCAGATGACCCATATTCGAACTTGGGCTAGAAATCAACTTAACAACCTTTCTGACAAATTTCCAGGATATTTGGGCTGAAAATGTTACCTCTAGAGTGTTAACAAGGTTTTTCCATATTTGGGCTGTGTGACCTAGTTTTTGATCCCAGGTGACCCATATTAAAACTTGAGCTAGAAATCATAGAAACAACCTTTCTGACAAATTGCCAGGATATTTGGACTGAAACAGTAGCCTCTAGAGCCTTAACAAGATTTTTCTATTTTTGGGCTCTGTGACCTAGTTTTTGACCCCAGATGACCCATATTCGAACTCGTCCGAGTAATTACTGGGACAAACATCCTGACCAAGTTTCGTGACAATTGAGGAAAAAATGTGACCACTAGAGCGTTAACGAACTAAATGTGGACGGACGACGGACATTCATCGATCCTAATAGCTCACCCTGAGCCAGCTCAGGTGAGCTAAAAAACAAGAAGATATCACAACTGAAATAATATATTATGGACTTTGGCAATCAGCAGACCAGGTTGACAGTGCCCTTGACACAATAGACTCAAAAACGGAGAAAGTAAAAGCCCTCAAGGCACAACTGCGATTTAGAAAAGAAATATTTAAACAAAACCCAAACGATAACAGTATCTACCGCTTCTCACGCAAAGTAAATGCCAAAACAGTAACACTTAGTTTGGAAGAAATGACAGAAAATGTGAAGGCTCTCGTGGGTCATGCAATGAACATGCCTGCATCATCCATCACCACCTGAAATGAAGGTGATTGTTGGTCGGAGGGTGCGCCATAGGTTTACAACTAATGGTGAAGATGAGTGGTTTACAGGAAAAGTCATCTCACAAGTATGTTTGTTAAACTGGGTGTGTTTCTATTCTTCCAGATTTATACTGATTTATTTTTTGTTTACAACAGAATTGTAGAGCAGTCACCCAGTCAATACTAATACATTTCACTAACATGATTCTTGTAGCAATGAAGTATTGCTGTATATATAAAGACAAACTTATTGGTTTCAGCTAAGAATATTTTAAATGTAAATTATTAACAGCTGGAAAATTTTAGGGATAAGTGTCAGTTCTGTAATTTGTATCTACTCTTCCTTAAATTGATCCGAAATTTTCTCTATATATGTTTTTCTTATTACAGTTTACAATTCAATGGTTATTACATAATTAATATAAAAATTATATTATATAATTTTATTTTAGTTTAGATATTGTTAAATTTATACATTACATTTAATCATTTTTATTTTTAAATAACTAATAATACACAAGCTGATATTCATCCATGGCGGCAGTGCAGTGGTATAGAATGTTGGGTTCTGCATCAACATCCTGGCCAAGTGCCATGGGCCATGATAAATACTGCATATACCCAGGAAATACTGGATTGTTATAGATGAGAATCTGTAATATGGCTTTAAAATGACTTAAATTTATGAAACTGGAACGAAAAGTAACATTTTTTTTGAAAAAATATTTCAGGTCCCAGGCTATCCAGAGTGGAACAATATCTCATATGATGGGGACGAAGCCCTTTATTCATACAAGCTAATGGAGGATTACAAAGACAAGGCCCTTGAAATCATTGTTTAAAGTAAGACTAGCATAAGTGTTGTTTGATTTGTAAACAGTACAATGTATAGTCACTGTGATGGACAGTGAAGTTGTCATAATTTTTCATATTATACGCTTGCGGGCGGTGGTCGTATATAATGTGATGTAACTTTTCATAGAAAAGAGATATTTCAAAAAGGTTTTGGTTTTTGTGTTTCTGTTGAAAAGGTCTTTCAAATGACATATAACAAGTGTCATTTATAGAGAACAAAAAATTTGACCTGTTTTTGCTATCAAAGAAAAAGTCAAGCTGTTGTCATAACTGGGTTGTTATTGTTGTCATGCAAAAACTTCAACCTTGTTCATAACTTTGTCATCTTTCAACCAGCTTTATGAAACTTCATACACTTGTTCATCTAAGGGCCATAACTATAACATGCATATCGACAGAATTATCTCCCCTTTATAACTGGCAAAAACTTAATGGGCTGTCTCTTATTTTGAAGTGTTTTCAAGCCTTCTTTTTTTTTAGCTCACCTGAGCCTTTGAGCCAAAGGGTCAAGGTGAGCTTCTGTGACCGCTCAATGTCCGCCGTGCGTTGTGTGTCTGTCAACAATTTCTACAAAAATCTTCAACGGAATAACAAACATGGCCGCTAGGGGGCGGGGCTTATTTTCCCTATATGGCTATATTGTAAATTTAAAAAATTTTCTCCAAAACCAGAAGGCCTAGGGCTTTGATACTTGTAGCATCACCTAGTGGTCATCTACAAAGATTGCCCAAATTATCCTCCTAGGGTCAAAAAAGTTTTTTATGTCCATGTTTTATCTTTACAATGATTGTAGAATTATTCTTAAACTAATAATTTTAGAATGAAGATAAATTTTGATGACGATGTTGATGGTGGAGAGGAAGTGGTAACATCCTCAACTCAACGTTGTGATAGCGTGCTCATGGGCAAAATGTTCACGCTTTATCAAGACAAAGAACTCGCTGTTAAAGGGATCCTTTCACAAATTCCGACAGAGATGTTAGAAGATATGAAAGAAAATATCTTTGAATTTTTATCGGAACATAACGCGTTAGATGTTCTGTGGTTTTTCGCCTCGTTTAAAGAAATAATGGTACAAAGAAACTATTCTTGGCCATTGCAAATAGAATCATCGAGACGGAGGTGCATTTCGAGTATAATACGTCATTGTTCATACATGACAAATGAACAAGTTAGGGGTTATTTGACTAGACTTGCTGTTCAGGAAGTAGTGTTTATAAGAAATGCCTTAAGGAGGTCACTTTGGCACAGGTTACTTTCGAACATTATAAGGGAATTGGAAAGATAAACAAGAGCTGTCAGAAGGACAGCACGCTCGACTTTTTAGTGCTTGCCTATAAAACAAAACTTTGACAGTTAAGGGCACACAAGACTTTAACTAGGAATTTCTACAAGACTTTAACTAGGAATTTCTAAGTACAAATCAAGAAACATTTTCACAGAGTTATCTTCTCTTGCTTACTTGCTTACAGATAGGTCTCATGATGGTACATAAGTAGTAATATCTCAAATGGTTAAGTCAACAAGTGGACAAGAATGAAAATTTTAACAAAGTTTTTAAGTCAAAAAGGGCCATAAATGAAATAAAATCCTTGACAGAATTACCTTCTCCTGCCCATGTTTTGGGATCATGATGGTTTACAAGTATTCCAACTTTCAAAATGGGGGTAATGATGTTAACAAGCATTCAAAGTTTCAAAGCAATATCTCAAAGGGTTAAGGCAATAAGTGGATTTTACCCATATTCAATGTATTTTCTAAGTAAAACTAGAATTGTGTCCAAAGGACACGGATGCCCCCACTGTGCAGATGTGCTCATAAACAAGAGCAAGCATATCTGTATGTAAGATTTTTATGTGGAACTTTTTCATTCCACTGTTTCATTTCTGTACATATACCTAAAATGATCTACAGGTAACCTTATGTACATGTTAAATTAAATTACAAATGTAAAATTTATATGTTCAATTATTTATATGGTATATAGTGAAAAAATCAACAAAGGGCCATAATTCTGTTAAATTTGGTCGCAACAAATTTATATGGTATATAGTGAAAAAATCAACAAAGGGCCATAATTCTGTTAAATTTGGTCGCAACAAAAATTTCTTCCTTTACTACCATCTACACATTAAAGCTGTTCATCCCTGGAAGTTTAAGCAAAATCTGCCATCCGGTTTAAGAGGAGTTTGCATGTCACAATATTTCTATATGGTATATAGTGAAAAACTTAACAAAGGGCCATAATTCTGTTAAATTTGGTCGCAACAAAAATTCCTTCCTTTACTACCATCTACACATTAAGGTTGTTCATCCCTGGAAGTTTAAGCAAAATCTGCCCACCAGTTTAAGAGGAGTTGCGTTCACAAAATTTCTATATGGTATATAGTGAAAAAAATCAACAAAGGGCCATAATTCTGTTAAATTTGGCCGCAGCAAAAATTCCTTCCTTTACTGCCATCTACACATTAAGGTTGTTCATCCCTGGAAGTTTAAGCAAAATCTGCCATCCGGTTTAAGAGGAGGTTGCGTTCACAAAATTTCTACATAGTATATAGTTGAAAAAATCAACAAAGGGCCATAATTCTGTTAAATTTGGTCGCAGCAAAAATTCCTTTCTTTACTACCATCTACACATTAAGGTTGTTCATCCCTGGAAGTTTAAGCAAAATCTGCCATCCGGTTTAAGAGGAGTTGCGTTCACAAGATTTCGGTCGGACGGACGGACAGACGATCGGACGGACGGACGGATGGACTGACAATTGTATCGCTATATGCTCCACTTTGTGGGGGCATAAAAATCAACAAAGGGCCATAATTCTGTTAAATTTGGTCGCCCCAAAAATTCCTTCCTTTACTTCCATCTACACATTAAGGTTGTTCATCACTGGAAGTTTAAGCAAAATCTGCCATCCGGTTTAAGAGGAGTTGCTTTCATAAAATTTCTATATGGTATATAGTGAAAAAATCAACAAAGGGCCATAATTCTGTTAAATTTGGTCGCCGCGCAAAAATTCCTTCCTTTACTTCCATCTACACATTAAGGTTGTTCATCACTGGAAGTTTAAGCAAAATCTGCCATCCGGTTTAAGAGGAGTTGCTTTCACAAAATTTCTATATGGCATATAGTGAAAAAATCAACAAAGGGCCATAATTCTGTTAAATTTGGTCGCCATTCCAAAATTCCTTCCTTTACTACCATCTACACATTAAGGTTGTTCATCCCTGGAAGTTTAAGCAAAATCTGCCATCCGGTTTAAGAGGAGTTGCGTTCACAAGATTTCGGGACGGACGGACGGACCGACGGACGGACGGACGGGCTGACGGACTGACGGACGGACGGACGGACGGACAAGTGCAACGCTATATGCACCCCACTTTGTGGGGGCATAAAAAAGGGGCATAATTCTGTCAAAAATCTTGACATAGTTATGTACTCTTGTCTGTTGATGTAGGTCGTGATGGTAAATAAGTATGGTTAGTTTCATAGCAATACCTCCAATGGTTTTGAAATAAAGTGAGGTGGTACGAAAAACTTAACCAAGCTCAATACACTTTCTAAGTCAAAAAAGGGCCATAATTCTGTCAAAAACCTTGACAGAGTTATGTACTCTTGTCTGTAGATGGAGGTTATGATGGTAAACAAGTATGGTAAGTTTCAAAGCCATACCTCTAATACTTTTGAAATAAAGTGGGGTGGTACGAAAAACTTAACCAAGGTGTGACACCAACGCCGACGCCGGGGCGAGTAGGATAGCTCCCCTTTTCTTTGAAAAGTCGAGCTAAAAACTGTGTGATTCTTGACTTAAGTTTTTGTCTATTCGTTATATTTTAGATGGAAATAAGTAATACCCAGTCTACGATAAAGAGCGGTCGAAGATGAATCAACCTCAACACCAATCAAACTAATCAAACTGATGGAGCAAAACCCCAATTGCATAGATGACATCCAGCTGGAAAAAGAAAGAGCCGGGGAGTCGATTACTATTTACTTGTCGTACGATCCGGTATTTGCGGAATTTGTCATCCGAATAGAGAAAGCAACTGAGAAGCAGACTCGAGAGATTCTTCTAACAGAAATCGAAGTGAGGGCATTAGTGAGCAAATTCCCTCTCGCCATAGTAATCGAAAACAAATATAAGAATAAGCGTTCAGCTAAACTAGTTGATATCCCTCTAAAGGTGGAATCGTCCAGTGACGACAGTCTATCGTCTTTGTATATATTCGTGAAGGAGAATGCGTACAAAAGAGGAGATATACAGATTGCCGTGAGAAAGTGTGGTAGCAATGAGGATGGTGGGTTAATCTACACAAGAAATGGTGTTCGCGTATCTATGGAAATTGGTCAGGTGATCAATGATCAATTAAAAAAGTTCCTCTCCATAGAGAGATATGAAAGAGTGCGCCGTGATTTCCTTGACAAGGCAGAAATTGCCTTTCTATGCCACGCCGTAACAAATATTCAATCAATGCAGGAGTGTTACGGATGCGTAAACGTCGGCCCAGGACAGGGGAGTCATATGGACGAGGGGGGATGTTCACGAGAGTGGGATTTAATCGTTAACAACCACTTCTCTACGGCATATGCAATGCTTGACTTTAAAGAGGCTGAGAAGTTAGCAGAAAAAGCCGCATCTAAATTTGCAGGTGTAAAGGGCGTTTTCAAGTCCGCTTCACACCCGCATCAGAGGCGGTAAGATAAAGATCTAAAATTAGCCCTCGTGAATAGTCGACTTAATTATGACGAAATTTATTTGTCGTGTGAAGCTTTGCTTACTGAGTAGTGTTGTTTGATTGAATTAACTGTATAGTGTAATTATAAAACAAAAGACACTTTGAAGAAAAAATCGGGAAGCATTGCGTGGTTTAATGCTGGTACATATTATTTGTAGATAGAAAGTCATGCATATTGTACTACTTCATATTATATTTACATAAAATTGAATATTAAACAAGGTCTATACACACTATTGTTTTTATCATTATGATTTCTCATTGATTGAAGGCTATGGGTTCTACCAAGCTATCCAGTCTGAATGTTAGAAAGCTCCTCGTCTCACCCAAGTTGCTTTTTGAAAGCCATGAATTATGGTCACCTAAGGAGAATGACACTCTCCGAGTTCGGTGTAAAAACGATCTATCTATAGTGCGTTATAGCAGCCATAATTCACATCGGTGATTTCGTTTGAAATCGCAATGCGGAAAAGGTATTTTTCGCTGCAGGGGATGATTAAAATTAAATCGAGTGGAAGAGGATTTTTATTATGTATAACTAAAAGCTTCCCCATTAAAACCTTATTTAAAGATTGATAGGAACTCTTTCATTCTAAGATTTACCGTTAACTGCTTTATGACCATGGAGTTTAAATGTAAACTATGTAAAACAAAATATTCTGATGATAAGGAATTAAAAACTCATCAATGTCAAAAGAAACAGGAAACCACAACTCTGTAAGTAATTTATTTTAAGTTGTCTTAATTTTTAATTTTTCTCTTGATGTAAAACATTTTTTATAAATAAACAAATAGCCTATCAGAATTCGTCATATTTTTATATTTTGTAATGAAATTTAACGGGTAGGAGGGCTTTGAAATACTCCCATGTTAATATATGAAACTTATACTAACAAAAAACTTTTCGTTTAACAGAGATACGAAGAGAGATGAAAACAGAGAGATGAACTCCATCCCAACTTGTAAAGCACCAAACGGCTACCAAACATGTCACTGCCAGTGGAAGCAGTACCTCTCGTGTAAAACGTAAACGGGATGATCAGGAGCAATCTTCCATAGAAAATTCGGTTGGAAGAAAAATGAAAAGGAATTTTATTCAATGTCGAAAGTGTGATTATACTTGTGAATCTCTATCTCAACTCTATCATCACAGAGCAAAAGAACACTTTCAAAGCGACGAACACATGAAAGTTTTCAAAATATACCTTGGACACAGAGTTACCTCCCTGGATGAAAGAAGACAGTACAATTGACCATAAATTAGAGAAAGCATACAGTCAGCACAAACACTTGATTTTAAAAAGACTTCGTACGGACTTGATTAACACTTCTCATTTTAACTTTCCTTTACGTGGAGAAATTACTATGGAGGAATTGATGCAACAGGTAGATAAGATATATGACGATATGAACGAAACATTTAAAATAAACCTATCTTTTGGATTGGTCTTGAAAAATACAGAAACAGGGGAGTATAGGTACTTCGCTCCTTATTCCAACCAAAACATTTTTGATTTACCCGTTCAAATATCAAATAGAAATGATATTAATCATTTAAGACAACGTCTAAGTGAAATGGATGTCTTAACTTACATATCGCAACAGAGACCAGATACTAAATTTAGACCCGTTTTAATTACAAACATTCTTTACACAGTGTATAGAACATCATTCCCGCTTGGAAATGCGACTAGATTACCAAACTTCATTTTAAAGAAGAAAAGTATCATTTCATTATATATAAATTACAATACTGGTAGACCATATGAAGATGATCTTTGTATGTTTAGATGTTTAGCTTACCACAAAAAAGGAGAAGGTATAAGGCTTAATTCAAACTTTAACTTTTATGCCGAATGGCTGGAATATGTAGAATGCAGGAAACTGCGTTCGTCTGAGGTGAATTTGAACAACATTCCACACACAGAAGCATGTTTCAAGATTAACATAAATGTGTTTAGTTTAAGGATTGATAAAACCGTTGAAGCGATTTACAAATCGAGAAACACTTTCCATGAACATGGAACAAAAGTAAACATAAATTTAAATTTGTATGAGAATCATTTATCATACATTTCTGATTTTACACATTATGCTTGTAAATTTGAATGCACGTTTTGTCAGAAACTTTTCCCCAACTCTTTTCGATTGAACAAGCATCAGCGAGTATGTAAAAGAGCCACAACACTGAGATTCCCCGGAGGTTATTACAAACCTACAAAAACTATTTTTGAAAAGTTACAAAAATTTAACATAATTACTCCGCATAGTCTAAGGAGGTTCACACTCGTTACTTTCTCTTGCCTCGCACCCATCATCATCATTGACAACAATTCATCATCATCATCATCAACACCACTATTTTCAGCAGCATAATCATTGCCATCGCAGGATTGCACTGACATTAACTCATTTTCAACGTTTTCGCTCTTGTTAATCCACATACCTTCTAAACTGTTCAATTGTACAAACACATCAGACCATCTTCGGTGCGATAGGATATTTACAGCGTTTGAAATTTCATTCAGAAAACTTATCATATTAGTCAAAAGTGAATCTAAATTTTCGTCTTAAATAAATTTGTAATTATGCTAGCAAAGAAAATGATGTATGTTTCACTTGTTACTTAGATGCAGATTAGTACAGGTGATGTATGTATCTTCTATAATCGCGAACTGTTTTATAACTTCTGTAGAATATAATTACATTTAACCATTTTATATAATAGCAGATGTGAAAACAACACTAACGCCGATTCAATCGGTTAACATTTCGACTAATATATAATGAATGATTATGCTGTATATAAGTGTTTATAAATGCATAGTTCTATACATGTCGCGCTAAACAATGTATATTAAAATTGGTTACCTTTCAACAACATCTTCGGTCTTTCGTCTTTTTGCTTCTGGCAACTCTACTCTCCTTGACTGATATAGCATCCTGTACAATTAAAAAAAAAAGTTTGTGAATGTTAGATTTAGATTTTTGAGAGCGTTACACCATCCTCAGTATCTTGGTTAAACATCGTGTTAACATGATTTATAATATATCGTATTTACACCCTAATGTATCAATAACAATGTACTAATAGTTAAAAAATAAATTTCAATAACTTTAAACAAATACAATAACTAAAACAAAATAGTGTAATGCATTATTATTTACCTTTCCCGGGTCGCAGCTCCTATAATGTTCCATCCTATTAGCAGGTCTAATTAAAGTTCCGCATTTCATGCATTTGATATGCTTCATTTTGCTTTATTTACAACTGTTATAAACTTGTTTCAAAATAACAGATTTTAACTAAACTATAGATTTAAACTTAACTGTTTGCGCGATTAAACAGTAATGGTTAAGTCCGGTGTAAGCAAAGCCTTGTTGACAAATGTATACCGCTAATTATTTACAAATACAAACTGACCTAGTATGTAAGTACCCAGTTCTGTTAACACCGATTAAATTATTCTACCAATTGTATTGACATACTTGATGTTTCCCTACATATCATCAATACGTATACGTGCACAAATATAAACAAATTCTTATCTAATCCTCCTTGAGCCATGTAAATACATAACTGCGATGTGTATTGAAGGATAAATACAGCGACAATGTGTTTTCACTTTTTTACAAATTGCATTGACCGTGAAAAAAGTAACAGTACATGGCGGGATACTAAGTATTTAAAATAAGTATAGAAAAAGTACCTTTTCTAACCAAATCTATATTGGAGAGTGTTACAATATGAAATTTCAAAATGAAGCAAAAGAAAATATGATGATATTTCTAAGTTTACAATTCGCTCAAAATCTTTTACTAATGACTTCAATATAAAAGCTGTCGTCAAAGATGGGATTTCAAAACGTTCGCATTCTCCGGGAACTAGAACCCATGACTCCAGGGTTAAAGTCTGCCATAATACCTCTACATGTATAACAATCCACAGTAACTAGCTGATGATATTGTTTTAAACAGATTCTCCCTTGACCGTTATACTTCAGTCCATTTGCACAAAAGTATCCACTACACGTAAATGTCGAAGAGGTCTATATATACTACTCATTAAGTACTCCAACTTTCAAAGTAATATCTCAAATGGTTAAGTCAACAAGTGGACAAGAATGAAAATTTTAACTGAGTTTCTAAGTCAAAAAGGGCCATAATTCAAATAAAATCCTTGACAGAATTACCTTCTCCTGCCCATGTTTTGAGATCATGATGGTTTACAAGTATTCCAACTTTCAAATTAATATCTCGAACAGTTTAGTCAAAAAGTGGACTGGTACGAAAAACTTAACCAAGGTTCAAAGTCGATAAAGGGCCTTAATTTTTAAAACAAATCCCTGACAGAGTTACCTTCTCTTGCCTACAATGATGTAAACAAGCATTCAAAGTTTCAAAGCAATATCTCAATGGGTTAAGGCAATTACTGGATTTTACCCATATCCAATGTATTTTCTAAGTAAAAAAGGGGCATAATTCTGTCAAAAACCTTGACACAGTTGTGTACTCTTGTCTGTTGATGTAGGTCATGATGGTAAACAAGTATGGTTAGTTTCAAAGCAGTACCTCCAATGGTTTTGAAATAAAGTGAGGTGGTACGAAAAACTTAACCAAGCTCAATACACTTTCTAAGTCAAAAAAGGGCCATAATTCTGTCAAAAACCTTGACAGAGTTATGTACTCTTGTCTGTAGATGGAGGTTATGATGGTAAACAAGTATGGTAAGTTTCAAAGCCATACCTCTAATACTTTTGAAATAAAGTGGGGTGGTACGAAAAACTTAACCAAGGTGTGATGCAGACGCCAATGCTGGGGCGAGTAGGATAGCTCCCCTTTTCTTCGAAAAGTCGAGCTAAAAATTGCATTTCATGCAGCCCCCATATATTTTTAGAGAACTGTATTTCCTGCAGTATAACAGGTCTGGCTGCAGTTTTGTTGATTAGATGTGTTCAATGTTATGTGGTAAATATGATACCAACTGGGAAAAAAGCATGGGAATGTGTTTGATATGAACACAAAACTCGGAACACTGGTGAGTGATTTTTAATATGTCATTTCAGTGTAAAATGTTCAATAGAAGGATGTTGCAAATAATTTAGGCTCTAGTCTAAATAAGCCATTCATTAAGTGTACTATACTGGTAACAGTCCATAAATTTGGAGAACCTGTATTAACACTGGTTAAAGCTGCTCGCTCTCAGTTGCTGTTGAAAAAAATAAAATGAAACTAGAGCTATCACTAAATGTGATTAATACCCCCAAAAGGATTGCTTTATAAACTGAAGAAGTTCGTAGCAACATAATACCTTGCAAACAAACTAAAAAGAGATATTGTTCTTAGCAGTTCCTCTCATTGTGCTTGACCATTGTATGAAGTTGTATTGAATCCCAACTTGTAGTTTTCGAAAAATGCTCCAGACAGGGAAAAGTAACAAAGGGCAATAACACTGTAATTAGTCAAGATGGAGTTATGGTTCCTGTGCACTGCACCCCTCTCACTGTGCTTGACCATTGTATGAAGTTGTATTCAATTCCAACCAGAAGTTTTCAAGTTATGCTCTGGACAAGGAAAAGTAACAAAGGGTAATAACTCTGTAATGAGTCAAGATGGAGTTATAGTTCCTGTGCACTGCACTTCCTCCAAATGTGCTTGATCATTGTATGAAGTTGTATTGAATTCCAACTTGTAGTTTTCAAGTTATGCTCCGGACAAGGAAAAGTAACAAAGGGCAATAACTCTGTAATTAGTCAAGATGGAGTTATAGTTCTTGTGCACTGCACTTCCTCTCAATGTGCTTGACCATTGTATGAAGTTGTATTGATTTCCAACCTGTAGTTTTCAAGTTATGCCCGGACAAGTAAAAGTAACAAAGGGCAATAACTCAGTAAATACTCAAGATGGAGTTATAGTTCTTGTACACTGCACTTCCTCTGAGTGTGCTTGATCATTGTATGAAGTTGTATTGAATTCCAACTAGTAGTTTTCAAGTAATGCCGGACAAGGAAAAGTAACAAAGGGCAATAACTCTGTAATTAGTCAAGATGGAGTTATGGTTCTTGCGCACTGCACTTCCTCTCAATGTGCTTGACCATTGTATGAAGTTGTATTGAATTCCAACTTGTAGTTTTCAAGTTATGCTCCGGACAAGGAAAAGTAACAAAGGGCAATAACTCTGTAATTAGTGAAGATGGGTTATAGTTCTTGTGCACTGCACTTCCTCTCAATGTGCTTGACCATTGTATGAAGTTGTATTGAATTCCAACTAGTAGTTTTCAAGTTATGCTCCGGACAAGTAAAAGTAACAAAGGGCAATAACTCAGTAAATACTCAAGATGGAGTTATAGTTCTTGTACACTGCACTTCCTCTGAGTGTGCTTGATCATTGTATGAAGTTGTATTGAATTCCAACTAGTAGTTTTCAAGTTATGCTCCGGACAAGGAAAAGTAACAAAGGGCAATAACTCTGTAATTAGTCAAGATGGAGTTATGGTTCTTCGCCTGCACTTCCTCTCAATGTGCTTGACCATTGTATGAAGTTGTATTGAATTCCAACTTGTAGTTTTCAAGTTATGCCCGGACAAGGAAAAGTAACAAAGGGCAATAACTCTGTAATTAGTGAAGATGGAGTTATAGTTCTTGTGCACTGCACTTCCTCTCAATGTGCTTGACCATTGTATGAAGTTGTATTGAATTCCAACTAGTAGTTTTCAAGTTATGCTCCGGACAAGGAAAATGCAACAGACCGCCCGACCGCCCGACCGACCGACCGACCGACCAACCACCGGGTGACTCCTATATACCCCCCTAAACTTCGTTTTGGGGGTATAACAATGAATGAGTTTCATGCAAGGAACAGCCCTGTCAAGTTATATCATCATAGACCAATTGGTTTCAGAGGGGATGTTGTTTGAAGATTTTGACCCTAGATGACCCATGTTCCAACTAGACCTAGATTTCATCAAAGCAATCATACTGACCAAGTTTCATGAACATCCAATGAACAAGAGGGCCAAGATGGCCCTATATCGCTCACCTTGGTACAAGTCCACTTGCCTGGTGGAAGATCACTAGATGATGTTATATACCAAATAGGTTTTCCTATATACGCCTATGTCTTTGAACAATCTTGGTAGAGGTCTACTAGCCAATGCTACATGCAAACTATCTAAGCTCTAGGCTCTGTGGTTTTATAGAAGAAGATTTTTAAAGTTTTTCCTATATAAGCCTATGCAAAACTATAAGTGACCACCCCCGCGGGGTCAATTTTGACCTGGGGGTCATAATTTGAACAACCTTGGTAGAGGTCCACTAGACAATGCTACATGCCAAATATTTAAGCTCTAGGCATTGTGGTTTCAGAGAAAAAGATGTTTTAAAGTTTTTCCTATATAAGCCTTTGCAAAACTAAGTGACCACCCGTGTGGGGTCAATTTTGACCCAGGGGTCATAATTTGAAAAATTTTGGTAGAGGTCTACTCGACAATGCTACATGCCAAATATTTAAGCTCTAGGCCTTGTGGTTTCAGAGAAGATTTTTAAAGTTTTACCTATATATGCCTATGCAAAAACTAAGTGACCACCCGCGCGAGGTCACTTTTGACCTGGGGGTCATAATTTGAACAATCTTGGTAGGTCTACTGGACAATGCTACATGCCAAATATCTAAGCTCTAGGCCTTGTGGTTTCAGAGAAGAAGATTTTTAAAGTTTTTCCTATTTTTTGCCATAGCAACCAGAGTTCGGCATGGAATGGAATTCTTTGAACAATTTTGGTAGAGCTTCATGCAAGGAACATTCCTGCATAGTTTTATCAACATTGGCCTAGTGGTTTCAGAGGAGATGTCATTTGAATCAAAATGTTGACATACTACGGACCATCATCAATCAGAAAAGCTCACCCTGGCAAAAATGCAACCTCTATTGCATACACAAGGTTTTTCTATGATTTGACCCCCCTTACCTAGTTTCTGACCCCAAATAACCCATATTAAAACTCCACCTAGATTTCATCAAGACAGTCATACTGAATAAGTTTCATGAAGATCTAGTGAAAAATGCAGCCTCTATTGCATACACAAGGTAAAGTGTTGACAGACAGACAGACGACAGACACCAGGCGATCACAATAGCTCACCTTTGAGCACTTTGTGCTCAGGTGACTACCTCCAAGGAATCCAGAAGTACGTCCCAGGATTCCTCCAGCACTACAGCCCAGGGCAGGGCCTCCAGCACTATAGCTGGGGGCAAAGGGGGACTAGCTAGATCTCCACAGCAACCATGTAAGATCTTTTTTCTTGCATACCTTATTTGATTTTTGATACTATTTTGAATGGTAAATCAAAAGCTTCATGAATCTCCTTGTCTAGGAGTTAAGTAGGTTCACATTATGAAATTACCACTATAATTACAAGTGCCCCCTTGGAACCCGAAATGTATCAAGCCAGCGTGCCCATTGACCAGGACTGTTGGTCAAGCTTTCACTGGACACTGGCAAAACATTTTGAAAAATGGAAATACAAATTCTTGAGAAGTTCAGAAGTTAAAAACCCAAAAAATTGGGGAAATAGGAGAAAAAGTCATTACCACTTTGAAAATGGGGAAATAGGAGAAAAAGTCATTACCACTTTGAAAATGGGGAAATAGGAGAAAAAGTCATTACCACTTTGAAAATGGGGAAATAGGAGAAAGAGTCATTACCACTTTGAAAAGAGCAATTAATAGACTAGTGCAACAGGAGAAATGCTGACATTTTGAACAAATGCATGTTGGGCAGGGTAGGCTTTAGTCAATCTGTTACAGCATGTGCTTGATTTATGGTAGTATTACAATTATTATTATAGTCATCTGGTCTATTTTCTTAGCTTTTCTATTACATCAATGTATTGCTATACCTATTGCAATACAGGTATTTCAATATGTGTTGGCTGTACTGCAATATATCGCAATACAGGTTTGACCGTATCTTTGCACCCCTATTATCAATCCCATAGCTTTGGTGATAGCTCTGTTACATGTATATAATTTATACCTACTACAGGGTATTCTTGTTTATAAATGCCAATATATATAAATTTTTGCTATATTTGATATTTTATCAAATTATGCCCATACTGAAAATGCACATCACTCTTACATGTATATTTTCTATTTGTATATATAGAACTACAATGGACCTGCACAAAAAACAAATAGACCAATTGAGCTCACACTAGTTACAGATGTTAGGAATATGTCAAAAATTGAGTCATTTAAGAGGAGCGGGGGAATTAAGCCGCTGGAAAAAATGGAAGCGACTTTGAAAAAGAAAATGCGAACATTAAAAAAAAACTGGAAAAAGAAAATGACACTCGGCTTAGATTTAAAGTTACAAATTTATGCTAAGTAACATTCCAAATATCTATTCTCTGTGAAAATATTTAGAAATTCCTAGTTAAAGTGGAATTATGCGCATTTTTAGCAAGTAAAAATTCAGCTGAAATAGGTGTGTATAAAAAAAGGGTAAAGGAAATAATTAATAGCTTTTAACCCAATATACCAAACTCTTCCCACTACCAGTAGGAAATAATAACTTTCAAAATACACTGCAACCTCGTTATAACGCGAATCCCGGTATAACGCGGTTGGGACTTGGCTCCCAAAAATTTCGGGATCGACCAAAATCATTTCTGTCAAAAAAGCATTGTCCCTATACAAAACAAATATTCGAAAACGTAAATAAACAACATGGCAGGTTGTTAATTGATCTTTGTCACTTACACGGTATCAAGCGTCTATTAAAGTGACATTATGCGCATTTTTTTCAAGTAACAATCCAGCTGAAAATGGTGTGTGTACAAAAGCGTAGAGGAAATAATAGCTTTTAACCCAATACACCAAACTCTTCCCGCTACCAGTATGAAAAAATAACTTTCCAAATATTGATTTTCTTATTTGACTGGGAGAGTCAATTTAAGAAAAGAACAACTGCATGCAGGAGTTGCTTCCCTTCCACTGCTGAAATCTCTACCAACATCAACAACGACACAATCAACTATCATTTTATCAGTCCGATTTTTTTATATCTAAAGCACCAATTTCAAATACTAATGCGGCATAATAATAAATTTAACACATTTAAATACACAGCAACCAAAAATTGCATTCATAAAATTGTCACCAAAAATACACTATGTGCAGTAAGATGCGCATAATGTCACTTTAACAAAGAAGTGTTAAAACAATTACGGCTTACTGGAATTTTTTCACGGCTCCGTTATTCACAAGCTGACCTCTTTGTTTGTTTGACAATAACTTGTAAATCGTGTGAATTAATATTTGTTTGCGCATCTTTGATTGCAGGCTTACCTGAACTTAAATAAATCAATTACAAAACTGTTATTGTTTGTTTTAACAAAAAAAGTACTTTCACTTTAGCCGTCATTTTCGGAAAATGGATGTACTTTCGTTTTCAATAGTAAATATTTACGTAAGAATTTCTCTTTTATATATTTAATTTCGTGCTTAATTAACTAATTTATTTTACATAGAATCATTATTTTCTACAATTTAACCACTCGATTTCATAAAAACATGATGCGTGCTAAACATCAATATGCTTTTATTTAGTTAGGTGGGTGTGGTACTCGCGTTATATACGCGTTATGCAAGAAAACATCGGCCGATGATCAGATCGCGTTATCAAGAGAGTCTCACTTATAACGCGGTCTGGCCTATGTCACCCTATTTTCATCCGGATCATAGACGTATCGGTCTTTATCATCTGTCTAGCATAAAAGCATACTCGGCCATCAGTTCTGTGTTAACAATTTATTTCAAAAACATCTTCTAGTCTTCTACCAGTTTCTGGCCCTTACCAGAAGGCCAATATTGTTGAAAACATGACCTCAGGCCTTGGGGTCTCTTGATTTTACACAGGTTTCTATAAGAAAACCTTTGAATATTCCCTTTAAAAATCTCTTATAAGGCCCAATGCTTCGATTGGTGACATTGTAGCATTACCTATTTACTGTTCCAGCATTATAAAGGGTTCACTTGCCATAACTGTGGCAGAAACTACTTCATGTAACGGTGTAGATTGTAGCGCCTTGCTTGAATGTTACTTTTGGTTCAACCGATTATTAATCGGAAGGTTATCGATTATACCCCATCCGATTGAACCGATAATCGATTGTGAAAAATTCAACCCATTTCTATCACTATCAAATACTAATGCGGCATTATCATTAATTTAACACATTTAAATACTTAGCAACCGAAAATTGCTTTTATTATATAAAATTGTCACCAAAAATACACTATGTGCAGTAAGATGCACATAATGTCACTTTAAAGTCTTGTGCGCAATTCACCACTGTCATGCACATAATATCAATCACTTAAATTTTAAATCTACAAATTTTCTGTAGTACTGAGGGATATCAAACATTTAAGTTTTGTTGGATAAAAATGTCATTCTCACAGTAACCTTGCATTGAACTGTTGAAGTGCATTTTGTTTCTGAAAAATTTTCTGTAGCTGGCAACATTGTCCATCAGTAGCCAGTTGAATGATACAGGTCCTCTAGAAATTATTATTTTTATTCCAGCATCACAATACAGAGCATTACTCAGTACCAGTTATATCTGGCATTCAGGATCCAGAAATCACAATCCACTACACGTTGTTTGCTATATACAGCTTTGTTTCTTCTCAATCAGGAGTCAGTATGCAGAAAATGGTATTGTTGTAGCAGAAAGTTTAAAATGCTTCCTGTCAACTTTTCCCAACATTCTATGGTAAGAACTTGAAAATGACAACAGCAAAATAACTTTCCTTGCTAACTAAGTAGACAATACATGAGAACTTGAAAAGCTCTTTGATTTCTGTGTTACTGAAATTGATCTATATAAAACCAAGTTAATTAATGCATGAATCAAGATAGTTTTTGAGAGAAGAAATAATATTTAATAACTTAAAATTCATAATCAAAACAACTGTATTAGCACAATATACTTTAAAGCTAAAAGAAACGTAAATATTTATTGTACTTAAGTTTGATGCTTATTATATTATGTTTATATGAGCCGCGTGTTTTGAAAAATATGCCTTTTGGAAGTTACAGAGCTGACACTGCTATACCTAACAGTACGCCTATAGCATATATATTCAGTATTAACAGTTATGTCACTTTGATGATGGTTTGAATTTTGACGAACTTTTCTAGACCATGGTTTTTTTAAAACACTTTTCAGATGCAAAGAATCAAACCATGAATATTCATCTTCTGAAACATTTACCTCAGTTTGTCAGTCTTCATGGACCTGAAGAACAGGGATCAGGAAAACCGAAAATTTGCCGGTCTGGACCGATTTTCAACTTGCTGGACCGATTCACGTCACAAAAAGTTGCTTAAAAATCGGTCCGAGATTTTTTTTAAAAAGTCATAAAATCGCTCAAATATGACAAAAGGAGTTGCTTGTGTAATTACACATAGCATCTGTGTTATTAGCACCTATCCAATACCCCAATAAACGTGTCATGTTAATAACCCGCGGCGGTCTTTACCTAATTGGTCCTCGGGCGTCGCTAACACGTTATTGATTAAAGGTTTGCAGCTTTGATTGACTCTATGCCAGACTGATTGTCTTTAGGCCGCTAATCATTACCTTCACTTTGCAAACATTACTGGTCATTATGGTTTAATTAAAAACGATTCGGTCCACGTGTACTTTTGACCGGTAAGAAAACAGTTGAAAGAAATTATGAAAAATAAAACCCAAGAGTTAACTTTTATAACTCAAATAGTGCCGGCTATATAATGTTTCATGTTTGGGCATTCAATGTCTTTCGATTTATTGTTGAAATGGCACAACGCAACATATTTGCGATGTTCAAAAAATCAAATGACCGAAATGGCAAACCGGCTTATGATAATCGGGAGAATATAATAACGAAACAATTATATTTTTTTACACAACCGGACCGGCAACCGGTAGTAAATGCTTCCGAAAGTCGGAATAGCAAGCCGAAAGATAATGTTAATCGGTCTGGCAACCCCAGAGGCATAAAAACATAATTCAAAACGAAACCAGACAAAAATTTAATAGCCTATACCTGACACATGGATTATTACAAAACTTTGTGGGGGTGACTTTGAACGTAACCAGTTGTAATCGAAATTGAACACACTTTCAATGATAAAATCGCATGGAAATTATTATATTTAAGAAATAATCTATATATGGCTTGGAGTGCTTATCGAAATTGAAGCATTCCTCGGAGGTGCTGTGCCTGGCGGAATAATTCACGAGGGCGAAGACATAGATTATTTCGATTCTAAGAAGCCGACTTTTTGAAAACTATCGTAACTACTACGGACCTTTTTTCAGTTCGGCGGTAATGTGTAAAACAGCATAAATAGTAGCTGTTGGAATTCACTCCCCTATTCGGGCAACCATTCAAGATATCAAACATAACTATATTATACAAACTTATTTTAGTTTAATCATCTAATACATAAAATATAAAAAGAAATACCCGACTGACATTATGCAGAAGACGTCAGATTCAGAACATAACAAAGCAGCCAATCGATTTAAATGCGTACCGTTAATTTGATCTGTACAACGTTTTAACGTGGACTAATGACGTCAGTGTGATGACGTAAACGTTTTCATTCAAAGTTTTGTCTCCCGGAATCAAAACATTGTATGACTGTTTATCCTGAATGTCTTGGCCTTTTTATAAGGAAAACAAGGTGAGGGTATTCTAAGGCTTACTTGACGCAATCAAAAATAATATTTAGGTTCTTAAACAAATCTTTTTCATGCGACTGATGTATTTATACCGATATTATTTCCATTTCTATATTTTATTTCTGCGCGGGAGTAAATTAGAAAAGTCGGAAGGAGCTACTTCCATGTCCGAAACTCCGCCTACTTTTCCGAGTGCTTTAATCATATTAATGCACTCGAATTGACTATAGAAATATACCGTAGGCGTATTAGAATTATTTATGAAAACTGGCTGGATATTTTTCTTATTACTTAGAAATTCCGTTTCTTATTCCTTTATGGCGAAAATTATGTAAAGTTTATCCCTTAGAAAATGGAACGCTCCACGTGAACGGCGCATTTATTTTATCGACTCGTGAGATTTACTAATCAATAATGAAAGAAGATAAACATTTTCGTTTTTGGAAACATTTTGGAATCCAAAGGAGGCAACTAAATACTTTAACCGTTCCATTATCATGCACAACATTATGGCAAGATGGTTGAAAAATATATAAATCACGTACAAATTTTTCATTTTTTTCTATCATATTTTTTTTTTTTTACGTTTTTGTAACTTTTTTCAGGAAGGGGGAGGAGGGAGGTGGGTTGACGATGTACCCTCGACTTGTCCAGACCGATTGAGATTTCAAAATTTCCTGATCCCTGCTGAAGAACATGGTTCATGGAACTAGATCTACATCAATGATCAGGTATCAATTATATTCATTATAACCATAAAAAAATTGAAACTAGAAAAAGTTCAAGACTTTGTTGACAATATTTACATGATTTATTCTTTCAATTTTCTACACTTTTCTACAATTAATTTAAGCAGACTGTTTTCATTTTTGATACTTAATGTTGAAGGTAATATAATCCCTTTGTAGGTCTTTTTTTAGTTAAGAGTCAAAGCATATCCGAACCCAATGATCTGACCTAATAAGACCACTTTTATCTTGAGTGATTTTATTTATTCTATCTCTGTAACAGTGATGATCTTGAAGAAGGAGACGAAACCGTATTAGGTGCTCTGAAACATCACAATCTGACAGAAAAAGAAAGGGAGCTGATGGGAGGAGGCAACATTCAACAGTTTTCAAGTGCCATCGTGTTAAAACTAAGATTGGAATAATTTTTTGTGAAGAATATTAAAGAACAGTAAGAAATTCATTTACTGTTTTGTATTTGGATGATTATACAAAAAAATATGGAAGTGTTAAATACTTTCTAAAAACACCAGAAGGAGCTGTAGCTGTTATAAACAATTTTCAGAAAACACACTTTTCAACTTTGATGCCACACAGAATCCTGCCCTGTTACAGTATAGGAATTTCAATTTATGTCCCCAGAATAAGCAGCTGCAAGAGCCACAGATAGAGTGTATTGAAATAATCCCACTTTCTTGCGGTTCAGATCGAAACATATGGGTAAGTATTTGGTAATGGTCAATTTCCGGTCCTGGCTTGGTTGGTCTGATTCCCTTCAAAATTTCTAATAACCAGTTGTTCTTTTCAAGAAAGTATGCATTATTTTGAAGTCATAAATGTCTTCTTAAATACATATGATAACATGAATTGTGAAATGAATTGTTTAAATTTGATCAGATTATTTTAGAAGTGATATTTTTCCATTCAGCTTCAGCTAAAATAAAGTTAATGCAGTTATCTGTTATAGACTGAAATGGAACAAAATTAAATATATTCTGCCTTGTTTTAATGTATTTCTTGGACAAATTGTCAATAATTTACATTTATTGCAAGTGTGACGGACGTCATTTTTTCCCGTCCACCATAACAAGATTTTCGTGATACAATATTTTTGTATAATGCAGAACCCAACAGTGAAACAGTAGTGGACTTAAGACACATTATATTAAAAACCTATCATTTCATATCGAAAACTGACCATGACAACCTTATTTGATATCAATTTACTAAATTTTCCAACACCACCACAAAATCCGTCCAACAAAACGTCCGTATCAGAAGCTAAAATTAGCACCATTTTTCAATAGTCGTGCAATATTTTGCATTGCGCCGTATGTTATACCTTCAAGTGCACACATATACATGACGTCATCATAATTTGAGCAGCAGCAGAAAAACAAAATGGCGAGCAGACCGAATCTCATCTTATCCGTCCCAGTAAATAACGTCCATCACACATATTTGTAACGGACGTTATTATGTCCTTTTCTCCCCCCGACCTGTTCACAATTCATGTTAATTTGTAGGGCTTTTCACTGTTCCCTCTCTCGTAAATTATTACGTAAATCACGCAAATTCTTTTCAAAAATCCCGCATATAATTTTCCCCATGTGCCAGAATGCTCACGTATGAAAATGTCGAGAGCCAATTGGTTCTGCTGGAATCCCACAGTATGTTCTAAAAATAGATCATGGAAATTCTACTTTCTCAGCCAACTGATTGGCATTACTGCTGATGATTTACCGTTTGTCATAAAATGTAGAGGGGTTTCATATTTTAATGCTCCGGGAAATTATATTAGCACTTTATAATTTGTGACCAATGTACTGATCAGGGCATCGTCTGCAAAAATGTTGCAGTCAAAGCTTTCTGTGTTTGGCTTCACGGCAAATAAAATAAATGATGTAAAATAAATGATGCCCAACACAACAAAGTGAAGAGTTGCCATTCATAAGTACTGACACAACTACGAGTAGTGTTAAAAGTCAGTAAAAGTACTCAAAACGGTTTCAAAACAGGTGGTTGTCAGTTTTCCTGGCTAAAATTTAATTCCGAAATTACTTTATCTTCTTTTTAACCAAACTGACTGTAAAGAAAATCAAGGGCAATTTCAACCAATAGCATTGCTTTTTAGTTTATAACACAAACCCTAGTTTCTAACGGTCATTTCTATAAAGTTTTGTACATTGTATACTTCAAAGTCATTTTATACACATTAAAAACTTTATTTTAATCAGAGCATCATAGACTTTAACATTTAAAAGCTTTCAGATTCATAAGGGCAATAACAAGAGCTGTCAGAGAACCAATTTCTATTTTAAACTGCTTGCCAATGAAAAACAAAACTTTGACAGTTAAGGGCACACAAGACTTTAACTAGGAATTTCTAAGTACAAATCAAGAAACATTTTCACAGAGTTATCTTCTCTTGCTTACAGATAGGTCTCATGATTGTACATAAGTACTCCAACTTTCAAAGTAATATCTCTAATGGTTAAGTCAACAAGTGGACAAGAATGAAAATTTTAACTGAGTTTCAAAGTCAAAAAGGGCCATAATTCAAATAAAATCCTTGACAGAATTACCTTCTCCTGCCCATGTTTTGGGATCATGATGGTTTACAAGTATTCCAACTTTCAAATTAATATCTCAAATAGTTGAGTCAAAAAGTGGACTGGTACGAAAAACTTAACCAAGATTCTAAGTCGATAAAGGGCCTTAATTTTTAAAACAAATCCCTGACAGAGTTACCTTCTCTTGCATACAGATGGGGGTAATGATGTAAATAAGCATTCAAAGTTTCAAAGCAATATCTCAAAGGGTTAAGGCAATAAGTGGATTTTACCCATATTCAATGTATTTTCTAAGTCAAAAAGAGGCATAATTCTGTCAAAACTCTTGACAGAGTTATGTACTCTTGTCTGTTGATGTAGGTCATGATGGTAAACAAGTATGGTTAGTTTCAAAGCAATACCTCCAATGGTTTTGAAATAAAGTGAGGTGGTACGAAAAACTTAACCAAGCTCAATACACTTTCTAAGTAAAAAAAGGGCCATAATTCTGTCAAAAACCTTGACAGAGTTATGTACTCTTGTCTGTAGATGGAGGTTATGATGGTAAACAAGTATGGTAAGTTTCAAAGCCATACCTCTAATACTTTTGAAATAAAGTGGGGTGGTACGAAAAACTTAACCAAGGTGTGACGCCAACGCCGACACCAACGCTGACGCCGGGGCGAGTAGGATAGCTCCCCTTTTCATAGAAAAGTCGAGCTAAAAATGTCAAAATTAAGTTCTATTTCTAAACAACTTATGAAATAGAAATTTCTGTATGTACTATGAAATTACACAAGAATTTACTAAAACATTACGTGGACAGTTTTTGCAGAATCAGATCACTGACGAAATTGAACAAGTTCTGTAACACTATAGATATTAAAATATGTCTTTTATAACCTTCTCGCAAACAAAATTTACAAAAAAAGGTAAATCAAACAGACTGTTTTACTCACAGTTATGTAGGAACAAACCTTGGTCTCCCTGTCCCAATGCTGCATCGTTTAATGTTCGGTCCTTCCCACTCTAATGCTACATTGCTAAATGTTTATTCCTTTCCGCTCTAAAACATCTTGTTGCTGCATCACTAATGTTTAGTCCTTCCCTCTCAAGAAAATCTTGATGCTGCATCGCTAAATGTTTCGTCCTTCCCCAAATAGAAAGTCTTATCTTGGTCTTCATTACACAATTGTGGTCTTTCTGGCAACATGCACTGTAATCACCATCTAACCTTTCATTTCTGCCTAATGTTAACTACATTGTGTATGTAAACTGTAGCTATGTCCTACAAAATAATGTTAAATATTACACTCACACAATGTAGCTCTGGAGATAGTAGCCACTTTATACATCTCTGTTTAAGTCTATTGTCGCATGAAGCCCACACACTGACACTGTGTCAGGAAGGTATATCTAACGACATCGTAAACTTCACCGTTGTTCCTGAAGCTGACCAGGCTGTAGTTCAGACATTGCTTCACAATAATTCCAGCTGAAACGAAAATAGCCATTGTTCACAATTTAAGTGACTTGTGGTCAACATTTTTTTTTCAATATAAAAACTAAAACCAAGGGACTCAGCATCACTTCCCAAGAAAAACGTGTATGAAGTTGGTGAATTTCTAGGTCAAGTAGTGTAGAAGCAGTATATGCCACAAGATTTTTGAAATGTACATACAGACAAGAGAAAGTCTATAATTATGCTGCGCCCGCTTTCAATAACAAGAGAGCCAAGATGGCCCTATATCGCTCACCTGCAGCTAAAGTCAATGTGACGAAACTTTCCAACTCTAAACTATGTAGGGTTAATGCACATTTTTTCATGTTATCACACGAAAAAACGTGCCTTAGCGCTATTCTAGCATAAAAAGCATAAAAAATAATAAAAATAAAAATGAAATGCTCTTACTGGTACGACGTTCAATAATGCGCGGGACAACATCCGTGTTGAGTACGTCATATTTATGACGTCACCAGCTGATTTTAAGCCCGGCACTGTTGACGCCGTACATGATGTAAGACTTGGGAGACAGGTCCATTGTTTACAATGGCCCTGTGATGCGCATAAATGAAACCGGGTTATAACGGCACGTGATTCCCCCCATTAACACACGTTATTTCTCCTGTTAAAACACCGGCAAAATGGGCAAAAACAGCACTTTTTATGCTAGAATATATCATAAACACAAACATTCTGTTTAACCTTGACAAGGCAAAAGTTTTGACAAATTTACGAGGTAATTGGGTTGTAATTATGTCACCTGTATGGCATAAACAAAGTTTTTAACTGGGTCACTTTTTGACCTCAGATTATCCATATTCAACCTTAATTTCCTAGACAATCATACTGACAAAGTTTCATGAAGATCCAATGAAAAATGCAACCTCTATTGCATACACAAGGTTAGTGTTGACAGACATTAAGCAATCACAATATCTCACCTAAGCACTTCGAGCTAAAATTTGGTGGGTGGGGGGGGGGACATTAAGGCATGTGAATGTTGGGGGGGGGATTTGTTTTACTACATATATCAAAATACCAAACCCTTTTCGATATTTTTTTGCATATCAATTGAATACAGGTAATGAATGACAGTGCACTAAATTTAAAGAAGAGTTATCTGTCTTGACTGTGTGACACCCCTTAAGACATTAACAAAGTTTCAAGTCAATATCATAAGTGGTTACTGAAATATGTGCATGAAAGTACCTAGCAGGCAAAACTTTAACCAAATTTTCAAAGTCAAACAAGGGCCATAATTTGTACTAAATTTATACAAGAGTTATCTGACTTGATTGTATGACACCCCTAAAGACATAGACAAAGTTTCAAGTCAATATCATAAGTGGTTACTGAGATATGTGCATGATAGTACCTAGCAGGCAAAACTTTAACCAAATTTTCAAAGTCAAACAAGGGCCATAATTTGTACTAAATTTATACAAGAGTTATCTGACTTGATTGTATGACACCCCTAAAGACATAGACAAAGTTTCAAGTCAATATCATAAGTGGTTACTGAGATATGTGCATGATAGTACTCAGCAGGCAAAACTTTAACCAAAGAAGCAACGCCGACGCACAAGTGACTGTAATAGCTCTCCATATTCTCCAAATAGTTGAGCTAATAAATGCAAGCTTACCAATTATCCTCGTAATGCGAACTTCTTTGCTCCGCCCACAAGGGCGGAACCACACTGTTGATTGGTAATTATGCAAGAATTAGTTATTTTGACAGCTTGAAATGTCTTTAGGCAATGGTTAACTATTTTCAACTAATAATCCGTATCAATAACGTAATGCCATGTGTCAACAATTAGGTTGTATATTGCTATTTCCGGGCGATCTATCGGCATAGATTAAAATACGCTGATGGATAAGTATCAACATTATGCAAATTGTTGGGGATTTTTTTCTCAAAATGGGGAAACAATAGGCCTTTTTTGGGGGAAAAAACAGGTTCTGCAGCTTGGGGAAGTAGCCGATTACCGGCTACGGCAAAGAAGGGTAAAAATGCCCGTTGACTAAAGCTTCTGTAGGCGGAGCTACATTTTACACAGTACGGAACTATGTGTGGACATACAGGTCCACGACACAATTGAGAAAAAAATATAAATGGGTCATATTATTTATGGCATTCAATAGTGTTTCGTCGGTGTTTACTAGAGTCCCATCAAAGAAAGGGATATACACATGTACAACATGTACATGTAAAACCGGTACAAGTGTCATTTCACTTACATACATTTAGTGTATATATCTTTCTCAGAAGTAGAATGAATAATAAATATTGTTAATATACATCCAATTTTGCTCTTTCGTAATAGTTTGTCTATAAATGATCAGATCGCAATACTCGCATTATACATTATGAAATATGACTATACTGATCGATATCTTGTCACAACCGCGCATGCTTTGCATGTGCTGTATTCGACTTACAAAGAGAGCTAGAATATTTTAAAATGTCCCTGGATTTTGTATTTTAAGGATTAGTGTATGGTTTGAATTTGTTTTCATTACCATTTTATAACCAATTTACCTACATGTTGAAAAGTATTTTAGCATGATTTTCTGTTGTTTCAAGTAAAATGAAGAAATATTTTCACACGGTAATCAGATGTTTCAGCTGTGACATGACCATATGGACATGACTCTCCACGTGACTATCTTGACAACTAAGGTCAAGATTGCCACTACACTGTAATGAAATGACCATAATCAATACATTTGTATTTTAGTAAATATTAAACAATCTGACTCTTGATTACTGTTTCAGTCGGCTTCAAAACAAATTGTCCAATAGATTTTGATTAAGACTTCCTTCAAACATTCTAGATCTAGTTATTCTCGGCTTCGCACATCAGGGTACTGATCATTTACATTCGGGAATGGCGATTCCATGGCTTTTGTCGCTGGTCTCTACGCATCTTTAAATTTAAAATGTACAAAAGCCTAGAATAAAAATGAAAGAAGACGATGGTCTACCATCTGCTTGTTACAGATACAGGGGTAAATACTGTTGTTACTGTCAAATTGGATTTATAATAATATGTGGTTACTGGTCATTATGATCAGATGATGTCACGTCGAAGCCAAGAATAGAGGTCTGTAACGGGAAATTACAAAGCCACCAACTTTTCCTTGTTTGCCAGTAGATTCTAGCCCTATACAGTAATGGAAATATATATACTTAAGGACAAAAGTCTTGTCTGGTTATGTATTGTTTCATTATTTTAAAACAGTGATAGCTACGGCCCTGAGCTGTGACCTATTTTATACCCTCACACAATGAAACTGGTTTATAAAAATAAAATTGTCATGAATGCTCTAAAAATCGAGTAACACCACCATCGACGTTTTCCACGTGCATCCACGTGCACAATTTATGAAACACATTGTGTTCAAATTTGCTATCCTTATTTACTGTATTACGATAATCCAAACGAAAAACATTGAAATATTGTTGGAATTTTGACTTTATTCCGCAAACTGAAGCTTTCAAGCGAACAGCGTGCACGCGCTATTGGCCAGCTTCAAGCAGGAATGCCAGCAGCACGTGTTGCTCATCAGTTTGGAGTGAGCGAGAGACCAATTCGTCGTCTGCGTCAAAAATTTGCAACCCACAGCACTGTTGAAGACCTTCAACGTTCTGGTCGACCACGCGTAACGACGTTACGTCAGGATCGTCACATTCAACTTTCTCATTTACGTAACCGGTTTACTGCTCCAAATGACACGGCTCGCAATACTCCTGGACGTAATCGACCACGTATCAGCACTAGAACCGTTCAACGACGGCTCAAGTCGGTGGGAATACGTTGCCGTCGACGGTATCGTGGCCCTAGATTAACCCGCAACCATAGGAATTTGCGTCTGCAGTGGGCACGATTACACCGTAGATGGTTGTTAAATCAGTGGAATACAGTTCTTTTTACAGACAAGTGCAAGTTTAACGTTGATTCGAACGACCGACGTCAACACGTATATCGCCGTACTGGGGAGCGATTTGCGGATGCTTGTGTTATTGAATCGAATCGCTAGGGTGGACAAAGCGTTATGGTTTGGGCAGGATTTACTCGTCAACATAAAACTCAAATTGTGTTCTTACAACATGGATTAGGATGTGGTCACAGTTTTACGGCACAGCGTTATGTCGATCAGGTTTTACGACCAGTTGTGTTGCCTTTTATTGCTGCTCATCCTGGCACTGTCATGCAACAAGATAACGCAAGACCTCATACGGCCAGACTTACGCAAAATTTTCTCGCAGTGAATAACACTGAAATGTTACGTTGGCCGGCCTTATCGCTGGATACGAGTCCAATAGAACATTTATGGGACCATATGAAACGCAAAATTCGTGCAAGAAATGTGCATAACATAGCGGGGTTACGACAAGCCATTACCGAGGAATGGAACAGGATTCCGGCCAGACTTTTACAGCGACTTGTTAGTTCTATGAGACGACGATGCACCGCGCTCATCAATGCCCAAGGAGGACACACCTGTTATTTATTAAGTCCGTTTTCAGGCAAGTCACACTTAAAACGATGGTTGTAATTTTCAAATTTACGGTGTATGATTTTAGGCATGATTTTAATCGCAATTTGCTACAAAACTGGTTATTCGATATTCGTGAAATTTTGCCAATTTACTGGGAAAAGATTTTTCTTTCATACGATACCAAAATCATACAATTATCTTTACAAATAAAAAAGATATTGCTGTTTTAGTCCGGAAAAAATTCTCTCCCTTTGTTCTGGGTGCAATATTTGCATCATTTTAATTCAATTATCATTTTTAACTAAAGCTAGGCCTAAATGTGAAATAAAACTACAATGTCCTCTTGACGAGTCCGTTTCACACACCACAGACCAGACTGTGCAGAGTCAACCTAACAACCGACAACCTAAAGCCAACAGTGTTAAAAAATCTCTGTGTCCAGATTGCCCCTCTGATCACTAACCTATTCCAAAAATCCCTTGACACAGGAATCATCCCAGCAGACTGGTCAAAAGCAAATGTCACCCCACTCTATAAAAAGGGAGATAAGGGCAATCCTGCCAACTATAGACCTATATCCCTCACCTGTGTCCTCTGTAAATTACTTGAGCACATATTAGCATCTAACATAACAAAACATTTCCAGGTTAACAGCATTCTCTACGACTTACAACATGAGTTTAGAGAAAAAAGGTCATGTGAAACACAGCTGCTAGCACTCATAGAAGACCTATCAAGAAACTTAATTGAAGGCCACCAGACTGATTTAATCCTTTTAGATTTCTCGAAAGCGTTCGATAAGGTTAACCATCTCAAACTTCTATACAAACTACATCAACACGACGTCCAAGGCAACACATTGCAATGGGTCAAATCATTCTTTATAGGTCGCCGCCAGTCCCGTCATAGTAGATGGGGAAACGTCAGATGAGGTCCCTGTAACATCTGGCGTCCCCCAAGGCTCGGTCCTAGGTCCCCTTCTCTTTCTGTTATATATAAATGACCTGCCTGAAAATTTAGTTTCACAGGTCCGGTTATTTGCCGATGACACTGCTGTTTATATCGCCGTCAATAACAATTCCCAAGAAAGGATCTTACAACAAGACCTTGACAGGTTACAGCTATGGGAAAGTAAATGGGACATGGAGTTCAACCCCTCTAAGTGTACGGTGCTAAATATCACCAAGTCAAAACACCCATTTAAGTCAGTATATTCACTCCATGGCCAAGTCCTAGAAAATGTCAATGATGCAAAGTACTTGGGTGTCACTTTCTCCTCTGCTCTGAACTGGAACAAACATGTAATCAGGTTACCTCTAAGGCTAGTAAGACCCTAAACTTTCTTTTAAAAAGAAATATCCCTTCTAAAAATTCAAGCGTAAGGGAATTTGCATACAAAACCCTGGTTAGACCCCAGCTTGAATATGCCAGTTCTGTCTGGTGTCCTTACACTCAGCAGAACATCCACAAAGTTGAAATGGTCCAGCGCAGAGCTGCGCGATGGGTTACTAAGGACTATTCTACATACAGCAGTGTCTCCCATATGTTAGACAGAGCTACAGATAAGCTGCGTATTTTCGTAAGTACACAAACAAAATTGACAAAAAAAGCAATTGAAATTGCAACCCTAGCGTACAGAAAAGCAAAGGAAAATAAGTTTACGCATTTGCTTATAAAATTGTTGCGTATCGAAAGTAAATAAATATTTATAGACTGTTCCAGCGAGCAGTGCCTTTCCGCTAAATAGCGAAGGCAGGGATAATCCTTTTCGTCTGTTTCATTTTTTAATCAAGTTGCAGAGGTTTAGTATTTCCGGCTTCATCTTGTAAACAAGTGTGTCCCAATACGCAAATGATTTTCTAAAAAAAGCAATTGCTTTTTGGAAATAAAAGCAAATGATCAAAATATAATGGAGTAAAACAATTTTGTTACTCATTAGAAAACTAATAAAAGCAATCGGTGAAAAAGTAATAGGGAAATACCCAATTACACCAAAACCTTATCTGTAGCTCTGGTTAGATAAGTTAGGTTGGCATTTCCTGGAAAATAGGAGATCTGATGCCAGACTCCTAATGTTTTACAAGATTGTGCATGGACTGGTTGCAGTGCCCATACCCGCTTATGTTCAGCCCTCCCTCCGTCTCACCCGACACTCACACCCTCTTTCTTTCAGGCAGATCCTTACTCCATGTAACTATTATAAATATTCTTTTTTTCCAGCAACTATAGTCCTCTGGAACTCACTGCCATCTGAACTTGTGCAGGTCCCTACCCTGGACCAATTTAGACAGGGAGTGACCACTCTGGCCCACCATGTTTAAAATGAAAATATCTTTTAGAATTTGATTTTTGTGTTTGTCTTTATAAGTTATTGAACGAAAGGTAGAAATTAGTTATTCCAATGTAAAATACTATAAATCAACATACTTATTTCAAGAATAATTATTATAGTTTTCAATGTAGTTTTTGGAAAATTTTGGAATTCCAAAAATTCGCTGGAACGTGTTAATATTGTTTTTATCTGTTTTAGCTGTATATTTTCTCTTCTTAACTAACACTATCAACTTTTTATTTCAACTCTCACAAATACATGTATAGTATATTAAACTCTCGCACAGACACGCACCTGCACATAATACTCGAAAGAGGGTGTTGCAGTATACAGGCTGATGCAATTGCCCAATCGGGCTTTCGAAAATCAGCTTTTTTAAAAATGATTTTTTTCACTTGGAAAAGGTGTGAACATGTTGTGCATGATAAAAACATCTAAAAAAAAAGTTTAAAAGTACAGAATTATTCATGTTTTCCTGCAAAAATTTGTCTCCGAATTGTGAAGAAAAGACATTTTTGGCATTTTCTTTTAAACTTATTGACAGAAAGTTCTAAAACAGCTCAGATTCATAGAAAATACACACATAATTATAAAGAAACCCAATTAAGATACACAAAGGTATAGTTTGTTGCGCCGGTCCTTTTTTTGATTTCACATATAAAATATATGGAAACTGAAAGTAGAAGGGCCAAAAACCTGGCGCAAGAAATGGCTGGATGGAATTTGGTGATGTGGAGTTTTTTCATACCCTACTAATGCAAATAACATTCCCTAGCTGTTTCAGAAACATTCATGACGATTTGCACTGAAAATCTTAAAAAATGTGTTTTTCAGTGATTTCAAACTTATTTTAATCAGGGTCCGTATATTACATGTAATATAGAGTCAGTGTACCCGATTTCGCACACTTTTCATGAAAAATTAACTATTTACACAAAAGAGCTCAAGAATCAAAACATGAACTGTACTGATCATAAAAAATGAACATTCTTTCACAATTTTTTTCTACTTTCACTTTCTTTTAATAATGACGTCATACCATTGGTCCGCTCGATTATAAACATCTAAAATGTGACCGGTTCACCTTAAATAGTGGACCCGGTTTCGCACACCCTGCTATTTTTAGAACGACGGATCAGTTAGCAAAACAAGTTGATGAAAAAGAAGGAATAACATCTTAAAGCTTGTAAAATTTATATTATTTCCCATTTTCTATCAATTTTGTATATATATAGACGACAAGGAATACCACACTATAGTCACCATCTGCAAATCTATACAATGGCTTTAACATGCTGTAGAGACTCCAAAACATCAATATTTTGTAACAAAGTTTAGCTAAAACTTTAGCATAGAGTCACTGGGCTGTCCTGCACTGTAAATGAAATTACTCGATTAAATATTTCACTATCCGAAAATATGAAAAATGCTAAATCAAGTCCAGCTATATGTTGGGAGACCAAGAAAAACAACAGATTTTTCACATTATTCTACGTAACAAACATGAAAAAACTTGCAGATTCGCTGGATTGTAGATTGAAGTAGATGACTGTTGCATTTCAGTTGTGAAAATTGCCAGTCGTATTGATTTTTTTTATATTTTTGCAACTGAACCAGTGACCTCGGTAAGATTTGTTTATGTTTACGTCTGCTTTTTTTGGAAAGACTTGGAAACTGGATCCTTCCGTTGTCATTTCCGTCTGAAACTACCCAAATCCCATAAAAATAAAACAAAAACAAGCCAAAATCAACAACAGTTTATTCAGAATTTACTGCACAGAACTAGAAGGTGTGCGAAACCACGTCCTGTGCGAAATCGGGTACACTGACTCTACAGACCCTGTTTTAATTGTGTTAAAAAATCTGAAGATGTCTTTTATTCACTTTTAAATTTTTTCTCTACATCTGAACTTTGTAATAGAATTTAAATTGTATGAAATTATTCATTTTTAAAAAAGTTTATTTACGGAAGCCCGATAGGACAATTGCATCAGCCTGGTAAAGATCTGTAGATAGAGTCTAAATTTGCTAGCCCATGAGCTAGTCTCAATAATAAGACTTCAAACGCAGACCCATTTTACATACGGTCATTTTATAGTTATCTGCGCTTTATCTGAGGCTGGATAGCGCCTAGCAAAAATTATAACGATGTTCAACCGCTGAGTACAATTATTTGGACTAGCCCATGAGCCTGTGCCAGTTGTTTCCCATTTTCCACACATTTATAAATAAAAATAAATAGATCTACCGCAAGAATATGATAGAATGTCTTACAAACTTTAGAACTGACATTTAAGGAATTCTGAATGATTCCCACTTGTCTTTGGGTCAACCTTCTTAAAAATTCGAGCTCAATTCATTCTCACGTAAAATGGCGGCACAGCATGGGACCCCACTGCATGTGCCAAGTGGCGCTGTTTTACTGTAAGGGAAGTAACCCAGGAGGCTACTACACGCCGGTATCCGTATCCCCTGGCGAGGCTGTGAATAGTTTCTCAAGAAAGGGACATGACAATACAATAGGGTATTTTAAATGACAATGAACAATCACGCGGAATAGATTTTTGCAAAGGTAGTGCGTACAGCTGAATTATTTAAATAAATATAAAAAGCAGGTGTTTTATTTGATATAATTTATTTTATTTCATATTGATGATATTGATAATGAAGCAAATAATTAGATCTAGATCTATACCGTTTTCATCTTTTCACAAAAAGAGATATTCAAATAGTTCACATAGTATGGGGCCAAATATCTTCCCATATAAGTTTACAGCTTGTTTGGCCTGTGTTTGTGTTTTCCCTAATGATACTGATCCTGAGATCCTGAGATCAGATTATACTAACTTTGATATATAATATCAGAGTGCTTGCAATTTAGCACTGTAACAATATGAATAATTGTTATAGTATCAAAGTGCTAACTATTTAACACTATAATAACTGTGCTACAAATATAGTGTTTAATACAATAATATAAATAGTTTCCTAGTGTCAGAGCGCTTAACATTTGGACCATTCTTGTAGCTCTACGCTGAACATTCTCGAGAGTAATTTGATCCTTTTCAGCCTTTGTGACAACACTAGGGAGGCATACTGAAGATATGGCCTTACTATTTAACGCCTTATAAAGATGCAAACACATTTCTTTAGACAAATATGAGAAGGTTTACTTATCAAGCCTAAATTTTGGTTGGCTTTTTTTACTTTGAAACCATCATGATTTGAGAACTTCATTGTCAATCAAAAAACACAAATCTGGTTGGCTTGTGACTTGTTCAATTTTCTCAATTTTGTTGTTTGTATCTTTTATAAAAAAAAGGTGTCTTCTTGACCTATTCCAATGTGCGTGGATTTACACTTTTTAATATTAAACAAAAGGTTCCATTTTTTAACCCAATCACATGCTTCAAGATACCATCCCGAATATTGATTGTATCATCAGTGTCGTTTTGTAGTTGTTGCTGCATATAATTTACTGCCATCTGCAAAGAGTTTAAATGTGCAATTTTTTGGCATCGGATAAATCATTTATTAAAAGGAGAAAAAGTACAGGCCCAATTACTGAGCCTTGTGGTATGCTATACATGTATGTTATCCATTCTATTTGTCATTTCACTTATGAAAAGTTACCAGAGACTACAGCTTGCGGGAGTCGTTATGTGTATTATGAGTCGTTATGACAGATCGTACGTTTTTGGCGCCGCCGTGTTAAACTCGCTTTTGATCTGCACTGTTCGTTATTCAGTCGTTGCTACCCATTTGAACAAATAAAAGCGCACAATGTGTATTGGTCACTTTCTATAAAACAGTGAACTTTTATGTTTCGTCATCGGCTTCCTCTTTCTTGGAAGCCATATACATACATCTCGTTTTCGGCGTTAGCTAAATAAGCTGGAGTTAGATCTACTTTTAGACCAGTCAAATGCTACAAATGAAAGCGCGGCGAATAAAATGAATTATTTTGATTAGAGGTTTTCTCCTCAAGTTAGCATCCAAACTTTTCTTTGGAAGACATATCGTCTACTGAAGGTATACAGTTGAAGGTTTCTTTTTCAAAATTGTACCACTAGACCTCTTTCGATTTGAATTCCATACAATGCATTATTGATATTTCTTATTTCTATTCCTGTGAAACTTGGAGTCGGCATCGTGTTTTTATGAGAGCGGAATCGTCTATTTTTCGGGAAATTGGAACAAAAACATTGTCCCTCCTGTTGATTTACGTCTTCCTTTTACCACAAACGTAATCAATAAAATTAAAACTTACTTACCAAAATTTAAAACAGTAGTAGAGTTTTCTAGGTCATTGCGGGTGAAAATATGTAATGTCTAAATGTGTCGTTACAAAAGTTGTCGTTAGAACATAACTAAATGCGCAGATAGAGTGTTACATAACAGAAATCTTGTTGTATTAAATTTGAGTTTCATTTTGTGACAAAAGGCCTTCAAAGATGAAACTGTTTATTTGATAAGTACTTGATAGGAATTTGCATGAGAAACACGGCAGTGTGGAGAAAACTGTATTTATTATGGTTAGACAAAATATACCAAGGTGTGGCATTTTAACAGTAGCATTATCATTATTAGCACTATCCGAAAATACTAACAAATACCCATCACTATAAAGCGTTGTCTCTATGGTTTACTATATATTTCTTGCAAGACAACTTTTAACCATAAAGAGTTTATCATATGACTGACTGTATTATCGGACAATAGTATGTTTTCAACTAAGTAAGCCTGCTGGGTCACTATGAGAGACTGTTCTTGAAGAAGGTATACATGTTGTAAATCATCTCTTCATTATTTGCAATTTTACCAGTGATGTACTGCTTGTAAACGCATTTAAGATTTGTTTAATCCCTTCGACAAGTTTCCAAAGATGCAATGACAGACGAAGAGTTCAGTGAAATTATTCATATCTGGTACTGTTTTTGGCTCTAACGATAGCTATTATGATACCATGTCGAACCATTGTACTAACCAACCATTCCTACACATTCAAACATGCCAACCAATGACAATGATAACAATGACAATTTATGTATTGATATTGGCCACCGGCACTTTACAGCATGTTTTATACATAATAATTATGTATTTTCAAACACTGGTACCCGAAAACATTCGAAAATGCAATTACTTATAACATTACACTTTTTACAATATCAAAAATATGGCACTTTTTTTTAATTAACAAAGAGGTAGGAATATAACAAATGTTTTTCCAAAAAAGGCAGTATTATCCTTAAACATACATGCAAGGCACAACTCTAAAAATTTGTATTCAGAGTAGTTAAAATCGCACTTCTCTCTTTTAAAGCGTGCTAAATTTTGGAAAACTCATTAAAACTCTGAATTTGTGAACAGTAGGATTTATATAAAATTTTCTAGGGATATATTTTGCTCTCATTGGCATAAGATTTCTACAAACCAAAACCAAGTGATATTAATTCTCAACAGATGTACTGCATAACTTACAAATTCGTTCTTTTCTTATAACACTTCGTTATCTTCCTGTACCAACCTCAAGATCATGGGAAAATATTCTTAAGAGCTCGTCTAAATTCCTCTTCGTTACAGTCTCTTAAGACAAATGTGTAAGCCAACAGCTTTTGACATATGAGTACATTCTTTCAGTAACAGAAACCACATGCAGATAAGATCCAAGCAAAATCTTAAGTAACAAATTGTTGTTCGTTTTAAAGTAACTTGTTTAGACACCAAATAAATAATAATACAAAATTACAACGGCGACTTGACTGGGAACTGTCTCAAACAAAAGGAATGTTATAGTATATTTTTCTTTTATTATACATGTATGTTATGTCAAAATCCTCTCTTGTTCTGCGTTATAACACCAAATAAAGAAACCACGATGCAACGTTGTTCAAGCACCAATGTACGCTGGCAACGCGTGTTTTGTACGCACACCTACATCTTTCGGCTATTGGCATTATTGGCATTTTTGCACAATTTTGCTTAATAATCATTATCTTGGGACAAACAAACCTCTATCGGCCTGTAGGTACCAGTATTCAAAGGAGTCATAATAGGATCTTGGCGAGTTCACCAGGGGAAAATCTCACGGTCAGCCGCAACTTCAAACAATAAAAAAGAAGTCATAAAAATGAATTGCTTCTTCTACTTCTACAAGGATACGTAACTGCCTTCTTAGTTAACATTTCCATAAACTACAAAATGTACTAACCTCGTTACCTTCTTAAGTTTTACAATGTATATTTGTATAATATTAAAGAATGGTACATCGATATCATACATCAATTGCGTAAAGATTCAAAGATGTAACAGGGAAATACCATCCTAAAACCAGTGGAGTATTCAGAACAATTAAATGTAGAATCTCTCTGATTCATGAAATGTCCATGGGGTATGTTTCGCTTTTAATTTTGATCTGCCCATGGATTATGGTCTGCTCTAAGTTTCTAACTGCCTTTGGATTTTGTTCCACCCTAACTATTAAACTCTATATTGAATACTACTAGTATGTACATCTATTCATAGTGCATCTGCCACTCTTTAGTCTTGGACTGCCAGTGAACTATGTTCTGCTATTAATTTTGAACTGCTCAGTTGTTTTGTGACGCTCTTATTTGACAATGATCTTATCTTTGATCTAACCACGGATAATGATCTGCTCTAAATTTTGAACTACCCTTGGATTATGTGCCGCTCTAATTTTTAAACGTCTATGGGATATTAATTAAGAAGTCACTATGTGAATAAATAATGTTTTTACATGCCTGAGTTTGTGTTCAAGTCGCACCTTAAAGTTGCTGTCTGAAATTGAAGTGTTTCAGACTGAAAGAAGATAAAATCATGAGCAAATATAATCAGTAAAATTGCTTTAAAAATGAAACAAAAGTTCTTAAAAGCATTGTCATGAATTATTTGTCGGACAAGAACTCGAGAACACATAACATTGCACATCTATAAACACGTTAGAAGTTAACATATGGAAAACTAAGACTGATCGTGGCTGTGAATAAAGATTGAAAGCTTGAAACTCACCGATTGCAGCCGATGATACACTTATAGCACGTTTCCATGCGCAAATATCTGCGGTTTTATTTTTTCATTACTGAAGCTTGAGGAAGTTTTCAATTGACATGTCACGTTTCCATTGTTTTGATTGGTTATCACGTCACTGCTTCTTTAATTTCAGTTTCAGAATAGGTGCTACGTATCACAAGCATTTTTGCAAACATGTATTTTATTTTTCATTGCGTTAAGTAGGCGAGTTTCATCTTCAAAACAAACCCTCTGCTACAAGACGCGTATTTGAGATTTTAACAATTATTTCAAGAAATCCAAATTTACATCAGTTTTGCAGAGACTAAAGAATAAATAAATCTTATTAACCTGGTAGTCACTTCTAGATGGGTGAAAAGGAGAGCTGCCACAGCGTATCTTTTAGATCATGACCATATTTGAAATCTATTCAACTGTTCTAAAGGGCGGTCCTGCAATATTTCTACTCTTGGAACAACCGTTGTTATTGTCAGATTAAAACACTATTTTTAAAGTGTACCACATGTTTAATTATTCATTAATTCCAAACACCATTCCATCAGTTCAATTGCCGTGCATAAAACATAATTAAAGACATAAACATTTACGCCTCAAATGCGCATCCACTGTGGTAGTAACTTATTGTAGAAAAACTAAGGGGTTACGCTGTTGTAAAATGTAATTACTTTTATTTATTTGAATGAAAGATAGGTCATTTGTCTGTATTTGCTGATTCAGGAAATCACTTGCTTCACTACCTGATATCTCTATACACATAATAAGCAATATCTTTGTACATGTATCTATGGATACGCCTCCGACCGGTATTCGTCACAATATTTCCTTATTTAAAAGTGGAAAGAACTTAAAAAATATTATTTTTGTCTGATATTATTTTAAAGCTATTATTATAGCTGATGCAAGTAGACTGTCCTAAAATATAGGATATTCCTTTCAAAAATGCCCATATAAGCGATATGTTTGATTGGTTAGTGAAATATGAAGGGTACTTTCTGTCGACTTTTTGTAAGTGTTTTCATTGTAACACGGACATGCAGCTTCAAAAGCGCTCACCTGCAAAGCAAAGAATCAAAACTTCAAAACAGATTCAAAGACTGTATTTTCTTGTAAAATCCGTTAGAGAACCATCCAAGTAACTTTCCTACGTATTTTGACTGGCATTGACCACAGTGGTAACGGAGGAGATATTGTTTGATAGAATATCGATCTGCAGCGGAGCGGAACTGTTTGACCAATTCAGGTAGAGGATCGTCCAAAATATAGTGATTATTCCTGTGAAGTCTGAGTGGAATAGGCTAAGTGGTTTCAGAGGAGATATCGTTTAAGGCACGACCATAGTCGCAGGTTACAATAGCTCCCCATTATCATTTCATGATAATAAGACGTCTTGGTTGTAATTTTGCGTCATGCAGAACAAACTCCTCATAGCGATTTGATTTGAGGTCCGCGCACACAAGATACAACTTTAAGATGGAAAAATGTTCGTTGTTACATGATAACAAACGTATTAAAATTATTATTTAGAAAAAATGTTTTATATAGTTAAATATATCATAAAATTAACCTTACTGCACACAGAAGTACATCAAACGTGTACAAATATTAATTCTTTTTACTGCAAGGGGAAGTTACTGTTGCAAGGAGTTTGTAGGCAGGCACGAAAATTATCCTAACAACGCGAATCTAAATAAAGAAGTCTTTTGTTTTAGCTTGCTGATTAACAGAGCTAAAGAGGGTTTTATAAATTAAACCAGATTATTTGACACATAACTTTATATTCAAATTGCTTCCTTCACGTTTAAGATACTTATTAGAGATAATGTCTGCGAATGAAATTTAGTTGACATCTTTTTTGGTAGTATTGGTAGTAGTTGTAAATGTTAGGACGAACAAAAAAGGAGTTTTTAAATTGGATCATTGACGTTGACGTAACATCACGGCCTTCAAATAGACGTTGTGAACTCCGAAAACGATAAATAATGAATAATTTATTACAGATCGAATACAGTTAGATAGAAATGTTATTTAGAGTTGTTACATAATAGCGTATGAATATTAAATTATTCTAGTCTTGTGTACATTAGAAAAAAAGCTTTTTAAAAAAATTGGTAGCTTCTAGAAGTACGAAAAATGTGATTGTACAAATTTTATCATGCTATGTAAAGTAAGATTATTTGAGCACGAACATTCGTTTACCTGTCTACATGTGCATTTTACGGGTATCATTATTTTATGAATCACCATGAAAAAAGTATGTTTATTCACAGCGACAACTTCCTGTTTCACGAAATCATCTGAACGATGAATGTGTTTGAAGGCAGTTTTTTTTTGGAAAACCAAATTTTGTTGGCTTTAAGGTAGAAACTACAGCATAAACATTTTAATGAAATGGAACAAAGAAACAGAACTAAGAAGGTACGACAAATTTATTGGATGATCTGGAACAGTTATAGGAATGCAGTTTGTTTTCTTACATATACTTTGTTTTATAATCTGGTTCTTAGTTGCAAATATCTAAACTCATCTTTAAGGTATGAGACGCCTAAATACATTTCCATAGACTTACATTATAAGGTTTTCTTCCGGTGCGACTACCCAAAATCTCACCGACTGCTGAAATGAACTTTATTTTGTAGAATCATCCTAGTCTCACATAAAAATAAAAAAAATTATACATGTGATCCAATACTTTATGCCAGTAATTTGGAGCTAAATGACACCACCCTCATTTTTGTGGCAGTTTTAGTGGTCACCGACCAAATATGTCAGTATTTTCAAATACCAACTATTTTGATTATAATTTATATCCAGATTTTTCTCTTCATATTTCATTTATGACCTATCAACCAGCGATTAATGCAAAATAATTTTTTCTCGTATGCATCCACTTACTTTCAGCCAATCAGCAATCAAACACATAGTGTAGGTCTGCATGTTCCCTAGACAAAATAACCTGCTTCCGGTTTTCACCGATCTAGTCTTCTCATACCTAAACGTTGAAATATTACCCTGTCACAACGTATCCTTTGTTTAGTTAGGACAGGAGGACGGTTACATGTAGAATGCTACAACTCGCCTAGAAATATCAGTAAAAAGATCAGAAGGAAAAACAGAACGAAGGCAAGTTTATATCTTTTTTATCAACAGTTACTGAATAATGACCTTTATACTGTAAATTTTTTATCCTATGAAACAGTTTCCAACATGTTTCCAATGTGTGTATCAATATTGTTATTTCAACTCATCATGATTTTCAGTGTTTTTTTCCTCAATTTTGGGAACATAACCCATGGCGTTGAAATTGGGAATTTTAGTGATGTTTGGGCTGAAATTGGGCAAAGTCATTAAATGAATAATTGAATACTACATCATTCCAAATACAAGTACCATAGAGATAATGTCATAATAGTGTCAGTAAAAAAGGCAAACGTTGGTGGTTATAGTGCTGACCAATAGATTATTTTTGCTGGGTAGCTCAATTGTAAGAGCATGAGACTGTTATGGGGTTTAACAACTTGGAACCCCACAAGGGGCAAAGCATTGTAAAGTATTGTTATAAATACCAACCCTTATATATCTTAAATACAAATAAAGTAGGGCAAAAGTCAGACAAAAAGGTTCACTTATATGTCACATTTAACTTTTAAATTTAAGTTTTCTTGTTGGCTGAGTTCTAAGGTTTGTTTCTTTAATGAAGACACAGGTTTGGCTTTCATCTGCAGCAAACAATTCACATAACGTACAGGCATAGCCTTCTTTGGTCGCGCTGTAGTAGAGCCACTTATGTTTTACCTCATACTGAGACAGGCAAAATAATCTCTGGTCAAGGACCATGATCTTAGTAACATACCCCTGATCATATTCAATACAAGAATCAGACTTAGGTGATTCATCAACCGTATTTTGACTGCTCGGTTCTTACTCAGTTGAGGTCGTAACTTGCCCAATACCGTCCTGACTTCGCCCAATGCAGGCTTCAGTGGAACTATTATTTCTATGTGATTGAACATTTACCCGTTTTAAACTGGGTTGTCTAAAGAAAAAGTCAACTATTGTCATGATAGTTGTCATTCGGCTATTTTGGGGGAGAAGTTTTTTGTATAATATTAAAAATTGTGTGACATGATTATTTTGCGTTACCTTGACCTTCGTCAGTGAACGCTTTGCGAATGCTTTGTAAAAGGTAAAAAAACTGTACAGAAGGGCCTAGTAGACGCCTATCGATAGACGGCAATGTAAAAATCCGAATGCATCCAAATCACATTCACGATTTGTACTCAATCCGGTACGAACCAGCTTATTTTAAACAATGTTTTCAGTAAAATGTTTGAGCTTTTCATTGGGAAGTTTTTGGCTTGAAATTGAGAAAAAAAAGATACAAATGTACTTTTTGCGATTAGGAATATAGCAGAATTTTGGCTATAAAATCATCCCCAAAAAGCACTGATATGCAAATGACTGCCTAAAGATTTTGGTATTGATTGAAGGTTGTCTTGATGGAGCATGCCATGTTTATTAAGCATGTAGTTGAAATCCAATGAAACTGAAGCAAAATGTAACTAAATTGTTTACCTCTATCAAAAATGCTATTATTTGAGCTGAATTTTGAAATCTGAGGTTTAAGAAATGTGCACTTAACATTTGCATGTTAAAGGGGAATACAACATACATAAGCTTTTTATTGAATTTTCCTTATCTAAGCAAGGGTATAGTTGTTTGCACATTATACAAACAATTAAACCTTTCTTGTAATGAAATATGTGCTAAGGTGTGATCATTTTGTTCCCTCACAGGGGGAGCATATAGTCGTTACCATGTCTGTCCGGCCGTCTTACTTTTTTGTCCGGAGCATGACTTGAGAAGTATTGAAGGTACTGAGTTGAAACTTCATACACTAATAGAGCACATTAAGAGGAAGTGCAATGACAAAAAACAATAACTGTATTAATTCGGTATTAAACTCATTTATATTTAGCTCACAAAAATCCAGAGTGAGCTATTAGGATCGCATTCCGTCCGGCGTCCGTCCACCATTTCCTTCAAACGACATCTCCTCTGAAACCACTGGGCCAATGTTGATGAGACTTTGCAGGGATGTTCCTTGCATGAAGTTCTATCAAAGTTGTTCAAAGAATTCCATTCCATGCAGAACTCTGGTTGCTATGGCAACAAATAGGTAAAACTTTAAAAATCTTCTCTGAAACCACAAGGCCTAGAGCTTAGATATTTGGCATGTAGCATTATCTAGTTGACTTCTACCAAGATTGTTCAAATTATGACCCCTAGGTCAAAATTGACCCCGCGCGGTTGGTCACTTAGTTTTGCATAATCTTATATAGGAAAAACTTTAAAAATCTTTTTCTTTGAAGCCACATGCAAGGCATAGAGCTTAGATATTTGGCATAGAGCATTATCTAGTGAACCTGTACCGAGATTGTTCAAATTATGACCCCTGGTCAAAATTGACTCCGCAGGGATGGTAAAAATTCTTCTTCTCTGAAACCACAAGGCATTGAGCTTAGATATTTGGCATGTAGCATTGGCTAGTAGACGTGTACCAAGATTGTTCAAATCATGACCCCCGGATCAATATTGACCCCCTGTGCGGGAGGGGGGGAAGTCAATTGATTTCACATAGGCTTATATAGGGAAAACTTAAAAAAAACACAAGGCCGACAGGCAGATAATAGATATTTGAAATGTTACTTAGCATTGTGTTGTTGACCTCTACGAAATTATGTTAGAATCTTGACCCCTTTTATTATAGCCAATGGTAGTCTGGTGAGCGATATAGGGCCATCATGACCCTCTTGTTTATGTTTAACTTCATAGGATTATTCTTTTCGTCACGTAAATTGCACGTCAGAACGCAATACACAGTTGCCATGGTAATGACACTACAGATTTATTCGATAGATCGCGAGCGTGTGAAACATACTTGTCCTTATTCTAATGCCATGTCATTAACATTTAACTATCATTTACCCAAGTCATGTCAGGTGTGTTTGCCCGAGTTTCCGATTATATGGCTGATATAATAATCTTATTGACAATGGTGAAGGTCACTGTCTAAATGTAAAGCTGATATCACAGGTAAAGCAGACTATGCTAATAGTATACTGTGCTCTATGCATTAAGTAAATTTAAATAAATTAATGATATCTTTTTGGCAGTATCTCAAAACAACCTTTAATACAGTTTTCGACGCCGCTATTATATTTTTTTATTACCTTGACTTACTTTATCTTGCACAGCGACGTGAACAATAGATTATATTTCAATTAAAAGAGCGATAACACGACGACACTATCACGCGGATCCGTAACCGAGTTTTGTTTTATACAAGTATATGGCGAGCCGTTTTACTATTTATTCAGTGATCATAGTGAATTTCTATTTGTTTTGATTTTAAAGCGATACATGTATAACCTTAATAGTCTGATACAATTAAATGTGACTGTCGCAATTAATGAAATCCGTTCACCAATAATTTACAATTATTTAAAAACATTTATTACAAAGGTTATAACTATATAACATAAAAGTATTCAACAATTCTAATCAGATTGAACAAAGCTGAAAAATTACAACAAAAACATATTTTTGACTAGTCCTGTTTAATGAAATGACAAGTAGACTGTGTAACAATATTTGAAATAAGAAATTTTCGCTGTAATATTCTAATTGGATAATACCGAATGAGAATATACAATAAAATACTCTTGCGTTTTCAGTATTTCTTGAATGTGTCAATAATCTATGCACGTAAATAATTCATATCTATCAATAGAATATGCTGTTACAGCCAAATTACTATTAATTCTAGTTTGAGAGTGTATGTACCTTCTCGGCCAGTGAATAACGGTTAATATTTCTATTAGCATATTTAATGAGAAGGATTAAGTTTGTTTTCCTGATACTCATGTCGCGATAAATATTTAATTACAATAAGGGATATTATTGATATGGGAGAGCATTTAGTATAACAATTTTGCATCAGAAGCTGTATGTGTTCGAATCCAGGTCGCGGTTCCGTATTTTTCTCAAAGTGTGACATTTTGCGCCTTCCGACTGAATACATTTATCTTTTACTATTGAAATCTAGCTAACAACCGCTTTCATATACTAAAAATTTCTCTCTAAACGGTGTAAGCGTTCATTACTTTTCTGTTTCAGATTAGTCAATATTCGGGGATTAGTCATTGTACATTTTGATTTTAGAAATGTCCCCCCCCTCTCTCTCTCTCTTTCTCTCTCTCTCTCTCTCTCTCTCTCTCTCTCTCTGAAAGCTCTTAAAAGTATAGTGCTATCTCTTTCAGATTTATTTCTCAACATTTAAAAGATATTTCTTCGTCTTAAATTGATAGTTTATACTTTATAGAGATATCTCTACAAAATAGATATTTCCTGTAGTTCACTCAATAAATAGTAAAACGGCTCGCCATACAGGCAGGCATTTACTCTACTGCGTTGTTAATTATTATCATTTTAGAAATGGCGGAAGAACAGTGAAAACTCAATTGGTCGAAATTATTAAGTTAAGGGCTTTGCAGTCTCAATTCTTTATTGCGTCTGTTGATGTAATAAATAGTTGATGATGCAGCCCATTTTAAAAGTGATAGTTTTCGTGGTTTTATCTCTTGTGATTGTATGCCTAGGATCTGTTTTAGCTCTTGTCTGGACTATGCCTGATTTACCTTCAGCTGTAACTTACAACGAGCTATGTTTACCATCTGAAAATGGATATCTTGGCTGTGGTAAAACAACTGATGTTCTCCAAGGCTACCTAGACAGGGTAACTTGTATTTTATGAAATGTAACACGACATTAAAATTTTATAACCTTTTTCATACTGTTCATATACACCTATGCTTTCTATGTGACATCAGAAACGTTTGTCGTGCGAAGTATATAGTATTTTGCCAGAACTATACGTTATTCCGATACAAATTGATATTCTGGGGGCGGTTTCCAAGCTGAAACCCTGTTATTTGTTTCTTTATAAAGAAAATGACTATCATGTAATACTTTTTTTCCATCATGTAATAGGGTACAGTATTGTGTAGGAGCTAAAAAGTTCTCTGATTATTTTACGTAGGTTTTTACAATGGGATCTTCTGAATTCCAATCCAGGCTTCCTAAATTATGAGCAGACGATATTGTAAAATTGTATTTGTCGTCTGCTTCGATGCATGACGCTATGCGTAAATGGGTTAATATCGTATTGCTTAAAGCTATCGTCTTAATGCTACTTATGTTTTATAAACCTCAATACATTTATACTTTACTTATATATTGAATACGAAGACATTGATTTTGTTGTGTTAAGGATATATATTGTCAACATATTGCAACAAACCTGTCTAAACAAAAAGAATACCTGTAGATATACATGAAAACAAATTGTGTCTTATACAGATACCTCTAATTTGTTTATTAGAAAAGGAACTAGAAACGATGTAACTTTAGAGGTACACACTTCTGTAGTTTTACGGATAATCCGTAAATGTATACTTAGATATTTTCTATTCAAGCTTCTCGCTCTCAGATTTTAGTAAAAGAAGGTTTTCGAACTGTAATTTAGAATGAATCATCAAATAAAAACGTTCCCGCAGAAACTGTAAAGGAGCAGCTTTAAGCAATTTAAAGGAAGTTAATCATGTCTGATTGTATTAAGTGCTTTCAGGAGTTGTATTTCGTTTATTTTTGAAATTATACGCTACCAAATTTTGTATCATGGCTACTCCATAAATCTATAGGAATACAGTGTACTGTACAACCGAGAACCTGATCTATCTGCAATAGACCATAGTTTCAATTGCGCAACAGAGCAAATGTGCCGTAATACAAAATAGATACAGTACTGTTGACTCGAATAATTACGTCATTTCTCGGGAGGCTACGCTTTCTCGAAATAACGTAATAAGTACTCTATAATATTCAAACCAACTTCACCAACATTTTCAAAAGATTTTCTCCAAATGCTATTTAGAGTTTTACCCATGTTGTTAATTCTGGCCATTACTACACAGTTTATACTTTTTTATATCATGTTGAAGAAATACATGTATAATATTTTCACCGAGAACTGTGAATGAGTATCTGGGGAAGACTTTACAGACTAGATTTCAGACTATGTTAGGTAGATTCGTTATCAAATTTGTAAATAAATTTTGCAAAAAATAATTGGTTCGGCTTAATTCATTTCTTAATGCTTTTCTTTGGATGCGTTTAGAAAATTAAACTTGGTTTTGCCGATTAACAACTGACTGTATAATTGAGCTTAAAAACTGCAAACAAACAGTTTTCTTTCCAGGAAAGCTGTCATTTGTATTGAATTATAATTTACCTGAGTCATGTCATGTGTTTGCCCGAGTTTCCCATAATGTAGCTGATATAATAATCGTATCAAGAATGGTGAAGGTTACTGCCTAAATACAAAACTGATATAAGATCTGAACATACTGTACTCTTTATATAAAGTTCTCAAGTTTCTTAAACACACAGGAATCCTTTGTCTATGCTATTAATACTTTGTTTTACATTTTAATATTGCTTTTATTACCTTGTCCACAGATTATATTTCAATTCAAATAGGACATAATGACATAACACAATAGGTTTTATCAATTTACTTTAAATAGAAACACGACACTAACACGTGGATCTGTTAACCGAGTTTTTTTTGTGACCGCTTTAAAACACACGTATATGGCGAGCCGTTTCACTATTTATTCAGTGATCATAGGAATTATCTGTTTTATTTTAAAATGATGTAACCTTACAATCTTAGTCTAATACGGTTCTATGTGACCATCGCAATTAATGAAATACATTCACCAATGATTAACTATCATTTAAAAACAATTATTACAAAAATATAGAGTCCGTATTTATAGGATTCAAACCGAATGGTAAATATTCGGATCAGTCATTGTAAATTTCAATTTAAAAACTAAAGATGGTCTGTTTGTCTGCCTGGCTGCCTGTTTGCCTGTCTCTGTGTGTGTGTGTGTGTCTTTTGTAAATACTGCTAGTTGTTGACGTTATAGAGCTGTCTCAATGAAATTAAGTGCTAGCATTTTGCATACAGAACTAGCTTTAAAAACTGATGATAGCATTTTTGCGTTGACTGATATCTCTTTAAAAACGGGATATACACTTTATCTTTCAAGTATACATAAATATCACTTTAGCATAAAGAGAAAGCATCTAATCCAGTAAATACAGAAAGCTCTTAAAAGTATAGTGCCATCTCTTTAAGATTTATCTCGTAACATTTAAAAGATATTTCTTTGGCTTAGATTGATAATTTATACTTTTCAGAGATATCTGTACAAAAAAGATATTTCCTGTAGTTAACTTAATAAATAGTTAAACGGCTTGCCATACAGACAGACAAATCAACCTACATTGATTACACCACTGCGTTGTTAATATTTTTGCATTTTGGCAATGGCAGAAGATCAGTGAAAACTCAATACGTTGAAATTATTAAGTTAAGGGCTTTGCAGTCTCAATTCTTTATTGCGTCTGTTGATGTAATAAATAGTTGATGATGCAGCCCATATTAAAATGTATAGTTTTCGTGGTTTTATCTCTTGTGATTGTATGCCTAGTATCTGTTTTAACTCTTGTCTGGACTATGCCTGATTTACCTTCAGCTGTAACATACAACGAGCTATGTTTACCATCTGAAAATGGATATCTTGGCTGTGGTAAAACAACTGATGTTCTCCAAGGCTACCTAGACAGGGTAACTTATATTATGAAATGTCACGTGACAATTAAAATTTTATAAGCTTTTTCAGACTGTTCATAAACAACTGTGCTACTTAGGTGACATCAGAAACGTTTTTTATTCGAAGTTCAGGATTTCGTCAGAACTATACGTTATTCTGATACAAGTTGATTTTTGAGGGCGGTTTCCAAGCTGAACTCCTGTTATTTGTTTCTTTACAAAAGAAAATGACTATCATGTACATGTAATACTTTGTTTTCCATCATGTAATTGGGTACACTATTGTGTAGGAGCTAAAAAGTTCTCTGATCATTTTTATCAAACCCTTCTACGTAGGTTTTTACAATGGGATCTTCTGAATTCCAATCCAGGTAAGTCTATATCTTTAAATAGGGGTGCTTTGCAGAATGTAAAACCTAAATTATGAGCAGACGATATTGTAATATTGTATTTGTCGTCTGCTTCGATGCATGACACTATGCATAAATGGGTTAATAATGTATTGCTTAAACCTATCGCCTTAATGCTACTGTTTTATAAACCTCAATACATTTGTACTTTACTTATATATTGAATACGAAGACATTGATTTTGTTGTGTTAAGGATATATTATGTCAACATATTGCAACAAACCTGTCTAAACAAAAAGAATACCTGTAGATATACATGAAAACAAATTGTGTCTTATACAGATACCTCTAATTTGTTTCTTAGAAAAGGAACTAGACATGATGTAACTTTAGAGGTACACACTTCTGTAGTTTTACGGATAATCCGTAAATGTATACTTAGATATTTTCTATTCAAGCTTCTCGCTCTCAGATTTTAGTAAAAGAAGGCTTTCGAACTGTATTTTAGAATGAATCATCAAATAAAAACGTTCCCGCAGAAACTGTAAAGGAGCAGCTTTAAGCAATATAAAGGAAGTTATTCATGTCTGATTGTATTAAGTGCTTTTAGGAGTTGTATTCCCTAGTTTTATTGACTTTACATCTGTTTCAGACTTATAAAATCTGTTCAGATAGATAAAAACTGTGTGTTTGCATTACGAAAAATATCTCCCAATCCAATCGTGACTTATCAAACTCGGGTGCACTACTTTACATCTTGATATCGTTTCGGATTGGGTAAACTACTTTTTAGTTACACATATTACATGGACGCACAGAAACAGACACACGGACAAGGACAAATCTATGTTCCTCTAAAACTCAGGGGCAAACACGACTGATTATATTTTATAGTATATATGAATTTATCAACGTAATCAAAATCGATGTTAAATATTTTCTTTATTATAAAAAGGAATGCTTAAATGGTTATAGCAATTTTAAGTCAGCATATCAGCAGATTAAAAAGGATGTATTGTTCTTTTTTATTGTTGTTATTTGTACGTTAACTTACTTATGTTAAAATACGTTGTTTATTTCCTCTTTGATTACTTTTTAAAGTATTGAACGTAAATTATTCAATTTTATCTTTATTTTCATCGCACGAGTTAAGTTGAAATCTATTTTAGACATTTTATGTAGTATGATAACAATCGCTCTTATCACTCACGATTTAATAAGTCGCTTTATACAGCTCTGTCATTCTTATCTGTAGTCAGGCCATGATTACGAATAAACTTTATATGTGTGGCTTTTTTCAGTGCATAACAGTTAATATGGGTTGCTTCTGAAACCTTAGCGTATTGGTTCGTCTTAAATAGTTGGCCTTGCAATGGATTTATTCATAGTGTTACTTATAAAATGCGTCATTCAATTTAAATCGACAGAATAATTCTGATATTTATTTTGTTTCTACGAAAACGTATATTGACCCCCTTTATACATATATATTAAATTCATGAAAAATACTCTTTCTTTTTAAGCCTATATATAAATTTCTCCTTATTTAACGGTCTTTCTAAGACTGAAGATACAAAGTTCTGATTTACAGTAGTTCTTTCGTATTTTAAATAGGAAATAAGTCCTGCTCAGCAATTCATATCCTTTTTACCAATTTTATTGTCTTAGGTCTACAAAGTGAAACTTTATTATTTATTTTTGCCGAAATGTATATAAACTTAAAAGTGGAGAAAGTTTAAAGTGTTGAAGATATATATCTTTGTTTTTTCTGTCAGTTTTATTTTTGCAGGATATATTCAACTTATTAGTATAGTACAACATGTCATATATTTTCCTTATATCTATTCCCTGTTATTTTGATAGCTTATTTTCATAAAATGATATATGCTGACAAAGAAATCACGAACTGCAACACATAAAAAACAACCTACATGTACAAAAATAATAACCAGTGCACACATCTCCTAGATTTCCGTATGTTATACTTCAACAACTTATTAAGTCTCAAGTATTTGATGACATATATATATAATACACGCTTATCGTTTTAAGTTAAGAAAATGTAGAACGTATATAAAGGGGTTTCCGTATTATGTATCTGATTCAATAGAGTGGAAGATTCCACACAACAATGAAATGAAGACAATTGCTGTCATTATTTGCTTAAAACCTATCATCAATTGTAACACTAATAATGTTGTATATTCAGGCAATCACAAAAGAATACGAAAAGACTAAGAAAGTTGACGAAATGCGCCAACAGAAATATCTTGATGAGAATAGAGTTAAACTGATGGCTGTTTATGACAAATATTTTTGGGAGATGAAACCTGCCGCTAAACTAACGGGAAAAGAACAACCTAAACCGAGGAAAGGTATGACATGTTTATCAGATAAACACTGTCAACGAATTTTAAAATGAGAAACAAGAATGTAATTGAATAGGTTTTATGTGTCAAAGACTGTTCCTGGTGTAACAATTGAATAAATAAATTTTATCATTATGAAAAGCATATGTAAAGACGTCTTTCTTAGAATCTGAAATTATAAATTTGTAAAGAAATTCAGCCCTGAAACGGTAAGCGCTATAACGTAACATTAATTATTGACGCAAATAAAATATTTTCTCTAATTTGGACCAATGTTTAACACGACCTAGAAAAAGCTCTGATCAAACTCCCAAGAATCGAATCTTGGAAGGGTGGTATTTATCGTTGCCATGGGAAGGCGCGTGTTTTGGAAAGTAGCCGTATCAAATCTTGCACAATAAAAGTATGTTTTGATAATGAAAAACTGAAATTAAGAACATGCATGCCGAGAGTCGTATCATAACTTTATATTGGAATGAAGGTCGTGTATTACCGGTATAAAATGTGTACGTGCATATCCATTTCAGAAGACAACGGCGCTGAGATGACGCCAATTAGAGTTTGGCGCAACGGGAGAGAACTCTACGATACAAGCGGCTTTGAGCGTTACGGGGTACGATATAGAAACGGGCGTTTAGTAGTCCCTGTGTCCGGAACATATTTCGTATACTCTTTTGTCGATCTTTTTGAGCGTTGCGATCCCTCCACCGGTAAACCAAATATTAAAGATACAAGTAAACCATTAAAGCACGGAATCTTTAAGTTTAATATTTTAGACGAGGAAGAATTAGAAATCGTGTCAAACGTCCAACCACACACCGTTTCCAGTAATAAGTACTTCAATTCGTACAGCAGTTACGTTTCAACCCTTGCAGAATTAAAAGCAGGCGACGAATTGTCGGTTAAAGTGTCAAATATCACCTATATTAAATATACAAGAGATAATTATTTCGGTTTGAATCTTATTTAGATCGTTTTTTATCTGGGAAAAATCGACTCATTTCCCTATAATAAAAGTTCTTCTTGTACAAGTATGTTATCTCCCCGTGGTATAGAGCACGTCCTCGTCGTGGTGGAGGGGCGGCGTATAAAATCTGTTTCAGTAAAATATAAATCAACATCTTTTAATACGACGATTAGTTCTAATAAAAGATAATCAATTAAAAATAGACAACTGCATTCCAAGTTATAACGTTATTTGTCCAAGGTCAGAACACCAAATGCCAATGTATATTAAAAAGGACTTGACTATGCAATCGTAGATTATATGTAAATGTACATTTCAAATTTTACCAAGAAAAGAAAAAAAATCACTAGGAGCTACTTTATACCAGAAGATATAATGTTAATATTCATCTGTTTGTTAATGTTCTGAAAGTATCATATTGACTGTACGAGCTGAAAATTAATGCATGAATACCAATGTCACCTTATTTTAAATTTATAAGAAGAAGTTAACTCGATTTACAATACAATATTAATATTAGGCTAAAACAACAGTTAAGTGTATTGAACTTATGCTGTTAACATAGTATAACGTTGTTTAAAACCACATATATCATTTAACAAAAACATATTCAAAACTTTTTCATTTTGTAGTTAAAGTATGTTTTCATCTGTGGACCTCTGAATAAATTATCCTTATGCCGGCTGAGACTCTATACAATTGTTATGTTATGTTACAAAAACAGTAATATTATTTGTTGAAGCAGCAGTTTGCTTTGTGTACCTTAATTCAGACCTAAGTCTGTGTAAACATTTTGTATTATTTCATGCAGTTCCACCATTTCATACGTTACTATGCATCCATCTTATATTAGAGACATTGTAGATATAAATATTGCACGTTCAGTGTGTGAACAAGAATTATCTTGGTGCAGGTTGGAGGTTAGTGTAACATTTCATGGAGATTATACTGTGTGTATCGATACTTATACATTTAATACTTATGCAGAATTATACGACATATATAGGGCTATTGTTTCGCAATATCTTACTAGAGTGCAGCAAATGCAAACTAATGATCTACTGTTTGCTTTTACAAACGGTTAAAACTGTTAGGTATATTTTTTTATTCATATTTCATATTTTGTTAATAGTTTCTTTTGAATTTTAAAGATAATAACATTAAGTTATCTCTATACATACGTGTTTGTAGTGCGTTATATTTTGCTGTTTTATATCAATTCATATATACATCGTACTTTTTCCAGGTTTGTCATTTCGTCTTCTGTAAAGCATGAAGCATTGTTTTATCAATGCTGACAAGGGAAGAATTAATTCCGTAAATATGTTCAGTAATGTTCTCTTTTGCTTAAAAATATTGAATATGTTATCTGAATTACTTAATAATAAGGTGTAAAGTAAAAATTTGATTTTGAATTTAGCCATCTGTATAAAAATCAGTTTTGCATTTGATTATGTTTGCATTCTTTAGAAATTGAAACTGGTAGATATACAAACATTCAAGGAATCACACACTTTGAAAACTTTGTAACTTAAATGTCTTGAAATCTGAATATCATTTTATGTTATGTTGTCATATCCAGAATAAAGTCAAAAAAGTGTAGCAATGTACCGTTTCCGTCAATCCAGAACGTGTTGTAAGAATACAAAAACCATACAAAAAGATGTATTGCAAAATATGTTCACAATGCTGTGACATTTAGACATGAAAAGCTTAAATATGTGGTTTAGAAAATACATTACATGTTCTTTATCATTATGTATAAATTGCCATCAGCTGACTTTTAGCCCTCTGTTCTATGTTTCACTTGTAATGTTTTATGTATATGCCATTTGCCAAACTTTGAAACTTGTCAAATACATGTATGTAGATACTTCATCAGGATGTAGTGACCTCATATTAATAGTCCTTTTTTGTCGCCATCGTCATTTGATTTTAATGAAACAAACTTATAAATAAATGTTACCTTTCCTTGGGTTGACAACATCAAATAATACCTGCGTATGTATGTTTTACATTTATTTTGAAAAGCATTCACATTGGAGTCACTTTACAAAAGCGAAAATAAAACATTGCCTTATGAAATGGTATACATTTAAAGTTATGCAATGTATATCTTAATAGACGTTGTTTTTTAAATCTTTGAGTCAAATATGATATAACAGCATAGTATCAATAACATAAAGATCGACACCCATCATACCGTTTTCATTAAGGAATATTACACTTTCAATTCTCTTTTCCTCCAAAATCATTTCGTTCTTAATGATTTTGCTAATTTTGTTCTCCAAAATATCACTCCTCTCTATTTTGTTAATGTTTTTGTCAAAACAACACATCTGTATATGCATATTACATAAAGTGTTAGAATAACAATGTTAACATTGCAAAATGTTGTGTACATTGTATATGCATGTATAATAAAGAATGAAAAATAAAAGATAAAATGAATAAATAAAAAATGTATATCTTAATTATTTCCTATCAATTTAAGGAAGAATTAAGAACAGTCGTTTTTCGTTTTCTTTTAATTCAAGCCCACCACGATAAAAGAGCATAAATAATTCTGTAGTTGAGAGTTAGGCGCGGTCAATGTGGAGATTAACGCCACTGGGCATTTTATAACATTGCATATCACTTGGTGATATTCAGCGTTGGCTATGTGTTCAGCTGGGATATAATAAACAGTAATAACACGTGAATATAACATTTTGGCCAAATTAAACATTTTCACCTCAAACTGTGGGGGAACAGCATTAAACATCTTACGTTTGATACAGTTTGGTCATTTTGAAGGGTGAGATAACTTTAATTGGCTTTACACATACTAATTAACTCACTCTGTGGCGCAAAGATTAAATTACGGCCTAATATTTACAGCGGTTTCAGTTATTTATTCATACATGTAAATGTCCCTAGCACCATGTGTTTTAAATAGAAGAGTGTGCGTTAGCAAACGTTCTCTAGCGTGCAGTTGCGTTGTTCATTTAATGGAGCATTTGAGTTGCGGACATGTGATTTATCTTTGAACATGTAATTGCTGTATTTTTCAACATAAATCTTATTTTCACCAAAATAGTGGACGCAAGTAAGGAAACAAGTTTTCACGTGTACCTGACTTCGTAAAACTAAAATTGAGATGCATTCATAACATAGCAGCAGACCTCGGCCAAATGACATTAAGTACTTCAAAGTGTTAAGTGTATCTACATACAGCAATGAACCAGTTAATGAACTACATGAATGGCATAGCATACAGGAAATGATGCAACTGTGACTCAACACCTTCTTAGTCAAAACAACTATGTAATATTTGGACTATATGCAGCATTTAGAAGTCTGTAATTTCATTGTTATAGCTGACGTTTTAGTTCAATTTGTAGCCAGAAGTTTACATGACTGGGTTTAAAACCGAATGGAGACATGGTATGATCAATTTAATCAATTTAAAGTTAGGCTTGACGAAACAAATGAGAAACTTCCTAGAAACTATTTGATACCTAAACTGCACTTTTCATGGCTAACTGCACATGTTGCACAACTAAACACATTTGTTTCGGTGCTACTTACAATATATGTTGCTTCATTACAATTAAAACCGTATAACTCAAAAGCGCTCGAAATCAATACTGGCAACTTATGCTGTTGTGTATTAAAAGCTGTCTAAATTAAATATACATAACAAAGACATATTTCTCTTTACGTACACCTCTTTTCTTTGTACAAAGCTGCCACATATTCTAATGAAAGCATTGTTTCACTGCCGACAAACACGATGGACTTGCACTGAGATATGCAATGCTCTGGTCTTTCTATTGATAACATTTATCTAAGATATCGTTACAAAGTATACAGAAAAATTGTTGCTATATATATCTGAATGTACTGCGCACCTTTAAGTGCATATTTATTTTCATATTGTCATGAACGAGACACAATGTTAAGTCAGTTCAATGAAAGACACCTATCTGCACCTATCAATACATCCACACATATTAACACAAAAAACAACTTCATTTCTTGTATTTTGAAAACTTATATATTATTTATCTATACTGAGTTAGAACTAGATGAAGCAAAACAAACGACAAAAAAGCTAAACTATTACTGCAGAAATATAAACCAAGATATATGACAAAAGATACAATTTCTATTGTGGTATGGTAAATTATTCACATTAAGATGGCAACATTTCCCGTGTTATTGCTTATTAGAAGAATTCAGTACTGGAAACATTAACACTATTAAATATCTGTTACAAGGTGACCAACACAATACATCGCGTCAAACATTTACCAAAATTTATAACAGATCCGCAGATCGCCTGAATAGATATAATAACTAGTACAGGATTCGATGACATTACAAAAACCGTTAGATAACGAACGATTTTGACGGTTATAATAACAGTATTCAAAGAAGGAACGTTGATCTGGAAAAACAAGTACACGCAATGTATGTAACCATAAATGTTCACAGTCAAGCTTTTTCAATCAAATTAAGTTAGTGCTCAGACACTGCTTAACTAATTTAAGAATTTAAAGTATCAATGGCACAATTACAAGTAGCTTTTTAATTTAACTAAGAAAGTTGTCTTGAAGTGACCTTCAAAATACATTTTAGATATTTTAAACGATATTGCAAAAAATAAGTGGCTTTCTGTCAATTCGTTTTCGTGAAAGAAACGACATGAATAGGAATGAAAATGCATTTCGTTGTGTCTACATTGTTTTAGAGTAAATAGAATATGGTTCTATTATTATATCCGTAAATGTATTTTCTATATAAGTAAAGTCGAAGTGATACCGGGACATTATCATGGATGAATTTCCTTTATCAAATGTTCTTTCAGTTCCGAGGAAGTGGGTTTGTATGCTGCAGCAAACCAGTTGATAGTCCGAAGTAGCAAACGTTTAACAGAGGATGTTCCAATGTGGTTACTCGTATTCAGCCTATTTCTTTAATGTGTGTTTGGTGTGTTTACTTCATTTTTCAATAGTCTACTGTAGATACAAACATATATTTTATCCTGATCCTAGCTGTTATAAGTGAAATTGTCAGACTGGAATTTCAACGTAAATCCGACTCATTGAGTCTGCCATGAAGCACATAATCTAAATGAGCCACATTTAAATGCCAATGACGTCTTAAATATGACGTAAAACAAAACATCTACATGTAGGTCTCGGCATCCTTCTTAAAGATAGTTTCAATCAAATATCAACAAAGTAATTGCCAAAAGGAATCCATCATTAATGAGTTTTACAATTTGTGGTTTGTATTAATTTAACTGTACAATATAGTAAATTCTTATTTATTTCTTAAAGTTTAGATAAAATATATGCAACAATGTAGTCATGAGTATCAGTCAAACCTTACAAAGGTATATTTTCGGATAGATAATCTGATTGGACAAAAGAGTATCGACAGATTATGTTTAATTATAGACTGGAAAACCCATCCCTAGTAACAATAAAACTCTCAATTTTTCACCATGCAATTCACAGTTCACGATTGGTGTAAATGCAAAAACGCAAAATTAAAGGTTTGGATATTTCTGAAAGGTAAACTAATTTTTTATATTAAGTTCACTAGATAAAGCGGGTTAGATTCTTTAAAGCGTGTATGTGGCTTTTAGTGACGCTGTGTCGTAAGTGCAATTAACGGATTTTGGAATACATAACTGTTACAATATTAGTATGTTTAACACGCATATATGTCAAATGTAACAAAGAAAAGGGTAATAATTATTATACGTCGCATTTATTAACCCTCTAGAGTTTTTGTTCTACAATTAACTTTCAATTTAAAAGAAGCATACTTCACCACTAGTACTTCGTCGGTAGACTAGTCTAAGTGGTGATAAAGTTATTATAGAAGTACTGGTCTTCCGTGTTCTGTTTGTAGTCTTGAGAAAATACAGTTTACATGTATACTATAAAATATTGACAGCACGTTAAAATCAAATAGTAATTCAATTAATTCAGACAATCGATAGGTTATTGCTAGGCTCTCTAGGTTTTTAGAAACACCGAAACTGTCTCCTGCCTGAAACGGGCGTTGAGATTAATTTATCACATCACATATAGGTGCGATGGCTGGTAGTTGAACATTACAGCAGGTTCTACTTCTGGACGTGCTTTGGGTCGATTGTTCAGGGTGCACTTGTCACTTTTGTAGACATTATATTTAAATACAGTCAGAAATTCATTGTCTATATTAAGATCTCTTGTTACAGCAAGAAGAAGAAAGAAGAAAGAGACATGGATGTGGATAAATTACTGGCTTCACTAACATTGGCAGCCTTCGTCCAGGTGATTTTTATAGCACTAATTTTGCTCTGGTGTGGTCAAGATCAGGATCATATCTCTAGAAACGTGGTAAAATCCGACCATATGTGTGTACCATGTGATCAAGTACAACTAGGAGAAGACAAACCAAATGATTTAGCTGACACAATTTCAAAGCAAAATATTCCGAGATCAGATCAAATCGAGTGTTGTGGACAACCGAGCATAATTCTTAGAGGGATTGTGTTAAAGGTACAAACCTTTGTCATTCTCAACAGCGTTACCTCATGTTAAAGCTAGTCATAATAATAGTCATAATAACGCTTAAGAACCCATTAACAAGATTACACAACGTTCTTTCATTTTTTGCCGACTGTGTAACGACGATTAATACATCTGTTTAACCGAACTAAGTCAGACACTCTTGATCTGTGGAACGAGTATAACACTTTCTATTCTTTATTATTTTCTAGAAGCTTCAGGAGAAAAAGGATAGACTCATTCAAGGCATCGATAAGGAAGGTAAACAAATGCTTCATCAATGAAAACGGAACTAATTGAATTGCACGAAATGAAATGCATTTTATTTGTTTTGTCATAATTGCACACATTTACAATTATATTGAGGAATTTCATATAGTTCAATCTTCGTGTAAATGTTATTAATGTTGGATATGCATATGGCGAGATTTTGCCGGTGTGATTATTTCATTTTTGTAAACAGCCATTTAGTCAGACATAAAACCTTATAATTTAGGAAACAAAAGCCATGATGCTTATTTCTACCCAGTTCGACAAGACGTGTATATCAAAGGAGATTATAAGTAACACTTGAACTTCTAATATAATCTTATTTTTAGTGTTGAGAAATGAAAACTGGTATTACTTAGAGAAAACCAAGAGGCATGTCTTTTGTCTGGGGATGAGATTTGACCCGATCATTGAGCACATGCAAAAATAAGTATGCCCAAATAGGGGTTTATTGTAATTAATAATTTATATCTGTTTTAATGCTGAGAAATCAATTATCATTAGCTTAAATGAATGGAACTAAGCGCATGTCATTTTGTCTGGGGATGATTTGTAGACCCGACTTACCATTTATGATACACAGTCCAACAGATTCACGCAGACCAGATACATAAGGCTAAGTTTTGGAATTAACATATTTATATCTGTTCGCTATTCATGCAGCCGCTATGACCTATTAATCAAGTACTACAGCAGCACAAATGAATGGATTAGACAGCATAACATCTATTATCGCCTGCAATGACTTATAATCTTACTTAAACATTTAGGAATAAGAGTTCTACAATATAAGGCCAACATTTTGAGACATTTTTGAATATTATGTCAGTAACAACACATGATTTTCTCTAACATCATCCAGTTGAACTCATTCGCTCATTCATGCATTACTTAATTAATTAATACATTAATTAATTTTTTTTTTTTTATTATTATTATTATTATTATTATTATTATTATTATTATTATTATCAGTCCAACCTTTTAACAAAAACACCTAAGAGAACATCATTTCTTTGTGTGCCGAGGAGAAGGTGTTGCTCTATTGAGGTACGAGGTAACTTTGTTCTAATATAAATGCTTTGGGATATTAAATATATGTCTTTGTTAAGAGGCTCTTGCTCTTCAGAGGTGTTATTTAGAGAGGTTAGGCTGTAGTTAATAACGTGCAGGTATGTTAAATATCAATACCTTAAATTAATTGTTGGCAACATCGATATCGTAATGTATATTATTCACAAACGGCTAATGCAAACACATTTCATTTCAGAAAAGAACATGATACACTGGAAGACATCCGCACCATCATTCTTTAAAGGTGGTGTCCGCTACAAAGACGGTAGGATAATAGTTCCTTCTGCAGGTCACTATTTCGTTTATTTCCAACTAAAACACAGGCAAAATCACTGTCAACCTGCCACTATGGAATTCAGCAACAAAGCTCCATATGTAGATGAAATCAAGCTTGATAACATCCAAACGGACTATCTATACCGATACTCACCGAAAGATGGACACACAAGAATAGCTTTGAAAACATCCAAACTAAATTGTAAATCGGACTTTGCTGAAGACAGATCAACTTCCTATGTTGGGGCTGTGTTTTACCTGAATGACCATGATGAGCTGTTTGTTAATACTTCGTGCCAAGAAAATCAGGAAAAAAGTACTGAAGGAAACTATTTTGGACTTTTCATCAGCTACGAAGTCCCATAAACCAACAGTGCTATCTCGGTCATGAGTAGCTTTGATGTCTTAATCCCGGGATTAGTGAAAAGTTCATTGCATGTCATATTCAATTCCTGTACACCATTTATTATGTAGCATCATATTCTCTTGTAATTTATTGCTAAAGATGTAATCTTTGAATAAATATCATAACTATTTAATATGTATAACTAATCAATCAGTCATGATAATCACCATGGACTTGGCGAGTGTTCACATATAAAAATGTATCGACCAATCCATGTGCGCCATGAGCGAATACTCTTGCGTATGTCCCAAATTAGGTATATAACTCTGCTTTTACAAGACACATCCACAAACGAGTCCTCAGGAGCACAGCTTTCAATCCTTTTAACTAGCTCCAAAATAACGATTCCTACTAAGTCAATGGCATAAATTACCTTAACCGGGTCATTTTTCATTCCGTATAGTAAAAAGTACAATGAAGTTTGAGAGGGAAGATCAAAACATAGATGCTACGTACTAAACGAAACTTCAAACGCACCTCCCGCATTTTTCCTTCTTTATTTTATTATCAATTCTTCCAATTTCTGCCAGCTAACGTTAGCTTTCTGTGGACCAAATCTATCATGTCTTGCATTTGTAAAGACACTGGGTAAATACTTCCGTTACATGAATTTAAAAATGATCGATATATACAAATTTCATACGGAAGAGAAAAGCGTTTACTAAGAGCATCAAGGCAATAACCCATGTTAAGTCTATGAAGGTTTAAACGTTAAATGAAAATACTCGGCCATCTGACTTGTACCACTCCATCATTTTGAAATTCATGTAACGGAAGTATCTACCAAATGTCTTCATAAATGCAAGATATGATAGATGTCATGCATCGATAGCTCAAAATAAGCTGACATATATTGGAAGGACTGGTTTTGGTATTTTAAATAAAGAAGGAAAATAGCAGGTGATGTGTTTCTTTTAGTATACATATGATATACCGATACAAGTTCGAAATACTGTTTTGCCTGAAGTAAAGTACATCACAAACTAACACTGGAAATTTTCTTCACATGATATACGATATAAAAGCCACCATGGCATATTAAACTTTTGAGAAAAGAGAAATGTTTTTGTCCTGTAAACCGCATAACTGCTTTTAAATGTTGCTATATCTCGAAGGTCTTTTCCCGTAATTTACGTCAATTTGCAAGCTGTAAAATCCGTACTGGACTTCTGATCAGGATAAGTGATATATGTTTATCAATAAGGTTTACGTCTGTCAACGGCAATTTATTTGATCTAATGTTGCACTGAACATGTGCAGTTAGATATGAAATGGACGACTATTAAACTCAAAATATGCTTTTAATTTGTGACGCAAATGAATTCAGCTGAATGATTAATAGAAGTGCTTAGCAGAAAAATTTCAATTGACTTCCTTAAAAAATCGTACCTGAAAGATTTTCAGCTACAGTGACCTCAGCCTTTGTAATTGTTACACGACAGAAATCTTTAGAAAAGGGATCGTCACTGTTCAAGTCATGTCCAATTTGCCAATTACTATTTGCACAAAACAAACCCAAATGACCTATTTTGTTTAAATTTACCTCCATATTAAAATTGTGTATTTACCTTAATTTAAACGTAGTAAAACCTGGCAGTCTTGCAAAACTAATGTGATATTTATAGATCAAAGTGTGCTATAAAATGACTTGCATAAATATTGACGTAATAGAGGCTAAATAGAAATTGTATGAAATGTAGTTGTGCATATTATAATTTTGGGGTTCCCAGCTAAATCATAGAAATGGGAGACATACATTCTATTTTTGTAACGGTGATATACATGTAACTGCTTAAGTTATTTCTTTTTTATGATTTATTAAAAAAATGATTGTTTGTATCACATTTAATTAAACAATATAAAAATATAAAACGATTTGATATATAACAAAAAACTAAAATACCGCGATCGCAAATAATTCATTTAGACAGGCGACAATCTGAACTACTTTGTGTAAAGGGGTCGCTCTTTGTGTCTCTATTGATCGGTTTCCCTCTTCATAAAGGCGTTCGCCAGCAGGCGACCAGCAGGCGGCCGCCTTAAAATGATTACAGTCCATATTCACGAAAATGACAGTTGGATATGATGCCCTTTCATGCTCTCACAGAAAACGAAGCCTTATTTCAAACTTTATATTTGTGTCTATAGTTAAAGGAATTATTATAATAGCAACATTGTTCGCCATTTTTCATTAAGAAAATCGACGCCTTCTTACCTTCGAATAATATTTTTGAAATCTGAAGCCCGTTTTGCAACCTCATTTATACGTTTCATTTTTAAGATATATATTTTAAAAACGTCACTGGGTGCGCTTTTAATCACATGTAATATAGATAACGGCTCATAATAGCTTCCCGGAAAACAATAGATTCGCAATCTGACGAAAACAGTCTGAAATCAGGAACTTTGATGGGTAAATCGAACACTGGAACCTATTTCGTTGTTTTGAGATCGGAGTTAAATTCTAGTATCTGACCATTCCGAGAAAACACACAAGCTCAGTAGAACGGATAGTTTTACATAACATAACTTAAAGCAACACATTTAAGTTATACTTTCTCTCCATCACTTTCTTTAAGAGACGAAAGTTTTCTTCGTATTTAAAGCGACTGCACTCCAGATGGACAAGTTACGCTAAAAAAAGAAAATTTTCAATTTCAAGAAAACAATTGTCATTACTGTATCAGGGGCATTGTATTATGATAACGAGACAAGTTTTCTAACAAAAGAAACAATTGAAATGTTTTGTTTTGCTTACTTTTATTGTAAAATATATCACCCCGTGACTAACGGGGTGGGCTCTTTGGTATATCAATATTTTTGACTCAAAACTTTTTTTTTTTAAACTTGGCTCGGGTAAATATTTTTTTTCTGCCTTTATTTTTAGCTCTTACACAAAGAAAATAATCTTGATGCTGACAAATTGAATATATATTGATTTTACCAAAAATTAAAATTTACTAAGAATTTGGAGTGCAGTCGCTTTAACATCTTCAAAGAAATAATGATGTGAAATGACAAATTTCAGTTTAAGATTACTGTTGTTCAATTCAATTACGACAGCAAAAGTAGTTAATTGCTATGTGTAGATTGTGCGTGAGTAAGCAAGGGAAATACTGCTATGTAATTAAAAAGGCGAATAATTGATCATCTCAAATTAAGTTGTCTCCCTTATCACATTACAATATTCTTTGTAGCTTTGCTGCGATAGTGAAATAATGAGTAAATAATTATTTATTATTATATTCATATGCATTTTTATACCTGCACTATTTAATTTTCACAATTTATTTTAATATATGAAATGTTCTGTGTACCTTTTAGCAACATGCTAAAAAAACGTTAAGGTTTTGGAAATTTGAAACTTATTTTAAACCTTCACACCGATATAAATACATTTAAGGCATGTTTATCAAATTGTTTTGCACGACTGCCAAGTTTAACTACGTTTTAAGCTAAATGTAAAACAAGTCATGCAATTTAGATACGAAAGCAAAACTAAATGGGATGTAAGTCGAGACACTTGTCTTTTTGAAGTATAGTACATGGAAAATTTACTGCACGTGATATACACAAGTAGCATAGATTAAACTCTTATCTATACTTTATGAAAACTATTTTGCAACACAGACTTAATTGTCATATTATAAAGATCTTGTCCACAGTTGCCGAACCTCGTACAACATTTGTATCGGTCAGTTACTTCTTCAAGGTCAAAACCCATATTTTAGTGAGCTGTTTTATCAGTGTTGACTAACCGCAATATTGTGTTATCAAATATCCAACGATTGGTGTCATGAATAATTGATCACACAATGCAAATGTGCAATGACAAGCACTAACTATTGTTCAAATTACATGTGTGACATAAGCGTTTAAAGAAGAACGACAGTATAAACTGATAAGAATATGTTTCAATGGCGAATGAATTTATCTGATCCAACAATGCGATCTATTGTCAATTAAAACAATTAGCGGAAGATAATCAATATTTTATTATCTGTATTACATAAATTCAATATGTTTTTTCTTCTTATAGTTAAATGATAAAGAATAAATAAAATCAAACATATTTGTCGGTACATTCTAGAGATATTATAGGTACATGTAAAAAGATAAGGTATATGCCAATTGACGAGGACAAAACATCACTTAACACAAACAAATGATCAAATACAGTCCTCTCCAACAGCCAAACTTACACAGGAAATGAATCATATTTTTATTGGAAAAATCGGTAAATAAAGCACCCATAGCAAATTACTACATTTTGGAAACTCTTTTGCCAAGTGCTAACGTCCTCAGCAGCACAAACGCACTAAAACACCAAAAAGCAGAGTTAAAACACACATATTAACATGTTTAACTCGAGGATACCACCTTTGAAAGGCCATTTACAAGAAATATCGGTAACTAAGGACGTTCACCTGTATGTAGCATGCCAATCTCTTTCCCCCCGATCTCAACTAAAGATAAAGTGTCAACATAAAACCTTGACTTTATTTCATACTTTAAAACTGCGCAAAAGAAAAATACATTGCACGACTTGTTTACATTAAGCTAACGTATTACAACTTGGCAGTCCTGCAAAACAATTTGATAAAAACATGCCATAGATGTATTTATATAGGTGTGAAGATTTTAAATAATTTTCAAATTTCCCAAATCTTACACATTTTGTCATGTTGCTAAAAGCACGTGGAAACTTTTGTTTTAATTTTTCTGTCATATACTTCTGCTGAGATGTGAAATATAAGAATGGATAATTTACAATAGGTACTATATTATGCAGTTTTTCCTTCTTCATATTATTTTTATAATTTTTATGATTATGATGATGATGATGATGATGATAATGATTATTATTTTTTATTATTATTATTATTATTATTATTATTATTATTATTATGTTGTTGTTGTTGTTGTTGTTGTTATTGTTGTAATTCTATGGTGTAAAAGAATAATCGTCTTAAGATAAGTTGTTATGATATATAGCAACAAAAGCTGTTAGTGATTTCATTCTAGTGATTGTCATCAACGTTTCATGATATGTACACGCTGTGCATGATTTGTTTATAATTCAGGTCACAATGAGGACATTTATCGCAACCAACTGTTGATTGCCCAATTTATGACATCAAATGATATGTTATCTATAAAAGCTTTCGTAATTTACAGCAGATCCTACATGTAAATTGTGTTCTATAACACCCATGTGTGTATAAGTGCGCAAGACCTTCATTATACAGTCAGGAAAGCTTCAAAACCTCTAATCTGCTGGCTGCTGTAATGTATTCCACTTGTTTTACTCGAAATAGAGGCCTGTAGCACAAGGCAACTCATACATGTTGCTGTCATTTCTTTTTAACTAAATAACATCATTTTCTTCCACTTCCACAGCTGCATCATAGCGGTAAGTGAATGAAAATCAGTATTTAAGAATACCCAACTTTTCACAAAGTCTTGTAGTTTGGATATCCAGATTCGTTCGCACATTTTAATCTGAACTGACATACCACGATAAGTTTTAGGAAACGGTATTGTTTGAAACCGCATTAGTAGTCTGGTTCTTACATGTAGTCCCATCTATTCAATAATTGACAGCCAAATGTTCCGTGTGACGTGATAGTTAATATCATTGTAAAAGAATGCCGATTGCATTTATCCTAGTCATGTTAGAATCTCAATAGTAACCTTAAAGCGTTGTTTATTTTCTAATAAACAAGGGTTTGTCTTGTAGCTGCTTTGTTATAAGCCAGGAAGGTGGTAGGCCTGAGTAGATTGTCTGCTGTGGCTAAAACTTTAAAATAACTAATACATCTCTAATTGAATAACTCTATATCTTTGTAAAGCACATTATGTTATATTTGGCTGCTATACTACATAATGAGGTAAACTACTATTTTAAACTTTATGAATGAAGACAAGTAATCGTTAATCTTAATATTTCTAAGGCGAATGTTTTTATGCCAGGTTTAGAAAAACTTAAGCTTAACATAACCTTCAACTATATAACCACAAACACGTTATCTGCGCGCTCATTTAGTGAAGTTTCAGTCTAACATATTTGTTTCATAATGTAGAATGCATAGCTTTTAAATATGGAACTATTTTATAAAAGTTTTGTCACAATTATTTTTATAGCAATTGTTGCAACCTTTGTGGCAGTTCTGATGCTTGTCTGGACAATGCCAGATCTGCCTACGTCTGTCATAAACGATAAAATATGTTTACCAAATGAATATGGTATTCTGGCATGTGGGAAACCAACAGATCTCCTACATTCCTTTTTGGACAGAGTAAGTTATTTCTTTAAATTGTAAAACTGTTTCTCCTATGTAATGAGTATTGCTTTATCTTATACTTTGCGACACTTAGTTTATTTCATTACCATTCTAACATTCGAAATACTTAATAAGAACGTTCGGTTCTTTTTAGGCTATTGAAACAGAATATGAAAAAAGCAAATCCGACGACGAAGAGAGGCAACAAGAGTTTCTCAATGAGAACAGAGTCCGTCTTATGGTCATTTACGACAAATATTTCTGGGAAATGAAACCGGCGGCTAAACTGACTGGGAAAGATCAGCCTAAACCAAAAATGTGTAAATTATTTAATAAGTACTTTTATTGCGGGCCGCAGCAGCGGCCCGCTATATTTAATACGTGGTGAGTAAAAGATGCATGGAGACTTAAGCACTAGATCGAACATATGCGTCTCTCTTCATTATAAAATTGAGGTACTTCTGAGATGAAAACTGTAGACACAGTCAATTTTTTTGGAAAAGCAAGAGTTGTCGTTTGTAATTGAGCTGTCGTTCGTTTCATAGAGGGCGCAATCTAATATACGCTGGTAAAAAAAGAAAAAAGCGCTTTTCACGTTTCAGTCGCAATCTACACCTAGAAAAATGGATATATGATTGCTTTTTCTACTAACACAACCTATGACATTATAGAAACGAAACGAGTCGACTGAATATTCTTTTATGGCCTTTTTAGACATATATGATATTGTCTTATCTAATTTTTTCCCTTTCGTAATAAGTCTGCCTCCGTGGTGTAATGGATAAAGCCGATAGCTCAAACACGTTTGTGTACGTGTACTGTTAGAAACCACGAGTTCAAATCCCATCAACACCCAATTTTTTTTTTAACTTTTTTCTGCTGTTTTAATAATCATTTTTAATTTTTTAAGAATATTTTACTGCAAATAATCATAAAAAATCTTCATTCATGTCAAATTAATAAGGATAATGGTAATGAAAAATTGAGACATACCAGGAACGGTCTATAGAGCATTCCTGGACATACTGTATACTAGTAAATAATATTTGATAACAGTAAAGTTTCGATACTACAGGACAGTCAGTAGATGTGTTGTCGTGTCAGGTTTTGCTTGTTCAACCAGAATTGGTTCCCTCGAGTTCTTTTGGGACCATGCCTTAATATCAATTATCACCAATTTTCAAAATATTTACATGGGATTTTTGTTTGTTGGCCCGCTGTGATACTTTGTATCACAGTTTTTCTTGTTCATCCTGTCATTGCCTTATCTAAAATGTTCTTTACTTTTTAATACTGGTCACATTGCATGAAAGGACACGCCGACAAAGAATCGTAGGCAGTGATTCACAAACCGAAGGCCCCGAATGCTTGAAATAGCTTTTTTCGCTATGTCACCTAACTTATCAATAACGTAAAGATAAAATACGAATAAACAAAGTTTGTTAATACTTGTTACCTTTAAGAGAAAATCAATACAACTCTTCCTTTTTCAGCTGACAACGGTGCAGATATGATCCCGATAAGAGTTTGGCGTCATGGAAAAGAACTGCATGATACAAGCGGTTTTCTACGATTTGGTATGCGCTACAGAAACGGTCGGTTGGTTGTACCTGTAGCTGGCACATACTTGTTATATTCTTTCGTTGACCTTTGCGAACCTTGCGACCCCTCCACCGGAAACGCAAACGTTAAGAATTTTGAAAAGCTCATTAAACACGGTATCTATAAATTCAACATTTTAGACGAGAAAGAATCGGAGGTTGTGTCAAGCATTCAGCCTCACACTGTCTCCAGTAACAGATATTTCAATTCGTACAGTAGTTATGTATCAACTCTTGCAGAATTGAAAGCTGGAGATGAATTGTCGGTTAAAGTGTCTAACATAACGTATCTCAAATATACAAGAAATAACTTCTTTGGTGTAAATTTGATCTAAATCTTCCCGTCCAGGAGCGCGTCCACGTTCGCGGGAAGGGGCGACAGCTAAAATCATTGGTGTAGTCAATTAAGTTAAGAAAGCGAAAACCTATAACTGTATACAAGGGCTGATCAAGAAAACCTTTAAACAGTCTTTTTAAGATATCGGTACGTTGGATGCAGTTGAGGGCACGTTAACACTCTTCAATGATCCTAATTATCTAAGAATTCCCGTGGTTAGGCCTTTAGTTTCGGTTTCGACAAGGCCAGCCGATACGGTAATTCAAAATATTTCTATCATACCTATATATTCATTTTCAAAATGTATGTGCTTGTCAATTACATTGTAACTGTATTTTGTTTTCGGGAAGAAGATACAAAAGTATAATTCGAAGCATGATAAGCTCATCATTGGTTTAAAGAACATTCATTTGTCTCAAATAATAACGTGCATTTGTAAATATAATTCCAAAAACATTGGCAGCATCGACAACATGTTTTAAAAACAAAAAAAAACTAATAAAAAATTTTTTTCTAAAAAAACTTTTTTTTTTTCTGGAAATATTTTTTTTGTGCCGCCCTAGAAACGTACAAAACTGATCATCAGCTCCAAAAAATATTTTTTATAGCGTGTTTTTTTTTTTTTTTTTTTTATATTTATTTTTTTTTTTTAACCCCACCCCCCCCCCATATAAATGTATTTCTCCGACCCTCTAGAAAAAAATGAAGTTAAACTTTTATAAAGTAAATATATCGCCGACGATTCTTTTCGTGAGTTTAATGAGAAATGCTGACGTCCATTCTTTATTATTAAATAGGAGCATGAAGTCTTATTTTAGTTGACATTTAAATGGCGCAAAATGGCTATCAAACACTGTTTTCTTGATCAGTTCTTGTATATAAAGCCGTTAGAATCAGTTTTGTCCCTAAAAGTAAATTTCAGCGATAAATCTATTGAAACGGATTCACCTACTTTCTATGTCCCGGATTTCGGAGGCATACGGTTTCGATAGCAGGACGAAAGTGTGAAGAAAACGTTTAATAACAATATTGCGCTACACCAATTGTACACTGTCGGCAGAGACTCCGTCCAGTTTCACCGTAGTCTGAATTTCTATCTCTTCATGGTATATTGAGTAATGCATAATATCGAATAACCTTTTTTCTGCAAAGTCCCTTTAATATGAAATAAGTTTCATTATGCTCCATTCAGTGTGTATATTGTTGTAATATTATGATGCTATTGTACACATCAGAGATTTGAATCCGTGTAACAACTACCGGCAGCAGTAAATGCTTTTAAGTTTAATGTGTATTTAAGGTAGATATATATATTACATACCTTACTATGCTTTTAAAGATGATATCTAAAGGCTGCTCGACACTTTTACTGACAGTTTTAAATTGTTAGTAAGAACTCGTTATATTTGTTGTATGACAATGAATAATATGAAACAATAAATGCAAAATTAAAGACTGTAAGTACAGATTCGTCTTGCATGACAGAGATGTTAACGTCAGTTTCTTTCGTTTCAATAGTTTGTTGTTTTGAGCATGTATTGTTGACGAATTTCTTTAAACTTTTCTGGATATTTTGTCTGTAATACCTACTTGCTTTCTGACTGAATTGTCTAAAATACTATATGTTTTTGTTCTATACTCCTGAATATAAACGGAAGTAAATAGAATAGTTTCTCGTTAGATATCGTGCTTTTACAAAAAGGAAATTTTCATATTCCAAGGAAATAAACCCCCATTAATACGACCTTAAAAACACTAAACAAAGTGTCCAGGGAAACCCTTACCCTTATTTCCGCACCCGTGTGAAATTTGACCCGCGTCAAATGGTAGTCCTGTAACACAGAATTTTCACATGTGTCCCCTTATTCCAGGTTACACTATAACTCATTGTTTATTTGCAGCCGTATTAAAGTGGCCCTGCAAACACAAATATGTTTGCAACCTTTTACTGCCATGAACACATAGCCTCGAGCGGCTCTTCCTATAATAATCCCGCCTTCTCGCACAAGACCAACGGTGAACAGAGCTACAGCCCTAATTAGACCCGGCACAGATAAGTTCACCAACGGATACAAACAGCTAACCCAGCAGCCTACCATGTACTTACGAGAAACACAAGCTCCTAGAACAAAATTCTAGTACTAGCAACCGATCCATGTGATATTAAACTTTAGCAAATTTATTCTAGATACATGTAGGTCAACACAATATTCCAAAGCCTATATAAAAGGAGCAAACTTAGCAACCTACCACCTTGGTATTCCCTCATATTACTGCTAGAGAATCACTAAACATTGCACGGTGATGACATCTTAGAAACTAGTATTTGTACAAGGATAAAGCCATTTGAGCAACACGATCATGTGTTATTACAGTGTTTTAGCATAAAGTAATACCAAGGTCGGCACAACGCATAAACCCATTAACCCTCAATCCACATTTTAATATTATACCATTAAAAGCAATATTCAGACATATTCATAAAAAACTGGCTTTTGATAAAGTCTGCTAACAAAGTATACTATCTACCTTATGTCACACTTAACCGAAACCTATATAAAGTTCGTCGAAGAAACACATTGGAACACATAACCTAGCAACCCATGCGCATCGTTCTCTCTTACAGCGCAATTATACAAGTTATACATTGCACTGCAAGAACCTGTAGTTCCTTGATGAGCAAACACCCACGTGTTATTGATCCGTAGCAGTCCTTACGTAAATCTAACTCAGACTAACCAGTACTAAGATTAAAGCAAAGTTAGAATTTGAAAACAATAAGGTCACCACAAAGAACCCAAGTGAGGGTTGGCAAAAAGCTACCTAGTCATGACTTGTACACAGGGAACACAATAGCCAATCTGCCAATTACCTTAACAATCCGTATCAATCTTATCGTAGGATTCAACAGCACTGGGTCAAGTAATCATTTTTACGCCACAGGGAACTTTATCGAGACCTGAACCAGGATAACAAACTAAACCATGGAATGACGAAAGGCTATCCCAGCAATCTATATACGTCACATTGCTACCTTTTGACGATGTACAATGATGGCAGAAATTCGATATATATCCATTTATGTCCATACGTCACAAATGGAAGTATGGAGCGTGCATTTTGACCTAATCTATAGTTACTCGACCTTAAAACAGACGCGCAGAGAAAAGGGTCAATTCGTTTAAACAGTGTTTGCAATTTTCTTTGCTAGGACGGAAGCGTGACAATCGAAATAATAATTTCACATGTGTGATTCCAGGTGTATTGCATCACTGCAAGTCGCATCCGTAATGATATAAACGTTTCAAGAAGAAATTACCAAGCTTCAAACCATTCATGTATAATAACAGACCACCGGTATGACCCTGCAAGACTGAAATGTGATGACAGTGTCAATAACAGTCAGGTAAGAAACCAATCTACTCATATTTCACCATAGCCTGCATAAAGACTGCCCGAATAAGTATGAGCAGTGAACTTAGTACATGTAACCCCTCCCCCAAACACGTGATTCGCCGTATAACAAGAAAACACTAGCAGCTGTCGCTGAATAAAACATAGCCAAGCAAGTTGCACAAGTAGTAACATTACTGCCTTTTCCCCAACTTCCGATTAATCATAATGCTAAGTTACCATAGCGATGCTTATTTTAATTTATATTTCAATTGGGATACATTATATAGTACAGTGAAACTACATCTGACAAGTTAAGTATAAAAAGAAACAAAAATTATTTATTTCACACATATATTTTTTGGAAATCAAATATTTTATAAATTTTCCAATACGTTACACCACTTTAATGTCGGCTTTAATATGGCAAAATAAGCACAGTGCTAGTTGGGGTATTTGTATGAGTATGTAGTTCGTGCATTTCAAATGTATGCTGATTATAAATGAGTCGCGTCAAGCATTTTCATGTACTTTCAGAAAATGCAAAAAACCTGAAAATGGCCAAAAATTACCACGAGACATGAAAAGGTTTGACGCGGCTCAGATATTCTCTATACCATGAACGTTTAATATTAAAATGCTATTCAATACGTAATTCAATAGAAGATAAAACATCCACTGCTGTACGATAACTGTATATTAAGTAAATGATACAGATCTTAGTTTCAGATATAATGTAAAAATCTTTATAACTAAACAGCCAAAACAAAAGCATTTTATACAGCAATAATTAACCCATTTCAAAAATCATTTATAAAAAAGCAACAAGATAATATTTATAGAACATACAAGATGAAAAATAATCACACCAGCAAGAAGATATCTATAAAATTAGGAAAAGCATTTAGTAAAATATGTTTTAAGAAACGCTTTAAGCATGTATAATTCAACTTTTGTTTCAAGTTCGCGTGAGATCCTGGAGATGAACATGTTGCAGATAAATTCAAAACGTCATTAAAACATATATTATTATGGTACATGCATCACCTCTTCAAGCTCATATCAGATTAAGATGCAATAGATTACGACAAGCCTCACACAAGAAAGAAAGGTTTAAAGGGTAACATTGGCTCTCACAGAATGTTCAAGGTACACCGAAGGTAAAATATTGCTGTAAAAATAAAATCGAGCCCAGCCACTTACTGAATACGTTAAGGTAACATACGTTACATGTATAACCTTAAAAATTTAGTTGCTGTTTTTCTCGATAGTGCATAAAAATAAATAGTAAGGGCTACTGTACTTGGGTGACGGCGTTGGCATTCACTTAATATCCTGGATGTGTAAGTTTTTATAGTAAAGATATGTCTATCTTATAAAAGAATATCAAAATATTTTGGTAATCTCTTTCAGAGATCAAATTTGGTAACTTTTGTTAATATAATGCATCTTTTCATTTATTTTTTATTTGTAAAGTTTCTAAGGCAATTAAGCCAGGTACAAGCAAATACCATGTATACACAATGAAAAACGTTTAGCACCTCCTGGGACTTTTAGAGTGACTTATCTTTGCAAACTTTATTATGAAAATATCGTCAAAGTATGCGAGGAAGAATTAGAATGTAACAGCAACCCTCTAGCAAAACTGTCATAATATTGTATTGGATTTTTCGGCCGACATTGTTTAATAATCAACGAATGCTGTTTTACCAGAAAATAAAAACACATTTCAGTATGGAAGGAAGATTTTAGGTGGCTAATAAGAGTAGCAATGCCATTTTGAGTCTCCAGATGGCAACTGTACTTCATACGTTAAATAGCAGAGTAAACCCTCACCGTGCCTGGGTGTTCACCCTTACCCAGATCATTCTGCCTCCAGATGAACCTAGGATCTTCTTAAATGCAATCTGCTTTTGCTCGCAGTGCAAAACTGTTTGCAGAGTGTTGCTGTGTCGACTTACAGTGTTTTCCTTCTCTTATTTGTCGGTGATTTCATGATACAGCTTTTTAAAGTCATTATATAACTTTTAGGGGTTGCTTTACTTTTTACCAGGTGTATATTTGTTTGAAACTTGACATAGGTCTTCGCTCTCACTGAATTAGATCAAAGCGTTTCAAATGCAATATACACACACATCTTGACTGCCACACCATAAAGTTCAAAGACAATTAAGGAAGGCATTTGGCAAGGTTTGGCAATAAATGAAAAATACTTTCCCAGCTCGCTTGCATCATGCATTTTTCACTGCAGAAAATATTGACATGACACCTTTCCTCTCTTCAATAAATGATAATTTTATATTTAATTTTTTTTTAGCGAGCAATAGTTATGTAGATTCAGCATAAAGTACCTTATAGTTTGACATTTCTTCAATCTGGGTATACAAATACTTTTGTAATAAAACATGGTAGCGCTTTTGCAAAATATTCAGAATGGAACTACAGTCCAACCTCTCCACAACAACACCAAATGGAATTTTAATTAATTTTGGCGTGGAGAGGTTGTTGCTCTGGGGAGGTTAATTTGTTCAAATATTACTGCTTTGGGAAATAAAGCAACTGTCTTTGTAGAGATGTTTTTGCTCTTCGGATTGTTGTTTAGAGAGGTTGGACTGTATGTCTTTATTACATATCACTATTAAGCACATATTGCAGGCTATGCTAAAAAGGGTCTCTGGACATTTGTTAATTTATTCAGTTACAGTAACTTGATAGATCATAAGCAATGCTATTTTTGTCACCGGCTTAAAATATGAATTCAATGATAACAACAGTTAGTCACTATATTCATAATTCTAGGGAACTTTTTGAAAGGTATTTATTATTATTGCAACAGCAATACGAAAGATAATAAAGGTGATATAAATGCAACATGTAATTGCAGAATCTAAAAGTGACACTAGGGCTTATTACTAGTATTTAGGTAATTATAGTATAATACTAGTATTGTAGTTGTTTAAGCTACTCTTAGATTTCTTAAATACAAATTGCATGACTTGCAAAATGTAATTTGGATCGTTTTGATCTAACATTCAGGTAAACAATAACTCAAATAGACAGGTTATAACAATTAAATGTCTATTTATATTGCAATTACATTGGTGTAGTACAATATTGATGGATGAGGCATGACTAATACGTTCTCCTCGGACTTTGTCGTTGCATTTTAATATGATACAAGGATGGGAAAAGCTCACTGATCAAAATCCATCTTACAGACATATTATAGTTAAATATTTCGTGTTATCAAATGTCCTGTTTTATTTTTCATCTAAGAATGATGTATGGCGATTCTGTGTTGCAAGGTGTACAGTTACCTGGAGCACCTGAAGGTAAGATGGCGTAATTGACATCAGCAGTAATGTATCATTTTGCCATGTAGAGCATAGTACAGTAAAACCTCTCCAAATCGGACCCGGTCTTTGTCGGGTTTGGATGGGTATCCTGTGTGGAGGGATATAGTCAGTTTTAAATGCATTCACAGTGTACAATGTACGTGTCACGAGTGATAAAAGTATAACATGTGTTAAAACTGTCAAACAAGTTTAAAAGTCCGAAAAGCTTATTAAGAGTATACATAGAATACATACAAAGGGTTTAAATAATAACCTTATTAGGACTTGTGATATATGAATTATTTTCATCTCAACGAATTCAAAGTTAAATAATTTCATCAATGATTTTTGAACGATTTGTTCTCACACATAATCAAGTATATAGTTTCCTACTGACGTTTACAGATTTTGATTTAGATTTTGCTACTCCAAGTTTTCCCCAATCTAAAAAGAAAATAAAGTAGATTTTAATTACAGTATCTTTAATTTGTTTTGTTTTTGTATATTTGCTTCGTTCAAATAACTGTCAGTTGATTTACTATTATTCTTCACTCGTGTGTCAAATGGCATATAGAAACCTCAGTTTATTGTATATAATTGATACATGTGTATGAAGTTATCTTAAGTCTTAAGTTGTTTACACAATTCATAACGAAATTGTTCGAATTATTTCATTATTGGTCTGATGCACGCCTTTGAAGTAAAGAAAATGAAGTGCTTGAAAGTGTAAAGCCTAAAATAAATGACAATAAGATAGATTTCACTCATGTATAAAATTTATTGAACGAAAATCGATACATCAGGAAGATTTATAGCGTTAAACAATCGATTAATTAAAACGCCTGACAAATATTTTTCTCGGTAGTGCGTCGCATCTCGTATTTGTAAGTTTACCGTCGGATATTCAACACTGACAAACATGTATCATAGGGTAGGTAAATTATGTTTTATAGCACTTTTTAATACAGATATGATATATAGCTGTTGACATACTCAAATTGATATGATAAATAATTCAATCAAAGTTTATCGCTACTTTTGCGAAACTCATCTTACATTCATGATTTGATTTGAAAACGCTTCTTGCGGGAATACCAGCTCTTCTCTCCAAACGGCCTGCCCCCCTGCCCTGGATGCCGCAACCGTAAAATGCGCCTTTAAATTGTATATATAAAATGAGTATATTTATTACTAACATGTTAAAAGTTAAGCATAAACATTTTTTATACTGTTCAATATTGCATTTACATAAATGCGTGTGATTTTGGGCTGCATGATTTCATCGCGGTCAAAAGTGACCGAATATTTATTAAATAATTATTCATATGTTTGTATTCTTTTTTCTACAGGGATGTTTACTAACAATATTAATCCTGGTCTATATTGGACTTGCTCAGTGCAGACATTTGATACATAAGGGAGGCGCTACTGGGCAAATGATAAATATCCAAGACACTGTCCTAGGTTAGTTTTCGTATTTCAGTTATTTAAGAGTTTTTACTTTAAATTCTGTGTTCCCTTAAATGGTCGAGAAGAGCAAACTATTTGATATTTACAATAGCTTTTATATATGCCTTACTATTTATAATGACAAATTTGTACAGTATTTTACTGATTATCTGTCAGGGCATTCAACGGCTGCAGTACAAGTGGCGTCACTACTTTATTAAAATGACCGCCGCCAAGAAATTATAGAATCGCTATCAAAATAACCAATTAATTAAGACAAAGTGATAGAAAAAGGAAATTAAAGAATACGTTTGCAAGATGCATAATAACGTGATCAAAGCAGATAAATCATCGTCACTATGAAACGTTAAAAATTCAAGAAATTGTTATGTAGGGGGAAAAAGACATAAACATTGATTCTTTAACATCAAAAGAACTTGACATATGCATTGCTAGGTATTCCTTGCAACAGTAACTCTTGCAGGTTGTACTGTCGTATCAAATAAATCTACTACAATGAAAACGTAATGTATGCATTAGTAGACGTTAATTCACGACTGAACCGGACCGGGACGAATAATCGACCAGCCCTCGTGTCATTGTGATTCTTGCGGGCCGATTATCACTTCCAAGGCCGGCTCAGCTGTGTATTATACTCTGAATAATGGTTTGTCAATACTTGAGTAATTGTTATTCTGTTTAGTGACTCCATATCCGTGTAATAAATTAAGAGATTCGTTCAGTTCTTGGGATTATATTTTGTTGCGATTTTCTAGTCAAGAGTCTATTACTTTATCCTGAATTCAAACTTTTTCAACTGGCAAACGTTCATCAGTTACATAGTTTTTATAATTACTCTGTTTGATGAACAATTCCTTCTTAAAACTTCATTTTTTACATCGTTCAATGACACAATGAAAATATTGCTCTGTTACAGCAAGTTGCCAGGGGCATTTCTTGTGTAAAGTGTTTCCATTTCGGAAGTCGTTTGGACTGACTTGCCTCCATGCTAAACATGTATGCGATGGTATACCACATTGTCAGGACGGTTCTGATGAAAATCCGAAATACTGTAGTAAAAAAATGTCTGGCACACATGGTGGTGGCAGATTCGATGTCGGTCACGGTAGGGGGGTCGATAAAATTGATATCGCAGGTGGCGGAATGGATATCGCCGGTGGCGGAATGGATATCGCCGGTGGCAGAATGGATATCGCCGATGGCGGAATGGATATCGCTGGTGATAGATTTGATATCGGATCCGCTGGCAAATATGGTCTCGAATTTCGGTGACGCAGCCGTATGTATTTATTTATTTATTTGAGGTTTTTAGTTTTCAGAAACTGTAAACCACTAAACCCTTGTCGCTGGAAGGTAATAGGTTCAAACCTTGCAAATGACTGTATATTTTGAGACATCTTCCAGTTTCTAGGATTCTTCATCTACAGTGTGAGATTTCGGTCCCGGGCTTATAAGCAAATATTTAACATCAACCTTTCTTGCATATATATGATAGAGAAATGCCCTTAAACGGTGATGATTATAAATTTACTTACATCACATGGGCACACAAATCGCATTTTGTTTGATCTGTGATTTCGTGAAAGAAAGAGGTTTAAAGTCGTTTTTTCTTTGTTGATTTTATAGACCGTAAAATAATATCTCAAGGGAGTACAGATGATAAAAATGGCAAATGTCCCTTAAGTTAAGGCCATGTAACCCAGAACCGTATAAGCGGTTATTTCTGCGGGCTCCAAATTATGCAGTCTAGTAAAAATGAGCCGGGAAAACGTTGCCACACAAAAAAATCTTGGTATGTATGTGGACAAAACACTAAGTTGGAATACGCAAGTAGATAAGATGTGCTCAAAGTTAAACACAAAGTTATATCTGCTAAAAAGAATGGTATTTTTTTAACTTTTGAAATGAAGAAAATGTTTTATAACGCTTATATTGTGTCAACTTTTGATTATTGTTGTACTATATGGGGGAAGAGAACCCAATCCACCATAAGTAAGATAACAAATTTCAGAAACGGGCAGCAAGAATTATACTCAATAAACCGGCTAAAACGTCATCTAAAGCTTTATTTATTGACTTGAAATGGTTGTCTTTTCAAGACAGGTGTTTATATCACGCTGCTGTATTAGTTTTTAAATACTTTAAAAACATGACCCCAGATTATTTATCTGAATCACTGACATTCTCAAAAAATGAAAATTACAGACTGAGATCATCATCATGTAATAACCTGGTTATATCACAGTTTGAGACAAACTTATAAAGATTCTTTTAGGTACTACAGTGCGCAAATCTGGAATAATATTTTTGCTGATGTTAGCTCAGCTCAAACATTAAATTAATTTAAATGCAGATATAAACAATACTTGTTGCATCACGAATTATTTGAATAATTTATAAAGAAATCTTATTAAGAATTATTAGAATGCTATAGATGAACATTCAATCCATATGAAAATGAAATTAACTTGTGAATAATGGTCGTTATTCAACTGTCATTTATTGCATGTATTATTGTTTTTGTTGTATTACAAATTAATCAATTATCATACTCTTTAATTATACAATACTTATGATAAGTTTATTTTGAGTGTCTGCCAATGAGTGAATGTTTGTGTGTAACTGGAACAGTTTCAGTGTTTTGTCTCTTAATTTGTTTATAGAAGGCCATGTTGTAAAAAAGGTGTATACTTTTGTTTCTTCTTGTATAACCTTAATGTGTCACCTTCTTGAAATAAAGAATTTATTATTATTACTATTATACCATCACAAACAAATACTAGCGTTTCTCTCTGGTAGGTCACGAAATAATACACACGCCTATATAAAAATCTATACAAATATTAGGCGGAGTATATTTCTGTGGCGTTCTGTTTGGCCGCCTAAATATTGTTACAGAAAAAAACACTTATACCCTCGAATATATGAATACACGCGTTCCTGCTCAAGAACACATTGCCTCTTCAAAATATGATATAAAATGTTAGAGAAATGAAGGTGATACGTTGTTAAAATTCTGTCTAATTTAGATGGAGGACTTCGGGGAGATATATTGACCTTACATCTTATTCTTTTTTTTTTTGTCAAGAACGTTTGATGATATTTCAAGGCTAAATCATAACTTAAGTGGAGAATCAAACGCAAAATAACAATTTTATGTATGTCATTAGAGCAACACAGCTATTTCTCATTATATCTTAATAGATCAGCTATAAAAGATATAGATAGTTTACAGTTCGCTTTTCAGATATTAAAATTATAGAAGTTAAAGAAGAGCCGAGAACAAATGTAATATATAAAATGATCGACGTCTGCGAATACCACCATGGCGCAGACCTCCAACAATTTCGTACCAACCACTCTACATGCAGAAGGACCAAGAATATTACAACACCAAGACGACCTCACAACGATGTAGTCTACAATACACATAGGTATATCAAACTTCCAGAACCATTACCCCCAAAACAAACCGAAAGAGAACACTATGATGGTCAACCTAAACATGAGTATAGATACGAGCATAACAAGCCGCACGATTCTACATGTGACGTAGAATACGACACTCTTAAATATCAGCGCGTGCACGGACATAGCGCACTCTGCATGATTCTGGCAGTGGCGCAAATCAAGATTCACAGCCTAGTTATCATGCGGAAAGCACACTCAACACCGAGTTACCAAGTTTATATATATCAAATATGGTGGCTTGTTGTGCCATGTCGTGTTGTCTTGATGTTGCATAACGACATGGCACAAATGATGCACTATAGTTAAACGAAAATTGAAATGTCTAAAATGGGCTTGATGTACGTAAAATAACAAGAAGAAATTATATGGAAAAATGTCTCATACGTACACACAGTGCTAGTATAGCTGTTTAAGCATAATAAATCAGAATATGACAGAAACTTAAAAATATAAACAAATGAAGGTTGAACGACATAAAACACATATTATTTTGCTTATTTTATTGCTTCCAGCACTTTCGTAACTAAAACTGTTAGAATAGTACTACATATAATTGTTTTGTAGCTATAACTTTACTTCTGCATTATTTTGTATTTGGGAGGACCAACTTATAAGTGGCAAGCACCTGTGGCACAAACCATTTCAAATTGCTGAATTGTTGACAATAAATTATGTTTTAACTAATTTTACCGGTAAAATTGTACTTTAATCCCAAACTCTTACCCAGGCTCATAAGCTCTTGTATTTTCGAGCATGAATTAAAACATTTATGGACTCTGAGGTATTTGATATGGTGTGATGCTCACAAAAAGTGATGACTTCTTCTGGTGAATATCACATTATATCCAACGTCTCGTATCCATCATTGTTCATAAGATCAGATATCATATAGCCACTGTATAGATACGTGTTTCTATTGCAGAGTTTAACATCAAAACAGGCTATCGTTATTTTCAAATAATATTCCTGTATCCGGAAATATTCAATGCCATATTTGTTTAAAATATACGTATTGTATCTGTAACATGGGTAAGTATTAATGTCTTATCAATCGAAGCTTCTGCATTACATTCATTCAGCTACTTTTAAGATGTGGCTCCAGCTTCGATTCCACACACCGGTCTAGTTACCATTTACCTGGTACCAAGAGGCTAAAAGTATATGGAAACTGTTGAGAATGCCGTGCCGACTGTTGTCAAACACTTTGCAGAGGCAACCGACTGCAATGCAAGCACCAGCTTATGTTTCGCCTGTGCTGCACGCTGCGGTTATGAGGCCAAAAGTTTTGACCGTGTCGCCTATTTCACCAGCAGCATTGCCATTTTCTTCATCATTGAAAGGTGTTCCAGGATTGATGCCTCCATTCTTTAAGGACAAAAAGAGATACTAAAGACACTAAATGTTTTTTTCAGTTGAGATAAATTGAACTTTTATATCACTCTGTCTAAAGAAAAAAAACAAAATGTATTACAAGGAGAGACTAAACCAAAATTTAATATGTAATAGAATAATACCTCTGGAACAGAAAATACATTAAGTCTTCCCCTATTTATAAATCAGTTTCATTCTGGATTCATTAGTGATAAAAATAAAATCAAAATCTTTATAACTTCACTCAGGGCTATTACGTCTACAGTTTAAAAAAAAAGTTATTTCGATTTACCAACTTCAAGTAAAAATAACTTCCTATATGGTATACCGGTATGTTCTTTCCTCATGTGTGATATAATTGCGCCTCTATACATACAATATATTCATATATTCAATATAATCGCAAGAAACATCCAAACATATGAAATTAAGTTAGCATAGGATTTCGCGATTGCACATCGTTCATTTACACAACAGAAACAATTCTGGCATATACGGATTGTTATCAAGCGTTATTTTAACTTCCGGTTTAGAAATAAGTTCTAGGCATTGCCTGCCAACAATGCATTTTATACCATAAAAAGATCTTGCAACATTATCCATGAAGATATTTGAACATTTAATTGTCAATACTTACCTGTACATATTTACAACTGAGCGAACGCCGTAAACACTACACCATTAAGCCCTCAAAAACGCACGTTATTCATTCTAAAATTACACCGGCTTGAACCGTTTTAGTTAGATTATCCGCTTATTTGTCATAAGTTCATACATTCTCTAAACATAAATAGATTATGAATGTCGATGACATGGTTTGATATAATCGTTAAAGTGAATGTAACAAAAATTAATTTAGCTTTGCTTCTCGTGAACAATATGTCATTCAAATTTTCGTATATAAACATACCCCAATGAAAATCTATGCCGGCGTCTAGAGGAGGTTTGGCGTGTCTGTGCAACTATAGAAAATAATAGAGAATAAATAGTCAAATAATTTGGTAAGATATGTTCTTTCAATATGTGATCGGGTTGTATCTTAAATTAGTTTTCGTGTTTACTGTAGAAATAAGCATAAAGATTACAAACATTCTATGAAAGTTTTTATTTCTGTATTATTCCTCTTCTTTTCATTCTTGTAACAATGACACAAAAAACTGTGTAAATAAACTACACCATTTAAATCCCATTTAACATTTGATGCGTATCATAATTGGCTGTTTAATACTTCTCTGGAAAACATATGTATTTCAATACTATTTTTTTCTTATTTCCAAATGACAGTCTCGCAGGTAGTCGTACCATACTCTTTACCTGAAAGTGTTCACTGCACATCTCTATTGTATGTAGTATCTTTATCAAGATATAAAGCACATTATAATGAGCCAAATGTATGAAGAAAAAGTGGTGAAATAGGACTAATAGCTGATAAGTAATAGACAGGTCAATGAAATGATGTTGGAATTAAAGTTACAATCAAATCTTTTTATTAAATTCCTTTCATATTTAACATGAAGTCATATATACAAGCAATAGCATATATAATTAAATTCAGACAATATGCATACTGATGTGTAGTGCAAAAAAACACATGAGAATGTCGTATTTTCGATAACTAATGTAAAAATTATTGATAGTATTACGAGGGATATTAAAACAGTTTTTAGTCAACCTTAGAGTACATTTTTACGCTATGAAAGTGCCTATACTACTACAAGTTACCCTGTTACAGCTATAGTTTTAAAGTCATGCCCCCCCCCGCCCCCTTAGGACGTCATCCGGTAAAGTGGCGATTTTCTTTTCTGTACATGTGAAAAAAACATCGTTAAAAAAGATAAATGGCTTTGAGCTTAGCCGAGACCCGCACTTGCAGCCGATTCATCGATTCATAAGTTATGAATGTACGCATCATCATCATTATCATCATCATCATCATCATCATCATCATTCATCAAAGTGGTCTGTTCTTACGTCATTTACGGGGATGCTAACTGCAGCTATCCCTACATGAATCTCTTAATTTTGTTTAAGCCAGAAAATCTGACCGCTCACGTGATTTAGATAAAAACCTGCGCCATCTTGTGTGATTTGAAGTTAATGTACTTTATCATATCAATTATCAAAACTTGCATCGAATATACTTCTGTCGGATCTTATAAAATATCAAGCAGAGATGATAAGTGCTCTTCCTAATCAAAAGAGGTCCTATGAAATCGTTCTGAAAAAAAATCCCTTCAACTGGTCCTGTATATCTTCAGTAGACGATATTCTTCAAAAGAAAAACTCAAATACTACTGCGAAACAAATTAACTCACTCTCACTGGTCAAAACCGTAGGTTTAAACAAACCTTATTCAGCTCACGACCAAAAAAAGGTTACTTACTAGAGCTAAATTCACAGACACTAAAAGTACAACATATAAAGAAACAAAATGCCACAAACCCAACTATTCTTTTTGTCTACAAGTTACTGAAAATGTTGACAACTTCAAATGAACAAAATATATATAAGTAAACTGATGTACAAAACGATTTGTTTGTTATAGAGCTACATGTAGCAGGAATACTACATCGTAAGTGGTGAAAAACTAAGTAGGAAAACGTAGAACGAATCATGCAGAACAAATAAGAGACATTTTAACAGAACAAATTCCTCAAAGCAAACATGAATAAAATAAACAATTTGAATTGTTTCCCTTTTTATGATAAAAGCGAAACGTGTTTCGAATAGGTTAACAAACGCAAATTATCTTATTCACACATCAAACCAATACTTTATGCCATTAATTAACATTGATTTTCTGCCTTTCAATTATAATATGATAAAAGTTATCTCCATTGCAGTAAATTATGAGGCTGATGTCATTCAAACGTCGCCATAGACTACATGTATGCGCCTGATGAATCATTGCATGCAACACGTATACATACATTGATATGAATACTATTTTCCTTCTCTAAATCACCATAGCATTAATACCGACAAGGCTTAACAAACTGACTGATACATCAGTGTAAATTTAAACAGGTATACTAAGTTTGTTCTCAAACTTGTTACTACAAAACCCACATCTGTTTTACATTCACATGTTTTTTGGCACCTTGGCATCTAATATGACCTTGACCTTCTGTCCAAAAGATTTCAAACCAACAGCAGGAAAAAGAGATCTAGTGGTATGCAATTTCTTTTCTCCAATCTGAAAACGATATTGATAAAGCAAGTTAATTGCATGTAAAAAGTGTGGTAAAAATTAATAATGAACAACTGGCAGTATTTAAATCACACTTGTTTTGATGTAATATTAAGTGACTGTCTCTGAAAGAAGTAAGAATAGTCTTCTATGCAATATCGATATATTTTCGCGACTACATCAGATAACCTTTACCCTTAACGAACGTTGCATGATTTAAGCATTTTTGAAAAAAATATCTCTCCATGCCTGTACAATATTATGTTAATCTTGCTACATTAATGGAACTATCAGTTTGCAAGTAAGATTACAGACGTGCGATTGTGCAGACAATATATCATTATTTCAAATAATCCACTTTTGTGTCGGTAGGTAACACTGTCGTACATACCTTTGGTATGCAGATAGGTATGTATAATAGCATTGCATGAAGACTGATGGAACTTGTATATTGGTGTTCTTTCTCATGATTCATACATATATCACTAAACATAAAATAATTTAATCCAAAGTTCAATAATTAAAGATGTTTATAATTTGACAACGATGGTCAAGAAGTTGCGTGTCAGATGTTATTTTTGCACAATGAATCCTTTATATCGAATTCAACCGGATAAAAGCACGTTACCCATTTTCCGTTCCTTGTAAAGAAGACATATACGCATGCGTTATCTTTTTTGGATATACCACAACCCATTCTGTCATTTTCACCACATGCAAGCCCAAAAGGCTCTCCCATACCACGTTCAATGTAAACACTGAAAAGATTGTTTGCATGTTAATGATAAGAGCAATCTCGCAGGTAAGACACAGTACACGCAATCTTTGATTTAATATTTTCTGTTTGTTGGGCATGCATGTAAATCTTATGTAACTTATGGTAGAACGTGCCTTAAATTTATTTTTCATCTTTTCTTCTCAAATTTGAGATATATTTAAGCATATTTCCAATCGCAAAGAAACTTTTATTGAATTTGTGTCGCAAATTTGGCTACGGATGTCAATTGTTCACCGAAAGTTCAATGCTTATTTCATACCTACATTAAGAATAGTAACTCCACATGCTATACTATCATTGTCTGATAAATGTTATACTCACCGTCCATCATCAGAATGAAATCCAACTGAAGATCTGCGCCAGCCAGGAAATGCCATGCTTGGGTAATCTTTTGGAACTGGACCTATACCTTAAAAACGGTTCAGGATTATACACAGTAGGAAAAAGATTACATGATTACATTTATTACAGATACTGAATTTTAAACATCAAAGTGGGGAATACCTACTTAAATATTCTCTAAGTTGAGCAAAGCAGCGTTAGAATTTAACATTTTCAAGACATAATCAAAACTACTGATTTCTGAAAAAGGTAACGGTAAATCATTGTGCAAAATTGTGTTTTGAAAATGGGGCGCAGTTCAAAATATCTAATATACATATTTCAGAAAAGTTACTCTTAAAAATTTGAACAAAGCTTATGCACGTTCATCATGGCAGATTAGTTCGGGAACATTTCGTTATCTTTAAAGGGAATTCAAAAGGCAAAACAGAAAATAAGTTGGCTTAAAATTAAAGAGCGTGTTAAGAGGAACGCACTATTTCAATAATTTCTTAAATCGGAGTATTAAATGTAAAGATATTAAAGATTTAAAATTTTAAAAATTGAAGATCATAGAAGCGGCCATTTTGAATTTATGTGACGTGATGTCATAGTGATGTGATTAAATATTCATGCAGGTATTAATGCTATGTTAAAAACATAAACTTCAAAATTACATTGAAGCATGGTAACCTTCATGACACTTATCAATGTTATCAATTTCAGGTGAAAAACAATCATAAAAAATGAGTAAATGGGATTCAAATTAAAGTTTTGAAATGAGGGCGTGTCTAATAGTGTGTCAAATGGTGTGCTTGTCTTAACAAGCCCTTCAATAACCTGCACACTTTGACTTGCGTTCCCCTTTAACCAACCCATCCAAAAATGTCAAATACTTGCTTTATTTCATTCGGTTTAGACCCAGTGGCCGTCAGCGGTAGTTTTTAACAAAATCAAGTTTATTCAAACAAACGAATATAATACATTAATATAGAATTAAGTTAAAAGGAATTTGCGACTATCTAATAAAACCATTTAAACTTGACTGGTATTCTTACCAACAGCCCCCTTGCAACCTCCACATTTAATTATTTCTACTTCGAAATAGCTACCACTTTGCATGATGATACTGTCAATGTATAGGCCATTTTCAGCTCCAGTTTGATTAAAGCTACTGAAACTAAACGGAAAAGCAATTAATGTTCAAAATGACCTTAATCGGAAGTAATCTGCAAAACATAAAAAGATCTTATCTGTCCAAAGACAAAAGAAAGCTATGCTTTACGTAAGATTGCCTTAAAATACAAATCTTAAAGTTTTATTGATACAACATTGATATGAATTGAAAAAACATCCATCAAATAACTCGTGCAACGATATTTACAACATGTGCTCTAAATGACGTCCAATTTGTGTTATAATCACGTTGAGCCTCTTTAACAAAATTTCAGTCATGTTCATGCCGATGATCCTCAACAATTTTAGTTTGTTTGACCTTATTCAAAAGTTACTGTTTAGAAGTTCAGAGAGTTTATCATCTTTTCCATATATGTTTCCATTATTCTCATTACGTTGACTTTCAAAATATACTTGAACTGTTTCTGAAGCCTTCAGCCTTGACGTCGCCATACTGAATTATCAACATGTTTGAAATGACGTCACAATGTCAAAATGACGTCAACGTTTGCACGTGCTGAAGAATGTATTAATAACTTACATATCTCCTGACATTTACGGTCTATCAACTTAACAAATCGGTCAAGATTTCGCATTTTAGGAAAATTCAAAGTAGTATCATATACTATGGATCATCCTGTACATGTTGATTGAGACTCGTCTTTGATAGGCCGTGCCATATATACCTTGACCGACGATGATGGATATTCAACACACAACTCGTCTTTAAAATCTTCAAATTCTAATGTGTTGAAAGGAACGTCATCACAGAAAATTTGGGGCGACCAAAATTAAGAAAGCACTGCACATACGTACTCTGCATAAGAACTACCGTAATTTTGTCGTTTTATTTAGACAAATAATTATCATGCAATTAAATTAATCATTACAAACTACTTTAATTTATGGGCCTTGACTTCTGTGTTTGCTGCTGACTACAAGTGTATTCTAAGACTTTTGACTGTGCTTTTTACATATAAATTGACCAAAACTAAATGTATGACAAGAATTGTTTAAGCAAATTATACCTTAGGGTATTACCATCCACATCAATGTTCTCAGCTCTCAGTTTTCGATCAATTAAGGCCTATAAAATATAAATAGAATGTACCTTTATTTAGTTTATACAAAATTTTAAATCGAGTGTGAAGAAAGCTTTAGCTAATCGAGTCACTCTCGAGTCTGCTTCTAGGAAAAACCAGTACTGGTGTCATATGAGGTAAAACGGTCGTGACCCCAGTGGGGCTCTAGCCCGCAGCCTCTCGGGTAAGCGGCATACACCTTAACCTCTATACCACCACTCCCCTTAGTTTATTGAATTACAGCTTTAAAGTCCTGGGACCACAATTACAAGTAGATCTTATTTTACAGTGAAATACAATGTATGTCTTACCAGCGGAAATGACATTTAATTGTACCAAAAACATTCCTTACTTTTTAAATCGTTGCATATGTTCAAAATATAGAACAGTATTTTCAAATGAAATTGCAAAAAATTAAAAAGGCTTTCTGGCAACTCTTTTTCGTGAAAGAAAAACGATTTAAATAAAAAAGAAATGAATATGTCAACTTTGTTTTTAGAGTGAATAGAAAATGGTTCTATCAGAATCCTATCAGTATATTTTTTACAATTTCAGTAAAAATTAATGCAAAGAGATCCTGGGATTTAAAACTATCATATTAGTTGATGAAAAAATATTGAATTCGTTAAAAGTTATCATTACAAATTATGAATGCCTCACCAATGTAACAAATATTATTTTTGAATTCTATAATCTATTACATTTCGTCTAGATGAAACAAATCACAGACCTCTGAATAAGAAATATAAACACATATTAGCTCGTCAACACGCAAAAGGCGTAATCTTACCTGCGACTTTGGCACATCATAAGTTGTTTCTTTTATGTGCTTCAATAACTGTGAAAGGCTGCTTTCGATCTTTGCATCTACAATGGTTATAAGCTTTTGTATATTCTTTAACTTTACACTTGACACATTATCTAAAGATTTGAGAAAAAAACACTTTGCATAAAGAGTAAAATATTTATAAAGTATTTATCGTAAAGGGGTATACTGAGGAAAGGCTTACCTATTCTGTCTTCATCGTCGGGAATACGCTGTAAAAGACCTAAAACGCTGCATGTTGTCATTGCATTTTCGAGCTGGTCGTCTCTTTCAAACATGTACTCTTGTATATCTGTATTCCTTATTTCTTCTATCAGCTGCCGAAAAGCTTTAATTCTTTGCTTAAGCTGTACCGCTGTGACACAAAGCTTAGTTGGTTGATTTCTTTGTTTTTCGACTGTCTCTTGAATAAGTGTTATCTCCTGAGCCATACCAGTTGCATCCTTTTCAAATTTATCAACAGAATGTATATTCTGTGTCTTCATAGCTGCTGCCTGGCTGCATATCTCATTTGTAAGCTTATTTATATGTTTCAAAATGTCAGCTTTGAACGCTTCTGCGTCAGCAATAAAGTTAGCATGCATTTCCTCGGCTTGACTCCTTTTGGTTTGTACTGCTGACAAACATTGTCGTATTTGAGAATCACAGTCACTGATGTCCTTCACAAGCTTATCTAAATCTTGACTATTTTTAAACTCTATCGATTTCTTGGGAATATATTCTACTTTACACAGTTTGTGTTCGAGAATCATACAATCTCCACAGCCAATCTGATCATGATCAGGACAATAAAATTTCATCTGTTCGTTCAGATGTTGTGAGCATTTCTCTAGTCCGTCATCCGCTTTGTTGACAATAACTCCAGTCTTATTAGCGCAATCAATTAACACATGATCTTTACAGACTTTTGCCTTTCTGTGATGTCCAAAGCAAGTGTTACACATATCTTCATCACATTCTCGACATCTTCCACTGGCAGCCGTGTATTTCCCATCATCATCACAAGGTTTACAAGTGATTTCAATACACTCCTCTGATCCCTTTTCGAAAAATATTTTTTTACCAGATACCGCCATATTTCATGAAACAATTAGATAGCACCAAAATGGTACAATACAAACATCATCCACATACCACTTTAAATTGTCATAATTTGTAACATAGATAGTGTTTAACCTCCTCGAGAATTCACTGATTAATTTGATAAAGTTATGCTACTTAGTCTCGTTTAATATGTAAACATTTGAGTCATAAAACGCGGAAGCATTACTTCAGTTTTTCCGTGTATCCGAGTCATGTGACCTTTTTGTAGTTAATGTAGGCGATCACAAAACTTTTCCGCATGAAGGTAATCATATAACTCCATAAAATAGCTTTATACCTAACATTTTATAAAACGATTGAGCATGCCTTGCCATTTTGTTCAAAATGGTATAAATACAGTAGGTAATTCTCACCACATTTTAAACGCACGTTATTGATGAACAATCCCTTTATTCTACTTATAACATGCCTCTTACCCACGCTGTGTATTTACAGGTTGTCCGTACATGTTACGAGTATTTCGTGCATTTCATGTCAAATTGTCCACTCACTTACTATTTGACTTTAATTTGTGTTTTTTGGTCGTATTTAATTGGTTCATGCACCAGTTTACTTTTGCGTTACGCCTTTCTGATTAGTCCTTTAGTTCCGTGTTCCTATATATTTGACATTTCCGCCTAGTAGCGGATCAGTGGTCTAGTGTTAACGCGCTGGACTTTTAATCAAGGGATCGCAGGTTCGGTGCCCCGCTCCTGCACTAACATAACTAATGGGGTCTCATCCACGTAGAAAAAAGGTAAATACATTTTCTCTAAACAAACCTAACAACCCAGGCCTCGTGTATAGGTGCTGTACACCGGGCATGCTAAAGAACCAGGGGTGTTTCTAGAATTTAAAATAACTAGAACCCCTCGGGTACGTTGGTCATATGGATTATCCAGTACCACCAACTTCCACCTGTTTTTACTTTTTTATCATGTTCAGGTTATAAATACATTTCGCATCTGTAGCCGCTGTGGGTTTTGTTTTGTTGCATAGAGTTCATTGAATAAATGATATAAAAAGTATTTGCTTTTATTTAGAGTTTTCCGTGCTCTGTGGAATGCACAAGATGCTCATCAACCCCTTTTCGGCCGTTACATTTGGCGTATCTGTTTTGGCCTTGCTGTAGGAGATTTATGCTCACTCACTGTTAGAACACATTTCTTTCCTTAAACAAATGTTTGATAAAAACTTTTCCTAGATTCATTATTGATTTTATTAGTTTCAAAATCAAGTTGACGTGTGCATAGTACAAATATGCAACACATTGATAGGATTGATACTGTTGATTTTTCGCATGATAAAATACGTGTGGTGGTCTATTATAGGAACGCCTAAAGAAAATAGTTCATGCAAGTTTTCTTGAAGAGTGTTGGTAGAGAAAATCAGAACTTTGCCAATTTGATTTGTTTAAGAAACCATAGATTTTTAGATAAAAATAAAAGCAAAATCTTAAAAAGACTTCACTCAGGGCTATTATTTATAAAGTACTCTTAAGTAAATTATTTCGATCAACCAATTTCAAGTACAAATAACTTCCTACATGGTAAATATTCTTTCCTCGTGTAATATAACTGCGTATTTATACAAACAATGTATTCATTTAAATTGCAAGAAACATCCAATCATATGAAATTAAGTTAGCTAAAGATTTTTCAGTTGCGTATTGTTCATCTACACAAAAGAACCAATTAAGGGATATACCAATTGTCATTACATTTCCGTGCTAAGAAACACTTGAAAAGGCGGTTTGTCAGGATATAACCAATCAAGAGCTATTTCAACTTCCGGTTTAGAAATAAGTTTATAAGGTATTGCGCCAAATCTGTTAGCCGAAACCCGCACCCACCACCGCACCATACGTTAGGAATTTACGCCTTCATTCATAAACGTGGCTGGTTCTGACGTCATTTACGAGGATGCTTACTGCAGATATCCCGATCCCTTGATTTTGTTCTGCCAGAAAAAAACTGCCTGAACGGCAATTCGTGAAATATTTTTATCGTCAACCTTAGTTCGGTCATTTTTATAGGCGGACATTTTAAGAACATACCTAAACATCATTCTTGGAAAAGTAACGGAATCGGTTTCTATTTAGATCGGCAGTTACATTATTTATCATTGAAGCGCTCATGTGATTAAGATAAACGCCTGCATTATCTTGTGTGATTTGAAATAAATGTACTTTTTTCATATCCATTATCCAAAACTTGCATGAAGTATACTTCTGTCGGCTCTTCAAAATATCCAGTAGTGATGATAAGTGCTCTTTCTAAATCGACTTTGAAAGACAATTCCTTCAACTGGTCCTCTATAGCTTCAGTAGACGATATTATTCAAAAGAACAATTCAAATAACCACCCGAGGAGAAAACCGCCAAAATAACTAATTTCTTTCACCGCGCTTTCACTGGTCCAAACCGTTAAAGCCAACCTTATTCAGCTCACACCGATAAAAAGGTTACTTACAAGAGCGAAATTCACAGACACCACTAAAAGTACAACATATAAAAAAACAAAATGACACAAGCCCAACCATTCTTGTCGTCTACACATTGTTGAAAATGTTGACAAATTCAAAGGAATAAACTATATAAGTAAACTGATGTACAAAATGAATTGTTTGTTATGTTATAGATCCAGCATTTGCCGATTGTACGGAATACTATATCGTAAAGTGGTAAAAAAATTAAGAACACGTAAAACGATTCATGCAAAACAAATAAGAGAAATTTCAACAAGATAAATTCATTAGAAAGAACGTAAATAAATTAAACAATTTGAAATGTTTCCTTTTTTGTATAAACAACTAAACGTGTTTCAGCTAGGTTAGCAAACGCAAATTATTTTATTAACAAATTCAAACCCATTCTTAACGCCATTAATTGACATTGATTATCTGCCATTTAATTACAATGAAATAATAGTAATCTCCCTTGCAGTAAGTGATGAGGCTGACGTCATTGAAACGACCTCATAGACTACATGTATGCACGTGATGAATCATTGCATGAAACACGTTGATATGGATACTGTTCATCTTCTCTAAATCACCATAGCATTAATACCGACAAGGGTTAACAAACTGATTGATACAAAAGTGTATGCAAAAAATTATAAACATGTAAGGCACCTACTATGTTTGTTCTCAAACTTTTTTTTTTTTTTTTTTTTTTTTTTTGATGCCCCAAATGGGTGACCCCGTTTATTCACATATATCACACAAATACACAAAATGCATTCCAAAGTATCATCTCTACATACCTGACAGACATGACCTAACATACGAAATACAAATTTATCGAAGGAAAATATAAAAAGTATATATGTGCAAAATATATGTTTTATGAAAAAAAAGGAAAGAAAAAAGGTCATGTGCCCAAAGTAATTTACAGCGTATGTGACAGGACAACAAAATAGTACGGAATGTTGAAGATAGAAAAGAAAAGAAGCAGAAAAAGGGAGAGAAATTGTTCTCAAACTTGTCATTTGCAGTTTTACTACATAAAACGCATATGTTTTACATTTACATGTTTCTTGACATCTGGGCATCTAATATCACCTTGACCTTCTGTCCATAATGTTTCAAAGCAACAGCAGGAAAAAGAGATCTAGTTGTATGCAATTTCCTTTCTCCAATCTGAAATCGATATTGATAAAGCAAGTCAATTGCATGTAAAAATTGCGGTAAAATTGGTAATAAATGACTGACAGTATTTAAATCATTTGGATATACAGTTATGTGAATCGCAATGTTGTGTTGGCATTGCAACTCTCGATACATTTTCGCGACTACATCAGTTAACTTTTTCCCTTAAACAAATGTACATGTACATTGCATGATTTAAGCATTTTTGAGAAATTGTTTTCTCTCACCATACCTGTACAATATTATGTTAATCTTGCTACATTCATAGAACTATCATTTTTCAAGTAGGAATACAGGGTGCGATGGTGCAGACAATATTACATTCTTTCAAATGATCCACTTGTATGTCGACAGGTAACACTGTCGTACATACCACTGGTATACGGATAGGTATAATGGATTGCATGAAGACCAATGGGACGTGTGTTCCATATAACTATATTGGTGTTCTTTCTCATGATTCATACATACATGACTAGACATCAAATAATTTAAGCCAAAGTTCAATAAGATGTTAATAATTTGGCTGCGATCGTCAGGAAATTGCTTGTCAGATGTTATTTTTGCACAATGAATCTTGTATATCGATTTCAACTTGATAAAATAACATTACCCTTTTTCCGTTTTTTGTAAAGAAGACATGTACGCTTGCGATACCTTTCTTGGATATACCGCAACCCATTCTGTCATTTTCACCACATGGAAGCCCAAAAGGCTCTCCCATACCACGTTCAATGAAAACACTGAAAAATTTGTACCAAGTGCAATCTTGCAGATAAGACACAGTCCATGCAATCTTTGATTAAAAATTGTTTGTGTTAGGCACGCATGTAAACCTCATGTAACACAGAATGTGCCTGAAATTTTTTTTTTATATTTTCGTCTCAAATTTGATATAAAGGCATATTTCCAATTGTAATTTTTATCGGTTCACAGCCTATTTTATACTCATATCAAGAATAGTAACTCCACATGCATTATTGCACCTGTTATACCCAACTCTCTATCTCCTCGGTTAAACTATATTATCAGTGTCTGATAAATGTTATACTCACTTTCCATCATCAGAGTGATATCCAGGTGAAGACATGTACCAGCCAGGAAAGGCCATACTTCGGTAATCTTTTGGAACTGGACCTATACCCTAAAACGTTTACCGAGTATGTTCAGGCACAAACATAGTAAAAAGAAAATTATATGAGTACGTATATTTACAGATATTGAATTCAAAACTCAAAATGGAGGATTAGCTTCTTATGATTTCTCGCAGATGATATTTCTAAGTTAAACAAAGCAGCGTTAGAATTTAAAGTTTTCAACACATAACCGAAACTACTGATTTCTGACAAAAGGAATCAACTACTAAATAATAAATCAGAGCTCAAAATTGTGTTTTGAAAATGGGGCGCTTCCAAATATCTAATTAACATCCTTCCGAAAAGTTAAATTGTCACAACTGTTCTATTTTTAACCTGATTTTAAGAATTCTTTTATTTTCATGACGAACGTTATCATTATGGCGAAATAAAGTCCGAGTTTCGTTTTCCTTTAAATTAGACACATGTACGTTTTATCATTGCATAACTTATTTTATTTCTAACATTTTTACCAGGCACGTTATATTCTAAGTTAAACATGTCAATTATCATTCCATAAGAAGAGCTATCACTCGAATTTGACGAATACCCCCGAAGTAGTGTCTATGACTTTGACCGTCAAGATTTGAATGCATGATTTGCGCATGATACATCATCTCCATGTGCTGAACATTTGAGCGAAGTTATTTTAAAATCCTTAAATGCATAACAGAGTTAGTCTGAACACGATAAAATGTCTTGAGACAGACGGTCAAACAGAGAGAAATTGTGCATCGCGTTGTCTCTGTGCGCGGGACGTCTGTGTTGAGTTATTTTATAATATTTCAATGCACGACATAGTTATTAATGCAAAACAGGTAAAATAATAGTTGAAAACCTACGCATGTACGTGCTTTCAACATAGCAAACATTTATTTCTTGAAATTTTAGAAGATGCTTGGATAACAACCAAACTTTATTTACGACTACTGTATGACCCTAGATGTATTTATGTGGTGATACAATTATGTCGGCCAGGGGGGTTGGGACCTGGCAATGGGGGTCATTTTCCATACTCCAGATGTCTGTTGTAGGGACGTGGGTCTTGCAGGCGACACGTTGTCTTGGTGTGCTGAACATTACCATGAATACCGGATCCCTTTTCGAAAAATATTTTTTTACCAGATACCGCCATATTTCATGAAACAATTAGAAAGCACCAAAATGGTACAGTACAAACATCATCCACATACCACTTTAAATTGTCATAATATGTAACAAAGATAGTGTTTAACCTCCTCGAGAATTCACTGATTACTTTGATAAATGTTTGCTACTTAGTCTCGTTTACTATGTTAACATTTGAGTTATAATACGCGGAAGAATTGCTTCAGTTTTTCCGTGTATCCGAGTCATATGACCTTATTGTAGTTAATAATAATGACAGGCGATCACAAAATTTTTCCACATGAAGGTAATTATATAACTCCATAAATAAGCTTGATACCTACATACCATACAGTAGGTAATTCTCACCACATTGTAAACGTTACTGATGAACAATCCCTTTATTCTACTTATAACAGGCCTCTTACCCACGCTTAAATATTGTCACCGCAGAAAAAAACACTAAAAAGTCTTATACCCTTGAATATATGAATACACCCGTTCCTGGTCAGGAACACTCTGCCTCTTCCAAATATGATATACACTGTTAGAGAAATGAAGGTGGTACGTTGTTAAAACTATTTTTACCTTTACGTAAAAATGACCGACGTCTGCGAATGCCACCATGGCGCAGACCTCCCACAATTTCCTACCAACCTCTACATACAGAAAGACCCAGGTTTTTACCACAACCAAGACGTCCACACACAATAATATATCGATCGTCTAGAACCACTACTTCCAAAACAAATCGAAAGAGAACACTATAAAAATCTAAATATGAGTATAGAAACGAACATAACAAGCCGCAATATTCTAAATATAACGCAAAATACGACAATCCTAAATAGCAGCGCGTGCACGGACATACATTTGTAGCACTCCGCATAACAGATCTGAATTTGCTTATTTTACCGGCAAATTTCTTTCAACACTTTCGTAACTAAAACTGTTGGCTGGTTAGAATAGTATTACATAAAATTGTTCTGTAGCTATAATTTACTTCTGCACTTGTATTGTATTGCTGCCAACTTATAAGTGGAAAGTACTTGAGGCTCAAACCATTTGCTGAACTTTTGACAATAAATTATGTCTAAACTAATTCTACCGGTTAAAATTGAACTTTAATACCAAACTCTTACCCCTACATTTACGAGCATAAACTAAAACGTGTTTGTAGGTATTGGATATGGTGTGATGTTCACAAAAAGTATCAGTAATGATATCTTCTGATGAATATCACATATTATTACATACCTACTAATTTTTATCTAAATTTTCTTTAGTATTTGTGCAGTAAAATACAACATCCAAACACATATACATATCAAATTTTCCGTATCAGATGGATTTAGCCGTATCTTATCTGTCCACCGTGTAAGTTGTACACAAATGCATATTCATATCATATTCCTACGCTAAAAGTTGAAAAACAGATCCACATTGATGCAGTAAAATAAGTGTAGTTTCATTGTCGTCACATTTTTTTATGTCTCATTTGCAGACAAATGAATACAACGTCTTTTTCGCATTAAAAGAACGGAAAGATGATTTACATTTTGCATTTACTTTTTATTAATGTTGTTTGTTTATACACGGAAGAAGGAAGTGACGTCATCGACGTCATATAAAACGTGACACGAAATAGCGCGTTATGTTGATTTTTGCCATTAATGACACAAATTAACGTTTATATAAAATTTAACATATGATATTCGGTAAAAGGTATATAATAAAAGGTATATTATAACAGTCGGTTGATCTGCGTGTGTATCTTTCTCGTTGGCTGCATAGATCAGGATCACACTCGAGGCTCCGCCTCTCGTGTGATCCGGAACTACACAGCCAACTCAAAAGATACGACGCGGCAGATCAACCGACTGTTATAATATTCCGTATATATCCAATGTCACATGTATCCAATTGTTTATTAGATCAGATATCATATAGCCAGTGTATTTCAAGAGAAGTGTTTCTTTTTGCAGATATGAGTCAGGCATCAAAACAGGTCAACGCTATTTTCAAATAACATTCCTATATCCGGAAATATTCAATGCCATATTATTATAAAATATACGTACTTGTGTCTTTATCCTGGGTAAATAGCAATGTCTTATAAATCGAAGCTTCTGCATTACATTCATTCAGCCACTTTTAAGATGTGGCTTCAACTTCGAATCTACACACCGGTCTTGTTATCATTTACTTGGTACCAAGAGTCTAACGTAAGTTGACATTGTTAAGAATGTAGTGCCGGCACCGACCTTTGTGCCAACACATGCAGTGCCGACTGTTGTTATAAATTTTGCAGAGGCAAACCGACTGCCATGCAAACACCAGCTTATGTTTCGCATGTGGTGCACAAATATCCAAGCACCAAATTTGCGACCGTGTTGACAGGAGTTACGCCTATACAGCTGGTCCATTTCTGTCTACCTCGAGTTTCTTCTTCAGCGAGTCAAAGAGCAGCAGATAGATATAATTATTTTAGTATAAAATAATTATTAACATGGTTATTAAACATTTCGTATATCACAGTAAAACATATTTTATTATAAATGTGACACGAAACAAAATATAAAAATACTGATGATGATAATGATATATGATCAAAAGAGACAATGCTTTATAATGAACCATGCATATTATACACCGAGGATAAATACTAAAAAAAGAGAAACAAACTTTCCTTTTTATCCATCGTGGTCCTCAATAAACAAAGTGACTAGACATAGAGAGGCATGAGGTTAAAACACATTAATGAGAATAAAATTTATGTGGCACTAAAAACAAAGAGATGACAATGAGGATAGGTAATTAATACCTATTTTAATCATTTAATGTAGATAGAAACTCAGCAAATCTGAATAAATAGTTACTAGATTTCTAAAGTAAGTGTTGTCTTAAAGCACCTTTAAAATCTTCAAGCGGTCTTAGCTTGGTATAGTCCTAACAAATGGTGGTTGTTTGTTCCAAAGGCTACATCCTACGGTCTTTAAGAGAAAGATTCTTTACCAAAACTTTTGACTGTGGGTAGAACAAAACAACCGTTGTCAATAAACCAGACCTTGTAAGAATGGACGGAGTGTTGTGTAGTTATATGCTCACTCAAGTATCCTGGAGCTAAGCCATACTTGATTTTGTTCATGTGACACAATGTAATAAGTTCTACCCTGTTTTGAAACGATTTAAAACAAGCAGTTAGGTTGTAAGCAGCTGTGTTGTAAACAGCACCTGTTCAGCTTCCAAGGCCAGCGGCAGTGTTGTCAGCTCCATCGGTTGTAATATCAACTTAATTATACCCAATAATCTTATGGGGTATACATTTATCAGTTAATTCGGTTTGCCAGAGCGTGTAGTCATGTTGAGGATTTCAATGAACGTAATCAATATATTACAAATAAACTTCTTCAACAGGGCTACCGTTATTACAAATTGCGTAAATATTTTGCTAAATTTTATTATCGTAATTCTGATTAGGTTTTGAAATTCAATAGTAATCTAAAGACTTCTGCGAGAAGGTATTTCAAAACCCGATTTTTATGGGGATGTGGTTTACAAACTTCGTAAGATTTTGGGTCATGGCAATTTTCCAACTGTATTTGCTAAAATTATAAAACGTTTTGTTAAAAGAGGTTACGACCCAACTGTTTTGAGACACACCGCATGTTTGGTGTTCAACACGTTTACAGTTGGACGCTATGCTTCCCTCTTTGATTGTGTCTGACGGAAGAGGGGGAGGACTCTGTGATGGGCAGTTTTTAAATCCCACTGGGACGAAACTGTTTTGATTTCTGTCCTCTGGCCTGTTTCGTCGGGCCCTTAAGGGTGTTTCTCTTGGTGCTCTGCCTTCTACAAAGGCATTGAGTACATACGTTTTTTTGGTTCTCAAGGTTTGCTTTTTATATATTTATACACGAGCATTTTTGTGTTTTACATACCATGCCTTTTGTTTCCATTGCGTGTGTTAGAGATTCACCTAGCAGGGATTACTTTTATTTACACTGTCCTGTGACTTTGGAACATGGTGGGGGTAAGAGTGAGGTTGGGTGCGCACCATAAACCGGTTTAAGCTCCCCAGTGGTCTTTTTGCCACTGACCGTTCCAAGGCGGTGCCCCACTGTGTTCCTTCAATTGTTCGTTTTGTCCTCGTGTGTGTGTTTGTGTGTGTGTGTGTGTGTGTGTGTGTGTGTGTGTGTGTGTGTGTGTGTGTGTGTGTGTGTGTGTGTGTGTGTGTGTGTGTGTGTGTGTGTGTGTGTGTGTGTGTGTGTGTGTGTGTGTGTGTGTGTGTGTGTGTGTGTGTGTGTGTGTGTGTGTGTGTGTGTGTGTGTGTGTGTGTGTGTGTGTGTGTGTGTGTGCGCGCGCGCGTTTTTGGTACGTGGCATGCCCGTGGCAAACGTGTCTGTTTCATATTATTTTTGTTTTTATCTGCAGCATTGTCATTAACTGCATCATTGCCAGGTGTCCCAGGACCGATGACTCCTTTATTTTAGGACAAAGTGAGAGTCATTGCACTTTAATATCACTCAGTCTTAAGTGAAATATTACAAGGAGAGACTAGCCATAATTCTACATGTAATAGAATAATGCCTCTGGTACAGGAACATGAATCAGTTTCATTAGGGATTCATTAAAAGTGATAAAAATGAAAGAAAAATCTTAAAGACTTCACTCAGGGCTATTATTTATAAAGTACTTTTAAGTAAATTATTTCGATTAAACAATTTCAAGTAAAAATAACTTCCTACATGGTAAATATTCTTTCCTCGTGTAATATAACTGCGTATTTATACAAACAATGTATTCATTTAAATTGCAAGAAACATCCAATCATATGAAATTAAGTTAGCAAAAGATTTTGCAGTTGCGTATTGTTCATCTACACAAAAGAACATATTAAGGGATATACCAATTGTCATTACATTTCCATGTTAAGAAACACTTGAAAAAGGCGATTTATCAGGATATAACCAATCAAGGGTTATTTCAACTTCCGGTTTAGAAATAAGTTTAAGGTATTGCGTGCAAATAATGCATTGATACTATAAGATCTTGCAACAATATCTATGAAGATATCTGAGCAATCAATTGCCGATACTTGCACATATTTACAACTTAACTGGTTGGACTGTGGCTTAGATGCAAAAGATGTCGTACAGAAACAGCAGCTCCTTAAGTTGCCTTTTCGGAGTACGTCCTAGGTGGAACTAAACTAACGACGTAAACACTACACCATTGAGCCCACGAAAACGCACGTTACTCGTACTAAAATTACTCTAGCTTGAACAATTATGGAAAATAGAGAAACATATTGTTTTAACTTTCGGTTTGGACATTTGAAATAAAACAATATCAAACTTTGACTAAATGAATATTTTAAAGAACAAATTATCTTCTACTGCATAATTTAGCCATGCGCATGTTCATAAATAGTCAAATATTTTGTTAAGATATGTTATTTTCAATATGTAAACGGGTTGTAAATCCTTTTTATATGCAGTAGCTTTTTCAAGATATTAAACACATCATAATAAGCCAAAATGTATACATTCGTTGAAGAGAAACTGACAGCTGTTAAGTAATAGACAGGTCTATTGGCAAGAGGTTAAGAACTGATGTTTGAGTCAAAGTCATAGTCAAATCTTTTTATTACACTCTTTTCATATTATACATGAATAAATGAGGTCATATATACATGTACAAACAATATAATGATGCTCGTAATCACTAATTAAATTCAGACAATACCGATGTTACAATGTAGTACAAATTTAGAACACATAGAAAATGTCGTAATTTCAATAACTAATGTAAATATTCTAGAGTGACTACTAAGGATAATGAATATTACTACAAGGGGTATTCAATAAGTTTTGAGACTCGTCATATTGAGTAAACCATAGAGATCATTTTTACACTATGAAAGTGCCTATTCAACTACAAGTTATCCTGTTACAACTACATATTTGGGTTATGTTCTTTAAGACGTCATCCGGTAAAGATGTGACATGTAACAAGAAACATTGTAAAAGAAAATAATTGGCTTTGAGCTGAGTTACCGCCAAAACTGTTAGCCGAAACCCGCACCCTCAGCTAGTGATCCATACGTTAGGAATTTACGCCTTCATTTATAAACGTGGTTGGTTCTGACGTCATTTACGTAGGATGCTAACTGCAGATATCCCGATCCCTTGATTTTTGTTCTGCTAGAAAAAATCTGCCTGAACGCCAATTCGTGAAATATTTTTATCGTCAACCTTAGTTCGTCATTTTTATAGGCGGACATTTTAAGTGCATACCTAAACATCATTCTTGGAAAAGTAACGGAATCGGTTTATATTTAGATCCGCAGTTACATTATTTATCAGTGAAGCGCTCACGTTATTAAGATAAACCCCTGCATTATCTTTTGTGATTTGAAATAAATGTACTTAATCATATCCATTATTCAAGCTTGCTTCTGTCGGCTCTTCAAAATATCAAGTAGAGAGGATAAGTGCTCTTTCTAAATCGAAAGAGGTCCTATGAAATCGTTTTGATAAAAATCCCTCCCACTGGTCCTGTATATCTAGACAATATTCTTCAAAAGAACAACTCAAATACTCACCCGAGGAGAAAACCGCCTAACAAAATAACTCATTTCTTTCATTGCGCTTTCAATTGTACAAACCGTAGGTAAAACCAACATAATTCCCCTCACGCCGAAAAAAGGTCAGTTACAAGCGCTTAATTCACAGATATTAAAATTACAACATATAATGCAACAAAATGCCACAAACCCGATATTTCTTTTTGGATACAAGTTATTGAAATATTGACAAATTCAAAGAAAAAAAAAATATAAGTAAACTTATGTACATGAAGTATTGTTTGTCATACATCTAGCATTCACCGGTTGTACGGAATACTATATCGTAAAGTGGTGAAAAGTTAAGAACACGTAGAACTATTCACGCAAAACAACTAGAATAAATTTCAACAAACAAATTATTCCTTCAAGCGAACATAAGTAAAATAAACAGTTTGAAATGATTCCCTTTTTATATTAAAAACTAAACTTGATTTAGCGAGATTACCAAACGCAAATTATTTTATTAACATATTCAAACCCATACTTAACACCATTAATTTAAATTCATTTTCTGCCTTTTAATTACAACAAGTAAGTGCAGTAAGTGATGAGGCTGACCTCATTAAAACTTTGATGGTGCAAATGAATTGGATGAGTGATGGTCATGCGTGTTTTTGTGTGTCTGCTAAATATTGATAATGGATTAAACTGTACCTTTTTGGGGTTATATACATGATGGAATATAAAGTTATATTGAGACATTGATGATAATACCTATAGCAAAATGTGACTTTAAATATGACTTATAAAAAGTAATTTTGAACTTAGGAAAGTGTTAAACATGTGTTACCTGTATTGATCATGTATACAGTTATACATGCGTGACTAGTTCTCACACAATTGTATGCAAATACATTCATAAACATGTATACTATGTTTGTTACGTTTAACTTGTTGTTTTTAGTTTTACTACATAACCCTCATCTGTTTAACATTTACATGTTTTTTGGTATCTGTGCATCTAATATGACCTTGACCTTCTGTCCATAAGTATCCAAAGCAACAGCAGGAAAAATGGATCTAGTTGTATACAATTTCTTTTCTCCAATCTGAAATAATGCAATCTTTTTATTCACCAGATCCGCTCATATTAAGTTATAGTGAAATCGCGGTAAAATATGTCGATATAAAACCACTCTCGACTAAATGGCTTTATTTCTCGCCAACATATATCTAGATCAGCGTTACCTAACACGGCATTGCGATGTCCATAAACTTTTCCGTAAATAAAGCCTATACGTGCCATTGACTTTGTAAAATACAAGAGCTGTCCCTCACAAGTGACGAATGTCCCCGAAAGAGGTGTCTCACAGTCTGTGTCCTCTCGATGTTCTCAATAATTGTGCTATGTAATTTTAAAATCCTTCCATGCTTGACAGAGTTACCATGCATACAGTATTCAATTACTTTTAAACACTAAGTATGACCATGGCCTTTTAGGTAGGATCGACATGGTTCTTGCACACAAAACATTGTCTTGATGTGCTGAACATTTGTGTCAAGTTATTTTAAAATGAATCACAGCATAACAAAGTTAAAGTCCGGACACTAATGTATGCATACATACAGGATGCCATTACCTATAAACTCTGTGACCTTGACCTTTGAGGTAGAGCGTGGGTCTTGCATGCGATACATTGGCTTGGTGTGCTGAACATTTATGCAAAGTTACTTTTAAATCAATCAATGCATGACAAAGTTATAGTCCGGACACGAATGTGTGCGTATATACACAGACTATATTACCTTCAAACCCTAAGTGTGACCTTGACCCTTTGAGATAGGGGTGTGGGTCTTGCTCACGACACATCATCTTGATGTGCTAAACATTTGTGCCAAGTAATTTTAAAATTATTCAATGCATGAAAAAGTTATAGTCCGGACACAAATGTGTGCATATATACGGATTCCACTACCTTCAAACTCTAAGTGTGACCTTTACCTCTGAGGTAGGGACGTGGGTCTTGCACGCGACACGTCGTCTTGATGTGCTAGACATTTGTGCCAAGTTATTTTAAAATCCTTCAATGAATGACAAAGTTACAGCCTGGATACGAAGAAATGTAAGGCAGGACGCACAGACGGACGGACGGTGCGATTCTAACAAAGAAACAGTTGCAAAGAGTAAAGATCTCCCTTAAACAAGTGTACATGTACGGTGAATATTTTAAGCTCTGATGTGAAATTGTTTCCTGTAACCATTGTAAAAAAAATAACCTGCACATATAGAGATAAACCTCAGCTATCAGGTGCGATGCTGCAAACAATTTAATATTCTTCTAAATAATCCACATGCATGTCGACAGATAACACTGTCGTATACAGATAGATATAATATCATTGCATCGATGGGGCTTGTGTTCTAAATCATTAAGATCTTTCTCATGATTCATACATATATGGCTGAACATGAAATCATTTTAGTTGATATAATATTTTGGCTGCGATCGTCATGAAGTTGCTTGTCAGATGTTAGTTTTGCACAATGGATCTTGTATTATATCGATTTCAATCTGAAAAAAATTACGTTACCCTTTTTCCGTTTCTTGTAAAGAAGACATGCACGCTTGCGATACCTTTCTTAGATATACCGCAACCCATTCTGTCATTTTCACCACAAGGAAGCCCAAAAGGCTCTCCTAAATCGCTTTCAATGAAAACACTGCAAAGATTATTTGAATGTTTATAACAAGTGCAATGTCGCCGATAGGACAAGTCCATAGAATCTTTGATTGAACATTGATTGTTGGGTATGTATGTAAATATCATGTAACTTATGGTAGAATGTGCTTGCAATTTATTCTATTCAAATTTTCTTCTCAAATTTGATCTATTTAATCGTAATTCCAATTGCAAATTAAATTTCATTTGTTTATTTATCTAGTTATTTATGTTAACTGAGCTACTGCCGAAAGTTCACAGCTTATTTTATACTCATATTAAGAATAGTAACTCCATATTCACCATTTCATTTGCTATACCCAGTAATCTCTCTTCGGTTGACTATACTATCATCGTGTGATGAATGTTATACTCACCGTCCATCATCAGAGTGAAATCCAGCTGAAGATCTGCGCCAGCCAGGAAAGGTCATGCTTGGGTAATCTTTTGGAACAAGACCTATACCTTAAAACGGATGAAAGCAAATATTTACTGAATCTGTTCACACAGTAGAAAAAAGGATTAAATGATTACGTATATTACATATACTGAATTTCAAAAATCAAAGTGACCTACTTAAATATTCCCGCAGATGATATTTCTAAGTTAAACAAAGCATCGTTAGAATTCAAGGTTTTCAACCATAACCAAAACAGCTGTTTTTTCACAAACGGAATCCCGCACAAAATGATAATTCATGGTTCAAACTGCGTTTTGAAAATGGAGCGCTTCTAAATATCTAATTTACATATTTCCGAAAACTTAAATTGTCAGAACTGTTTTATTTTTCATTTGATTTTAAGAATTCTTCTACTTTCATGACGAAAGTTATCATATGGCAAATTAAGTTTGAGTTGCTTTTTCCTTTTAATCAAATACGTTTTATCATTGCATAAATGACTTATCTCTAACGAACTGACAGAAGATTTTTACCAGGCACGTTATATTCTTACATGTCAATTATCATTCCATAACAAGAGCTGTCACTTGTAATTGACGAATGGCACCGAAGTGGTGCCTATTACTTTTACCGTCAAGATTGGATACATGACTTGCGCATGACACATCATCTCCATGTGTTGAACATTTGAGCGACGTGATTTTAAAATCCTCCAATGCATAACAGAGTTACAGTCTGAACACGAAAAAATGTTTACAGACAGATGGTCAGACAGAAAGAACGAGTGCATCACATTGTCTCCGCGCGCGGAATATCTGTCATGAGTAATTTTATTATACTTTAATGCACGACAGTATAGTTATTTATACAAAACAGTCAAATTACGAATTAGAAACCTAGGCATGTACGTGATTTCAACATGGCAACCATTTATACTCTTGAATATGTAATAGTGTTTAGCGAAATTTTTGAAATTTTACAACATGCTTGGACAACAACCAAACTATATGTACGACTACTGTATGACTTCTAGATGAACTATGATGATACAATTATGCCAACCGGGGTTGGGGTGGGGGAGTTTGGGTCTAGCAATAGGGGGTCACTTTCTATACTCCAGGTGTCTGTGGTACGGACGTGGGTCTTGCACGCGACACGTTGTCATGATGTGCTGAACATTTTTGGCAGAGCACAGTATTTTAAAACTCATCAATGCATGATAGAGTTACAGTCCGGACAAGAATTTCTGAATATTTTCCTACTTTCTGAAATATTTAACTTTTAATGATCAAGGTCAACTTTTATATTTTCAAGTAATTGTACAACATTTTTCATGAATTTCAATATAATTACTAAAAAAGAGAAAATGGCTCCAATGGGTATTGATTCCATGACCCCTTGCTCTCAAAGCGGACGCTCTACTATGGTACAAAATGTGCACAACTATAAAATCCAAACTATTCCAAATGTCATAAAACAGGTAGTACTCTACCTAAACAGCGCAGTAATTTCTAAAAAGGAGTCCGTGAAAAAAAAATGTTTAATTGAGCCTGTAAGGTATGAACTATTCTGCAATGGTTTAAAGATGTCTGTACTGATTTTGTAATATTGTCTTATCGTATGCTACATTCAAAAAGCAACTTGATCTGGTCTATTTTCCACTTTCCTATAGCTCAGTTTTACAATTGTTATCAGCACATTTTAGAGTTAAATTGTGTACTGTTTTTTTAAATGTAACATGCTAACCCACGGGCCAAAAATAAAATTTCAAAATTTCAATTTCAAAGCGCATGCACGTTCGCGGCAGTTTATTTCAGGAACACTTCGTTATCTTTAAAGGGAATTCGAAGGGCAAGTCAGAAAATAATTTGGCCTTAAATAGAAGCACTTGTTAAAAGGAACGCACTATTGAAATATGTTTTAATCAAAGTATTAAATTTGAAGATAATAAAGATTTAAAATTTTAGGGACGCGACCATTTTGAATTCGTAATGTCATAGTGCTGTAATAAAATAGTCATGTAAGTATTACTGCCAAGTTAAATTCACCAGCTTCAAAAATATTTTGAAACATGGTAACCTTCATAACACTTAATCAATAATATCAATTTGATGTTAAAAACAATCACGAGAAAATGAGTAAATGGGGTTCAAAATTAAGTTTAAAAAAGGCGTGTCTAATAGTGCGTCTAATTTGCAAATACAATGTATTTGCATAATTTCTGAAACTTACTTTTCTCGTAATTCTTCTAATTATTATCCGAATTCAAATCTTGCAAACACTCAACGGTGTGTTAGTTTTAACAAGCTCTTCAATTTCATTCATACTTTGACTTGGTTTACCCTTTAACCAACCAATCAAAAACTGTCGTCCGATACTTGCTTTATTTCATACGGTTTAGACCAGGTCGCCGTCAGCCGTAGTTTCTGACAAAATCAAATTCAGACAAACAACTATACCTGACATTTATACGGAATGTAGTAGAAAGGAATTTTGGACTTTCTAACAAAACCATTTACAGCTTGACTGGTATTCTTACCAACAGACGCGTCGCTATCTCCACATTTAATAATCTCTACTTCGAAATAGCTACCACTTTTCATGATAATATTGTCAATGTATAGGCCATTTTCAACTCCAGTTTCATTACAGCTACTGAAACTAAACGGAAAAGCAATTAATATTCAAAATGACCTGAATCGGAAGAAATCTGCAAGACATAGACATATCTTATCTGTCCAGGGACAAAAGAAACTATACCTAATGTGCAAGACTTTGAAAGATCAAATCTGTGTAAAGGCAAAAGAAAGCTATGCTTTACCTAAGGTTGCTTCAGTTACCGAAATAATGAATCAAATAAAAATGACTGGATATCGCTTTAAAATGAAGATTTAATTAACAAAATTAACTGTGCTACGAAATCTGCTACGCGTTTCATACAATTCATCGGACACAATTCTAGTAAATGACGTTGTTTCCATGATATAATTCATTATATATATATATTGCCTTTTCCCAGCATTTTAAGGGTTTTAAACACTAAGCATTTGTTAAGACTATATAAACAAGGCGCTTGAGATTCGTCTTTGACATTTTCAAAGTTCAGGTGTGTTGCAAGGAACGTCATCACGACCTCATAAAACTTAGGACAACCACATAAAGCTTGAGGCGACCAAAATCAGACATTTGACCTATTAAGAAAACACTTCTTCACAAGTACTACCGTAGTGTATACTTTTACTTTTTGTAGTTTTATTGAAACAAATAATTATCATGCAATTTAATTTATCATTAAAAAACTACCATGTTTTATGGGCCTACACTTCTGTCTTTGCTGCTGACTATTTGTGTATTCTAAATAAGGGTACTGACTGTGCTTTTTACATATAAATTGACCAAAACTAAATGTATGACAAGATTTGTTAAAGCAAATTATACCTTAGGGTATTACCATCCACATCAATGTTCTCAGCTCTCAGTTTTCGATCAATTAAGGGCTATAAAATAAAAAATGTTCCTTTATTCTTGAACAATAGCTTTAAAATATTTATGACTTTAGTTGATGAAAAAACATTAAATTCGTTAAATGTTATAATCACCATCTTCAAACAAGTTATGACAACCGCACCAATTTCACAAAGATTAATTTTGAATTCTTTAATCTATAATAGTTCGTAAAGACATGTTTGTACATGTATTAGTATTTTCCGTGCGTATGAACTAGTGATCTTAAGTTTAATTCCACTTACTGTAGTTAATGAACAGTGTTTCTTTAAAACTATTTTTTCTCTCATGTATATTATAACTAGTCTGTACTTTTTACTTTAGGAATGCGTCTAGATGCCGTGAACAAATCACAGCCCTCTGAAAGGAGCTGTCTCTCATAAGTAACGAATGCCCTCAAAAGATGTGTCTCATAGGCTGTGTTCTCTCCATGTGTTCAACAATTGTGCCATGTTATTTAAAAATCTTTGGTGCGATTAAAAATTGGGGCAATTTTAAAAACTTTTCATGCAAGACAGAGTTAACATGCATACAGGATTACATCACCTTTAAACTCTAAGTGTGACCTTGACCTTTGAGGTAGGGTCATGGGTTTAGTATGCGACACGTTATCATGATGTGCTGAACATTTGTGCCAGGTTATTTTAAAATCCTACAATGCATGACAAAGATACAGTCCGGACACGAATGTGTGCATATATACAGGATTCCATTACCTATAAACTTTAAGTCTGACCTTGACCTTTGAGGTAAGGACGTGGATCTTGCATGCAACACGTCGTCTTGATGTGCTGAACATTTGTGTCATGTTATTTTAAAATCCTTCAATGCATCACAAATTTACAGCCCGGACACGAAAGAAATGTAAGGACGGACACACGGACAAACGTTCTAACGAATTGATACTTATGTGGCTATGCTATTGTTCTCTCCATTGTTCTTTTAGCTACTTAGCAGTTAGACGGACAGACAGGCGGACGGACTGTGCGTTTTTAATATGCCCATCTTTAGTTGAATAAAACATATTAGCTAGTCAATACGCAAAAGAGTTACTACCGAGACGTAATATTACCTGCAACTTTGGCACATCATCAGTTGTTGCTTTTGTGTGATTCCGTGACTGTGCAAGGCCACTTTCGTTCTTTGCATCTACAATGGTATAAGCCTTTGTATATCTCCAACTTTACACTGAACAAATTATTTTAAGATATGAGAGAAATTACTACTTTGCATAAAGAGTAGCACAATCTTATGGAACGCCAAATCTACATATACTCATATACTTGAAGAGGTCTTTAAATATTTGGAAAGGTCTTCAAATAATTTTAAAGGTCTCATTTTCAATTAGAGATATCTCCAAATAATTATATTATATTGATATTAAAATGATTTAAAGCGTGCAATCAACTAATAGTAGACATCTCCAATTCAATAGGAGATATAACAATTAAGTTGTTATTCAGCTGTTTTAAGAGCTCTGCAATTGGATTGAAGAGGTCTCTAATTGAATTGAAAACATCTCTAATTGTTTTGTAGATCGCTACAAATTAATTTGTAGAGGTCCTAAATTCAATTAGAGAACTCACTAAATCAATTTAAGCGCGATAATTTTAGATATCTTGAATTCGATGTTAATACATGCCAAATCTACTTATAATAAAGTATTTGAATTAAAGGTATCAAACATTCGCTTATAGCGCAGTTTAAAGCCATTGGTTTAGAGACCTCTATTATTCAATTGAAGAGGTCTTCAACTGAATTAGAAACATCTATAATTGTTTTACAGCAAGCAGTAACTTTTTTAATCTTTGGAACACAGTTTTCATTTAAAAATAATAACAAAAATCGGGGTCGCGAAAATTGGTGACCAACGAAAAATTGGCTATTTTCAGGAGACTATTTCATGTAAGGTATCAGATAGTTTCAAGAAATGATTCTGAGGCATTTTAATTTCTGAAACTTATGTTTTTAAAACAAATTTGGCCATCTCTTGATTAAATAAGGAATTTTTTCTAAAAAATGGGGACAATGTGGAATGGGGCCAATTTAACTGCTGTTAATCCTTAAATAAACTGTTATGATCTGGATTTGCATCAGACTTGAAGGTATGACTTCACTAAATCGGTGGGTTATTTGTTTGTTAGATGTCCTTATGGTCCACCATTCTTCATGGTATCTTGCTTATATACCCGGTGTAAAGCACCAATACATGTGAGACTACAAAATGTACATCTTGGTTTCTAACAAGTTCATCTCTAGATGGGTGGGAAACACCGAAAAGCGTTGCTGAAATTTCCAGTGCCCTGGATTCTAACCGGGGACCTCCTGATTAGTAGTCCAGAGCGTTAACCACTCAACCACCATACCACTCTAGATTGGTGGGACTTGGAACCTGCTAATGTGTTTAACGAACTTGCAGACCATTTAGTTATCTGTGGTCTCTAATTGGTCCAAAATGATTGGCAGCACTAAAATTTTCTCGAATCAAAATTGAAAGTATAATGGTTGAGCATAACAAAAAAATAGTTTTAAGAATTTTCAGATTGATATTACGGTGTCCTACTGCTATCTAAAAATATTGAATTTTTTAACAGAATGTAAACAAAAATCCTACAGACGAGGGGGTGATGTCCTTATGGCTTAATTTTTGGCTATAAAGTAATACATTATGCATATAAAAGGGGCACTTTTGGAGATCTCTATTATTGTTTTACAGCGCGCAAGATATAAATTTATGATATCAAAAGAGATCAACAATTCAAATGGAGACCTCTTCAATTTAAGTATAGATGTCTCCAAACCAAAATCGCGCTACAAACGAATTTATGATATCTTTAATCGATTATAGACCTCTCAAAATACATTACAGAGTTCCATACCTATAAGGACCTCTTCAAATAATTGAGTATATGTATATCTACATTTGGCATGAATTCAAGATATCTTAAATTGAATTTCACCGCTCTCAAATTGTTTGAATTCCAGACCTGTCTTATTTAATTACAGAGATCAAAAACTGCTGAAATTCACCTTTAAGTTAGTCTTCTTATATCACTTATTAAATTGTAGAGGTCTTAAATTCATTTATTGCGCGCTTTAAATTAAATTTTGATTTCATTAATTGAATAAGAGAGCTCTCCAAATATTTAAAGACCTTTTTCAATATTAGAGTAGATCTATACATGTATGTATATTTAAAGACCTTTTCAAATATTTGAGTAGATCTATACATGTATACATGTATGTAGATTTGGCGTTCCATACAATCTGCTTTAGTCTGCTTTGTAATAATTATTCGGCGCGTATTTATCGTAAAGGCGTGTACTAAGGAAAGTCTTACCCATTCTGTCTTTATCGCCGGGAATACCCTGTAAAAGACCTAAAACGCTGCATGTTGTCATTGCATTTTCGAGCTGGTCGTCTCTTTCAAACATGTACTCTTGAATTTTATCTGTATTCCTTATTTCTTCTATCAGCTTTCGACAAGCTTTAACCTTTTGCTTAAACTGTACCGCTGTGGCAAAAAGCTTATTTGGTTGATTTCGTTGTGTTTCGACCGTCTCATTCATAACTGACATCTCCTGAGCCATACTAGTGGCATCCTTTTCAAGTTCGTCAACAAAATGCATATTCTGTGTCTTCATAGCTGCTGCCTGGCTGCATATCTCATTTGTAAGCTTATTTACATGTTTCAAAATGTCAGCTTTGAACGCTTCTGCGTCAGCAATAAAGTTAGCATGCATTTCCTCGGCTTGACTCCTTTTGGTCTGTACTGATGACAAACATTGTTGTATTTGAGAATCACAGTCACTGATGTCCTTCACAAGCTTATCTAAATCTTGACTATTTTTAAACTCTGTCGCTTTCTTCGGAATATATTCTACTTTACACAGTTTGTGTTCGAGAATCATACAATCTCCGCAGCCAACCTGATCATGATCAGGACAATAAAATTTTATTTGTTCGTTGAGATGTTGTGAACATTTCTCTAGGTCCTCGTCCGCTTTGTTGTCCATAACTCCAGTTATTTTAGCGCAATCAATTAACACATGATCTTTACAGACTTTTGCCTTTCTGTGATGTCCGAAGCAAGTGTTACACATATTTTCCTCACATTCTCGACACAATCCGCTGGCAGCCGTGTATTTCCCATCATCCTCACAAGGTTTACAATTTATTTCAATAAACTCCTCTGATCCCTTCTCACAAAATGATTTTTTACCAGATACAGCCATATTTCATGAAACAATTAAAAACGACTAAAACGGAACAGTACAAAACATCATCCGCATCACACTTTAAACTCATGTCAAAATATGTAACACAAAGATAGTGTTAAACTTCCTCATGTACTCTGATTGCTTTGATAAAATTATGCTACATAGTGTCGTTTACTATGTAAACCTTTGAGTCATATAACGCGGTAGCATTGTTTCAGTTTTTCCGACCATTTTGTAGTAAATAATCTTGACAGGTTTTCCGCATTTAATTTCATTAAATAACTTTATACCTAACAAAAGGATTGAACATTCCTTGTCAATTTGTTCAAAATTGTATAAATAGGTATTATCTCACACGGTCTTGATGAACAATCTCTTTATTCTATCTATGTATATACACAGTGTACAACCTCCGGCGTTGACAGCGGTTCACGGCGTTTTTACCCAGGGTAGGTATTAGTGAATGTTGTTGCCTTTTCAGTTGTCTTTGAGAGTAACGGTCAGTATATATTGTTTAAGCATAGACCAAGGAATCAGCACGTGCAATTATGTCCGAACAGGTACCGCCTGTAAAGAGAAAATCCTCGGTAAATACGATAATTTTGCAACAAAATCGAGTGTTATTGTATTCGGCATTAATCATAAGTGTTAACATTCAGACATGAAACAAATTGAATGACCGGGGACAAACTTCAACCATTTATCTATAAGTCTGCCAAGTATCACCTTTAAAAGAGATACAGGCGTTTAAAGTTGACAAGGCACACGAATCTGGCTAGCGGGATTGGCAGATTTTTTTATATAATGATTATATGTGAAAGCAGCTACGATCAAATTTAATGTTAACGGAAATAGAAGTGACGAAATAAACGTCAGCCCGGTTAGCACGAGACTATAATCACTAATTAACAGTCTTTCGGATGAGACTTTAACCGAGTTCCCATGTATGGGTGCTCTACATCTATGCATATATGCTGAGAACCAGGGGTGTCTCTGGAATTTAGACGCTTTCTTTATCTTTCACTGTCCTCCGAACCTAAAATTACTAACCTCTTCTGGGGGAAGACCTAATATATGCGAATACGAAGTGTCGAAAAATGCAAAGACCACTGAGACTTGCGTGTTTCAGCCATTGGGCATCGCGTGTTTGCTACTTTTTCTGCCCCAATGGCATTGTAACTAATACACGTGGCCGACTATGGATAAGCAGCACGTATATGCCATATTTGTTATCAGACGTCTGTACAGCTGTACACAATGTATTTAATTAGGTTAAGTCGGGAGAGTTACATCTACAACCTGTTGCAACGAAAAAATAATATGTTAACACTCAAGTGTACATGGCCGCATTCTCAACATCGCCATTGAAACAAATGCATTAGCATTGAACTTTTAGTAAATATATAGGTATGCCATACATTAGTTATATATGTTATCGCCTCCGTGGTCGAGTGGGTAAGGTACATTCTCCACATCGCAAACGAAACAAATATACGAACATTGAAATTTAAGTACATATGTATAGGGAGGCCATACATTAGTAATATATGTGACCGCCTTCGTTGTCGAGTGGGTAAGGATGTTGACTTGTAATCACAGTGATCATGAGTTCGAACCCAGCTACTGACCATGACTCTGGGAAATTTAAAGTTCCATACGCAGGACAAGGGTTTAATACTGGTACTTATCAGGAACGATGGTGAGGTGAACTGTCCGCCTGTACATGACTGAAATACTGTTGAAGAACGGAAGTTTAACTGAAACCAAACCTAAAACATTACCAATCGCGAAAGTCGTTTCTTATATTGCTTCCATATACTTCATTTTGACGTACAATGCTGAAGCATGTCAGTTGCGACAAAACACATCTTACGCTAACATATTACAATGTAGGGTATAGAGTTATGTTCAATTTAAAGTCCCAGGATCACATTTACAAATAGCTCTCATTTCATCAAGAAAGACGTCTTACTGTCAGAAATAACCTTTTCTGAACCAAAAACATACGGTTAACTTTGCTTTAAAAATGGATAAGTATATATTATAAACATAGCGAGATTTTTTAATGATATTGCAAAAAATAAGAATAAGCTTTCTGGCAACTCTTTTTCTTGAAAACTTGAATACGAAAGAAAGGCATATGTCAACATTGAGTGACTAGAACGCGGTTAATAGCATTGTCCTATCAATAAATTTATGTTACTATATCAGTAAATTCATAGTAACCCTAGGACTTTAAGTTCGTTTGATATCATCGGAGGTTGTACGCCATTATGTACACCCTGGCTCGTGACCTTCTCCAGGTAAAAGAGTTATACTTTTCATTATTATAGCCCACCATCATCAGATGAGTTCTCCGTGAAAAATCGTTTGTCAGAGACATCGAGAATAAATTGTATTCCTAAGTGCTTCAAATTATTTCAGAACAGAAATTGTGTTAAGTCTAAAATGTAATGTAGATCTACATGGCTTCGTCATTGGTGGGGTGGGACTTAAACATTTCTGCTTTGCAGAGTCAATAGTTCCGGAAGATTCCTGATGTATATTCACACAACAAATGGGATAGTAAGTCGATCAAATGTGAAGATTAATCGAAAATGCAAGTGTCAATCACAGTATTAAAATATTACATTTTCGTTATTGTGCCAGTTGACCATATTATGAGAAATAGGAATAGCAGCGTCAAAAACATATAGCTAACATCATCTAGCTAACATTGGTGCATAAGAATTAAACTCACTTATTATTACACGCGGAAAGTTTAATTCTTATTTTGACTACATAAAGGTAGTTCTTGTTAAAGACAGTTCTTGTTTTATGTGTACATATCGTTTATTTCTCTCCTTAGAGTATAATACTTTGTTTAGTATACAATCAACGTTGAACTGAAATCAAGAAAAATGTAGGAGTAATTTAATCGAATTAATATCCGAAATACGCAGACTTTGGGCTAGGATGGAACAGACTGTAAGTAGAATATAAAAAGTCCTGGCGCACAATTATTTGGTCTACCTGTCGTACATGGAATGTGGTATGAATAACCGAAAGGTCGGACTGATGTACGGCAGACTGCGACATATCAGTCTGTATATGTAGTCAAAATAATTAGGAGGGTGACTTTTTCATAGATATCAAACAGGTATTTATTTTAGCTGTGTCGGAAAAAAGCTTTTAGGCTAGTGTTATTTTGTTCATCAAAGCCGACTATAAATAAAGATTATCTTATCTTAACTTGGTGTAGACATTGGCTAACACCTCAGCTTGAGTACACACATCTCAAATGAGCAAATGCAAACAGAACACCAGGCTTCCTCAAACGTAACATGAAAACAAAACATGAAAATATCAAATCACTTTCAACATAAGTCAGACCGCAATTGGAGTACGCATAATCTATATGGTCGCCACACCTAAATACCGGTGGCACGGGTATGGAACATATTTCTAAATGAGATAAGTCCGAGAACTACAAGGAATATGGGAGGCTGGTCCGGACCTGGTCCGGTCCAAACTGTAGAATGTGCTATGTATCAGTGAGTCTAGTACGTAATATATGTGTCTATATGTAATCTTGTAAACCCATATTCTGTCTTTTAAACCTTATTTTGCTTCAGTTGAAAATTAAACTTTCTGAGCGTGCTCTGCTGATACTTTTAGTTTTATTAGTTTTAGATTTAGTTTCAGCTTTATATATTCAGTAATATTTGTATTCTTATATTATGTGTTGTTTTTAAAACCTTAGGAAAACAAGTTGTGAGTGGCTGCTGATCAGTTTTTCACAAATCTTATTTGATGGGATAAGCGTTATATAGTTTGTTTCTCCAAGGGATCGCACTTTTGTGCTCATATTGCCATCAGTTTCTAATTTTTACTTCTTAAGGCAGTTTAAAGGCCTTCGGTCAGGACCAGCAGGTTCCCCACAGCCTTTTCTATCTTAACAATGTGCTAAAATGTGTTTTGTTCATATCTCGCTGTTTTGTGATAATGTTGAGCTATTTTACTAGATGTCGAACTATCTAGTCCTAGTGTCTTAGTTTCCCATAAAAGTGTTTTATGTGCTTTCAATGTACAATGTATGTGTTTTTTATGTCTTATTGTAACTGCTCATTTAGTATAAGTTGAGTTTATTAAGTCAAATTTTAACAATTAAGAAACCCTAAGGTAGCGAGCGGTAGGAGAAATACATAGTCAGTCTACCGAGTTTGCTTATATTTCTGCCAATTCTACTGCGACTTTTAGTGCGCACGAACCGGAAGGAGTTATAACAGGTGCGCGTTTGGCTTTTTGGATCCGGCTGTTATTTGACAGTAGATTACTGGTTCCATTTTGGAAATAATTAGTGTTTTATGCATTTTCTGCAATGTCTAGGGAATCTAGTTATAGGATCAATCACTGTTTTTGGTTAGTTATGACTCTTTATATGGGCATTAAGTATGCGTTTTCTTGTTTAAGCAGTCATTAATTGTGATTATTTCTATTTTCTACGTTTTTCCAGTCATTGTCCTGGTGATTATTTTGGACTTTTATTAGTTGCATGTTTTTTTTGTAATCACCAGGGGTTTGTTTATGCATGGGTTATAGTGGTATGTTGCCACAGACACTATTTTTTCCTACATAGGTATCAAATTTCTTACTCAGACACTAGAGGCGCTGAAAAGTAAAAATTTGTTAATTTCATATACATTTGTATTTCTATGAATTGACTAATAACTATCTAATCTACTGAGCTTCCGTCACATGTCAAGTTGTAAAGATGTAGTTGTTGTAAATATATAGTACTTTTATATGTTTTTTATATATTTATATCGAAAAAAAAAGGATTTTTTGCCGATTTTGTTTAAATAAAGCTTTTTTCCTACGGTTTTTTGGTGTTATATCTTTGGCGCTTGTTATTCTAAATATAATTTGGTCAAAATATATACTGTCATTGTCTTGTATCATTTATAAATTGTTTTATATGCCCGAAAATTTTGGAAAATCGCGGGATAATGTCTCTGTAACAAATTTGTCTAATTTTTTCAATCTTTATAATTTTCAGTTCAGATCTTTTCTAAATCGTGCTTAATAATTATAGCTAGGGTGTTCGGTAACCCTATGTAATATTACATAGTACCGCTTGAATTAACCTATGCATACATCACCACAGGACAACGAACAAACGCAGTGGTGTTGATGGGTAAAGATGTCTGCCGCTTATACCGGAGGTTTCGGGTTAGAACCCCACTGGGGTCACAACCGTACCTTCTCATATGTCATCAGTTCTATTTTCTCAGTCCCGTGCCCTCTAGTATCAATGCAACCCTGGTGATATTGTTGATATAAGTATCATCCCCGCTTCACATACTCTGTCCCGTGTCCCCTGCACTCAATACAGTTCTACTTATAGTGCTACCAATCTTTGATAACACCCTGATTAACATGAACTCAGCCCTCAGCCCTGTGCCCTAAGCACTGAAAACACCGTTTGTAGAAGTAACCTCCCCGCCTGAATGAGTTAGCCCCGTGTCCCATGCTATCAATAATAAGTTGTGGCCACAAGTTAGTAAGTTGTGGCCTCAATTTAATAAGTTGTGGCCACAAGTTAGTAAGTTGTGGCCACAAGTTAGTAAGTTGTGGCCTCAACTTAATAAGTTGTGGCCACAAGTTAATAAGTTGTGGCCACAAGTTAGTAAGTTGTGGCCTCAACTTAATAAGTTGTGGCCTCAATATAAATAAAGTGTTGCGGATGTCACCTCTGTGCCACCGTACGTATGTGTCAAGCTAGTATATTATTTTGCTATTTTTCTACCCTCCAGACACGCAAGTCGTCTCCATTTTGCTTGCCACTTACTATAAGTCAACCGTATATTGTCTGTTTGTAATTGTGCTTATTAGGTCCACCAACCTCGTTCAAGGTATAGACGGTACGACCCGTCTATATTGTCTGCGTTTTCCGTCTGCGTTTTATACAGTTCCCTAGTTGACCGCTAGGTGGCGCTGAATTGGAAAGTCGCGAATTAATTGCTTCCCTTGGCTGAACTTGCCGTGGATAAAAAAAAAAAAGTGAGATGAGTTTGAACTAGTTTCTATAATATTTATTATACATTTAGTTTAGCTACTTATTGTATATGAAATACACATTTCAATTGCAGTCTTATATTTAATAACTGGCTTTGCTGAGCATACCAGCGGTCTCGAGGACGACACTTAAAAAACATCTTGACTTCCATGTGGGTATCTTGACCAACAAAAAAGTGGGTACATCTTGGTTTGGGTACATCTTGACTAGTTCCCGTTTCAGGTAGTCTCACTATTTCCACTTCGAAGGCAAACTGATTTTACATGTTGACATTTTACAGCTGTACACCTACGTCTCACTTTGATGTGCAAATAGCTGGGAACACATCCCCAACAAAATTCTGTAAACGCAATAAAATCCAATATTTAAATGTATTTATGATGTAACATGGAAAAATGAAACTAACTCAATTCCAAGTTTCGTTTGTTTACCTATTTACACACCTGCATCAATCGGTTAAATATAAAAATAAAGGCTGTCTAGAGAACCGGAACCAGTTCCCTAGACAGCGACCTTAGCGAACCGGAATCGGTTCTCTAGCCTATATCCGTCTATACACTAGCGAACCGGAATTGTTTTCCTGCATATATTTCAGGTAATTGTGATAAGAAAATAGATTATTTAATAATTATCAAGTGAAAACTTTCATTTAAACAAGAAAAATGTGGGATTATCAGTTTATTTGCATTAGTTTTCAATGTGTCGATTGTCGAATTGATCTCCTTCGCCTTCCGCACTTCCGGTTTTAATATGATGCGGACGAATAAATAAGCGTGTCGTTATCGGCACACCATGTGGGCATCGATATAGAGACAATGTAATTAGTTTATTTATACTTAAATGGTATTGATTATTATGTCAAACAACTGTATAACAACTATATAGCATTAGTCACTGTTAGAGAGAATTACGGTTAAAGTTAATGAGTGTCATAATTTTAGTCACATATGGTATTAGCAGTAACAGATTATTTGCAGAAACATAATTATATATTATTAGATAATAAGATAATGCGACTTGCGACAGCATTATCTAATTTTCAAAAGGGAAATTTTATAGTGTTAAACTTATCTTGGAATAACATCACATATAATAGTTATTGTGAAATATAAAAGCAATAGAGTTAGTAGAAGAGCGTTCAGTTATGACAGAATGAATCTTAACGGGAAATAAATAACACGTGTTTTTTTTATTATTATACGCCCGAAGGGACGTATTATGTTATCGCCTCCATGTCCGTCTGTCCGTTAGCAATTTCCCTTCCGCTCTGTAACTGTTGAACCCCTTGAAGGATTTCAAAGAAACCTGACACAAATGTTAACCAGACTGAGACGACGTGCAGAAGCAATGTTCCGGATGGCTGGATTCAAGGTCAAGGTCATACTTAGCGGTCAAAGGTCATATCATTTTGTTTCCCTTCCGCTCTGTAACTGTTGAACCCCTTGAAGGATTTCGAAGAAACCTGACACAAATGTAAACCAGACTGAGACGACGTGCAGAAGCAATGTTCCGGATGGCTGGATTCAAGGTCAAGGTCATACTTAGCGGTCAAAGGTCATATCATTTTGTTTCCCTTCCGCTCTGTAACTGTTGAACCCCTTGAAGGATTTCGAAGAAACCTGACACAAATGTTAACCAGACTGAGACGACGTGCAGAAGCAATGTTCCGGATGGCTGGATTCAAGGTCAAGGTCATACTTAGGGGTCAAAGGTCATATGATTTTGTTTCCCTTCCGCTCTGTAACTCTTGAACCCCTTGAAGGATTTCGAAGAAACCTGACACAAATGTTTACCAGACTGAGAGGACGTGCAGAAGCAATGTTCCGGATGGCTGGATTCAAGGTCAAGGTCAAACTTAGCATATTTTGTAACTTTTTTATTATTGGCAGTACGGAAAAACCGAGACCACTTTTCTGTGGTACAACATGAATGGTACCTCCAATTTTTTGGTGTTTTTTGACATTTTTGTACCTGGTTAGGATTTTCTGGTTGGGGACTTAGATTTTTTCATATAACTTTAATTTTTTATTCTTGTTCCTGTCCGTTGGGCTTCAACAGCCTAAATTTTGCTGCCATTCTCTGATACAACACTTCGGGCGTATATTGCTGCGCTTTGTGGTGCTCTTGTTATTTAGGCCTAAAAAAAATTAGTTGTGTTTCCGGTGGCCCGACCGACCATAATTTTTTGCCGCCGACCGTAAAGTTTTTTTTAACGTTTTCAGTGCCTGAAAATCGTAAAATACCATTATTTGACCCGCAAAAAAATGTCCAGTTTGTCAATTTGACCCGCGGGCATTTTCTCTTATGCGTCACGAGACTCGGCAATTTTGCCGTGTCAATCAAAAACTGACCGTCGTCAGTTGGCTAACATACGAAAGTAGGTGGAGCGGCGTCATTACAAGTCTCGGCGATTTCGCCGTCAGTCAAAAATCGATCGTCGTCTGTGGCTAATTCATACGAAAGAAGGCGGAGCTAATAAGACACTACCTGTTAAACAGCATGACGCTGTTTAGGTCGTTATCAAATGTGATAATTGATAAACAATCATGAAACTGAAAATAACAGACCTCGGCGAATTTTTGTAACGGTGTTTGTAACACGGATTAGTAGTGAGTGGTGGACAGTGACAAGTTCTTGACACGACTCTGTGTATTGTTATTCACAGATTGTCAGAAACGGGCGATCAAAAGACAATTAAGTATTACCCGTTCTCCGATAATCATGTGTCATTAAAAACGTTTTGAACTCGGCCGTACGTATTAAAGCGCAACAAAGTTATGATAATTGCATTGTTTTTTGTCAATATTTAAATACTGACTTGCGTGTTTAAAGTTTAACTTGCATATTGTTCTGGACGTGATTTTTATTCTACACGAATATATGGGGGGCATTATTCGGCGCCTCTCCATCCCTCATGAAAAAGACAGATAAAATAATACAATGATCTTCCTAAATTCGTTTCAAACAACCTTAATTAAAGCCCCCTGAAACTACTCTGAACAGAACAAATTTCATTGTATTAAAAGCGGTAAAAATCGCGAAAATTTGAAGGAAGTCACGGACATGCGAGGTCGCGAAAATATATGACAAACGGGAAACGATGTAAATATTTTTTCATTTTTGAGCTGATGGAGCTTAGGTTGGGGATTAGCAGCTACCTAATTTAAGTATTAGAAAATATAACTTACAAGCTGCAAGACAAAAAAGAAAAATAATATGCAACCCTAGAGTATAAGAACCCTATGGCCCATAGCTAAACCCCAAAAATTCTCACCTTTACTCTTTAAATTTGATTTTGAACTTTAACATTTAAGACTGAAGAATCAATGACCCTTCAATTTGAAACACCCCGTTTTTTTACCCCCACCCCCTGAAATTACAATTTTTACACAACAAATCTCAAACAAAAGTTTGCTGTCATGATTGTCTTTGTCAGTCTTCAATTGAGATTATTTCAGCCAAAATCTGTTCTTGTTTAAAACATTTCCTAGTCTCTGTGAATAATATTTTAAGTAGTGTAAAAAAAGATATGTATGATAGTCAAATATAAACACAAACTTGAAAATAAAGATTTAATATGAAAATGTTGTCGGTTTACATAAATTCATAATCTATATATGAAAGAAGATAAATTTAAAACACAGATTAATCTTGTATATTTCATGTATTATTTATTTTATTATAATATAGTCAAATGAGTAACAAGTTTAGATGTACAAATGAAAAGTGAAGGGGTGTTAACAATTATATGCAGCAAACTCCACTTGCAGAACTAACAATACATACCCCCCAAAAAAAAAAAAAAAAAAATCCCTACCTACCGACCCTCTTTTTTTTGGCCATGCCACCAGAAACACAACTATTTTTTTTTTAGGCCTTACAAATATGATACTAAAATATTTTTGTATTTTAAAAGCTAGAACTAAATGTCATTTAGAGACATACCATAAATCTGAGATCACTTCAAATAACCCAAAACTAACTTTTATTCCAATAATTGTGAGTATAGGCACCAAACCTGAAAAGTTTCAGCTAAATATATTTAGCTCATGTTAGCTCATGTTTGCTCGTTGTAGGGAGTGCCTCTTTAAGATACATGAATACAAGTATATCGTAATATGAGTTTATCCCTTCTAAGATCAAGAGTTTTGTGATCGTTCATATATGTTGTCTATAACTTTACAAGTTGTTCAATTTCTCACACGGTACATTTCCGTGAAGATTTATTTCCCTCCTATACAAAATAAATGCAAAAATTCCTCTCACGTGACATTCTTCATACGTCAAACAATTTTTTAAAGCTGGAGATATGATTGAATTTTCGGGTACTTAATTATTTTTAGCTCACCTGGCTATGCCAGGGTGAGCTTTTCTGATCGATGATTGTCTGTCGTCCGTCAACATTTTGATTCAAGTGACATCTCATCTGAAACCTCTAGGCCAATGTTGATAAAACTATGCAGGAATGTTCCTTGCATGAAGCTCTACCAAAATTGTTCAAAGAATTCCATTCCATGCAGAACTCTGGTTGCTATTGCAACAAATAGGAAAAACTTTAAAAATCTTCTATGAAACCACAAGGCCTAGAGCTTAGATATTTGCCATGTAGCATTGTCTAGTGGACCTCTACCAAGATTGTTCAAATTACGACCCCCGGGTCAGAATTGACCCTGCGCGGGTGGGCACTTAGTTTTTATAGGAAAAACTTTAAAAATCTTCTTCTTTGAAACCACAAGGCCTAGAGCTAAGATATTTGGCATGTAGCATTGTCTAGTGGACCTCTACCAAGATTGTTCAAATTATAACCCCCGGGTCAAAATTGACCTTGCGGGGGTGGTCACTTAGTTTTCCATAGCAATATATAGGAAAAACTTTAAAAATCTTCTTCTCTGAAACCACAAGGTCTAGAGCTTAGATATTTGGCATGTAGCATTGGCTAGTGGACCTCTACCAAGATTGTTCAAATTATGACCCCCGGATCAAAATTGACCCCGCACGGGGGTCACTTAGTTTTGCATAGGCTTATGTAGGAAAAACTTTAAAAATCTTCTTCTCTGAAACCACAAGGCCTAGAGCTTAGATATTTGGCATATGTAGCATTGGCTAGTGGACCTTTACCAAGATTGTTCAAATTATGACCCTCGGATCAAAATTGACCGCACGGGGGGTCACTTAGTTTTACATAGACTTATATTGTAACACTTTAAAAATCTTCTTCTTTGAAACCACAAGGCCTAGAGCTTAGATATTGGGCATGTAGCATTGGCTAGTGGACCTTCACCAAGTTTGTTCAAATTATGACCCCCGGGTCAAAATTGACCCCGCACTGGGGGTCACTTAGTTTTACATAGGCTTTTATAGGGAAAACTTTAAAAATCTTTTTCTCTGAAACCACAAGGCCTAGAGCATAGATATTTGGCATGTAGCATTGCCTAGTAGACCTCTTAAAAGCTTGTTCAAATTATGCCCCTGGGGTCAAAATTGACCTTGCCCGGGGGGGATCATTTGTTTTACAAAGGCATATATAGGAAAACTTATTTGGTATATAACATTATCTAGTGATCTTCCACCAGGCAAGTGGACTTGTACCAAGGTGAGCGATATAGGGCCATCTTGGCCCTCTTGTTTAATATATACAATGTATAGTATAAAAATGCATTTTGCTGAGAATGTTTAAAGACAGATACAAACACAGGTCTTATTATTTGTAACAAAGTACATTCATTAATGAGTTGAATTGTCTACATTGTCTATGTCGTGTTGTTTTCACGGCTTTGAGTACTACAACGATGTACCCCACATCTGTTTTGAAGGTTTTAATTAATTAGACGTTATAGACAGACGTGATGGTGTGTTTAGAAGAGATGTTGACTTTAAGTTCACCGACAGCATCAGTCATGCCTTCCTCTACCTGAACCAGAGGCTCTGAAAACAGTCCTTTTCAGGGCTAAACTGACTCTTAACAGGGTCGACGGGCCATGATCAGAGCTCCTCCTCGTGGTGTAGCCTGGATGTGACATAATGAAAATGAAAGCAAATTCTTATGTATATTTAGGTTTAATTATTTTTCTCTAGCATATATTACCTAAAATCAAAAACATTTACAGAAAAATTGTGCTTTCTGTTTCAATGCTATTCATTCTGTTATAACTAAACGCTCTCCTTCGTCATTCTGTTATCCCTAATACTAATACTGCATTAAGTCTTTCATGTCATAATTTTAGGAAGGATCTCTAAATATTCTTCTTCCGAATAACATTTAATGATAACAATAATAATCAACATATGCATTGTTTATATAGCTGTATCAATAAACGTGCCGATAACAACACGCCAAATAATTCGTCCGAATATTAATTCCGGTTCGCTAAGGTCGCTGTCTAAGGAACTGGTTCCGGTTCTCAAGACACTTCCAAAAATAAACGGCATATCATGCTGTATGTGTAAACTTGCATGTTTAGGTTTCAACATTCAGATTTTAATATAAAGTGGTGAGATTTTTCATAAAATCTTAGGTTTTCATTTAAAGACATATTTAATTCTTCATTTTAGAGCAGAAAATTGTTATTTGAACTCTAGAGGTTAATTGCATATTATGTGCCGGTTGTACCTAATATTGAAACTACACTTTCCGCCTATTATGGAGCACATTAAAATTAGGCGTAGAGGTGTGACAGTCATAAAATATCAGATCTGTGAAAGGGGTCACACTGAAACGCCAAATTAATTAGGCTAAGTTTCCACCTAATTAATATCAAAGTGCAAGGGGAATACAGTTTACCGCCCGTTGACACATTCTCTCACATCTGGTTTGGGAGTTACTAATTGCTAGCCTTAATTTTTCGACTGCAAGACCAAACCATTTTCCAAACTGACATTGCATATAATGTCTGTCTTTAAACTTTATGGCGCGAAGGGGACCCTCGTATACAGCAATAAGCCCTTGCGCACAATTAGTTGAGATAACTAATAGCCTGCTTTACTCAGATTGGAAACACTGCATCCAAGATCAGGCAAGATGGCAGACAATCTTTTCAAAGGGGCCATCCCCGAATCCCTTCCAGCTTGCCTAACTAATATAGTAGTGGGGTCCAATTCTCATTGGGAATTTCCCAGTCAACTTGCACTGTTACACTATTGTATCACTCTGCTAGGGCCCTATACAAGCCCAAGTTCGTTTCTGCAAGGTTAGGAGTATATTCACACACTCACATCCAGAAAGGGGTACTGATAAATTATTTACATTTAAGAAAGGTGATTCCTCCTCACTGGTCTCTAACCATCTTTGATTTTAAATTGTACAAAATCAAAGAATAGAAATGAAAGGAAACATCGGTCTACCTTTAGCTTGTAGCTATCAAATTGTATTTATGATAATTTGTGTTGTTAAAAGGTTTTTGATTTGCTTGAAATAAGTTGAAACTTGCATATGAGTCTACGGTAAAGACAGAGTTTTCAACTTTTACAAAATAAAGGAATAAACGCTTCCTAATAATCCGATTGGTTAACTGGTTAGTATGACGTCACGGCGAAGCCAAGAATGCGGCAAACACACAAAACGCTGATCCAGAAACATTGTCAATGTGAAGCCGGTTAAATAAGGAAACCAAGTGTCTTGAAATTTCCTAACATGTTTTGCTATGAGGAAAACTTCAACAACAACACGTGTTCTCCTTTATTATTTATATGTACATCAACATTTCGGCTGACGCCTTCATCAGGATAATACATATGATAACAACGGATGTGACATCAAACATTTTGATGCACGTGTTGTTGTTGTTACTTTGTTTTGCCTACATAATGAACGTGATGATATAAGGGAGTAAAATGTACCTGCTGAGTATATTGCCGGATAGCACGTATACAAGATTTCCTATAGAATACTTTTTTTAAAACATGGAAGTAGGAAAAAAACGACAAAAACTCAGCGATTACTATAATAACACACTGTGTACAGTTGATGTCAAATAAAAGCTTTGAGTTTAAACCATTTGGATACAAAGTCTTGAGCTTGTGGATCCAGAAAGTTTCCTTGCATAAACGTCCAATGTCACTCCTTACAATATCAATAGGCATAAATGAAAAATCAGTTTTACTATGATTGTCCAGATTGAAGTGTGAAGATACAAGGGATCCGTGAAATTACAAATATTAAACCTTTTTTTTTCTAACATGTTTTGCAACATACTTGCCATTTGGGTTTTTGTTACCAAAGCAAATTTCCGGTTTCAGTTCACCTGCATAATCCTGTGTCACGTCAAACATATTTTGGCCTCAGTAGTGTTTTTAAAGTGTTTCTACAAAACACACTGTTTCTAATACAGATTAACCACTTTGATTACAAAGTTTATAACCTTGTATTTTTACATCCGATACAGTAACCTGCTCTGTATGAATTTTCCTGATTTGTGTAATACAAAGAAATGTAACTACAAACATGTATACATTACCTGCTTTTTAACCGTAACGTTTTTAACCAGGTTTTCCGAAGGAAAAATCCTGGTTATTAGATTGGGGTATGTCGGCGGGCGGGCGTAAACAATTTCTTCTGTGCGCAACTCCTCCTACATTTCTCAACGGATTTCAACCAAACTTTCACAGAAGTATTGTCATGAAGTGCCCTGGCGCATATTGTCGGGGTTTTGTGATTTGGTCATTTTTGACAGAGTTATGGCCCTTTGTTTTTTTTCACATGTAATTCTTCTGTGCGCAACTCCTCCTACATTTCTCAACGGATTTCAACCAAACTTTCACAGAAGTATTGTCATGAAGTGCCCTGGCACATATATTCCGGGTTTTGTGATTTGGTCATTTTTGACAGAATTATGGCCCTTTGTTTTTTTTCACATGTAATTCTTCTGTGCGCAACTCCTTCTACACTTCTCAAGGGATTTCAACCAAACTTTCACAGAATTATTGTCACCAAGTGCCCTGGCGCATATTGTCGGGGTTTTGTGATTTGATCATTTTTGACAGAATTATGGGCCTTTTTTTTCCCCACATATTGTAATATATATAGAGAAATACTCTTCTGTGTGCAACTCCTACATTTCTCAAGGGATTTCAACCAAACTTTCACAGAACTATAATTGTGAACTAAAGAATTTTGAATATATAATGTTCTGCCCCTGGTCGTCCGTCCATCCGTCCGTTAGCAATTTTGTGTCTCCTTATTTAAGTATATATAAAAGGGAGAATACTCTGTTATTATAAAAGGGAGAATACTCTGTTATTACTGTCTATTTTTAGAATAGATTACCAGTCCTGTATACTTTGGAGTATTCTGTTACAGTAAGATGACAAAATTTCTCATGAGACCAGCGGTTCAAACCCCACACAGAGCAAGTTTTTTTTTTTTTTTTTTATAATTTTTACCTGAATTATGGCCCTTTGCTTTTTTTCCACATATGTTAAATATAGAAGAATACTGTCACGTGCCCACTTCCTCCTACATTTTTCAAGATATTTAAAGCAAACTCTCACACAACTGTTGTCATCAAGTGCCCTCGTGCATATTATCTGGGTTTTGTGTTTGGATCAATTTTGCCTGAATTATGGCCCTTTGCTTTTTTTACACATGTAATATATAGAAGAAGACCTTTGTTTCTTTTTCACATTATGTATATCTACTGACTTTAAAACACATTTGTGCTCGGCCAGCAGACTGGAAAATGAAAACCTGGTTTTGTGACAATTTCCTGTCACTTGTTTTTGATAATTTATCAAAATAGTATTTGTTTACATATAAAATATGTATTATCCTGATTAAGGCGTAAGCCAAAGGGTTGAAATGTGATGAAAGTATTTTATAAACTTCTATCCACAACATACAATAAATGTAATTTCTTTTTCCAAGCTTTCAGGATGTCAGGAACAAAGGTTTTTGTTGCTAGGATATCAAGTGATACAAGAGAAAAAGATCTGGAGCGATTCTTTAAAGGTTATGGTCAACTTAGAGATGTTGTGCTGAAGAATGGTTATGGCTTTGTGGTAAGAATAACTTCAGCTTAATTAACTGGTCAATACCTCCAAAGTGGGTGACCAATATTCATATCAAAAGTTGGTATTCATGGTATTTTGGGTTTTATCTATTGTGGTCAACGGGAGGTTGATTGGAATTTTAATATTTTGTGATATTTTTTGTTGCCTTTAGCATGTTTAGTAAATTAGTACCTAAAACATGAAAAATCTGTATCAAAATAAATAAAATATTAGAATTTAAAAAAGAAATATTGAAAATAAAGGTATAGCTTTGCTTGTATATTGTTTTTGTATTTCTGTCACATACATCCATTTGAAGTAAGTTTTGACATGGGCTGTTTGGTTAGCATATTGTACTGGTCAATTGATACTAGACATTGGCTTAATTGAGTGATTCTTCATAAAGATGCCATTACTTAAAAAATTTGTAGTCTTACTGCAAGTTATTGGAATAAGTGTGAAGTGTGGTGAATTTGTTATTATGGAAGCCTAGGTGTGAATATATCATCTCCAAGCACAGACACTTGGAGTATGGAAATTGACCCCCTGTACTCGACTGTCTGGCATAATTTTGATGAACCAGTAATTGGATTCATTTGAATTTATTAATAAAACTTTTCAACAAGGCCAGTTCGGGAATTAGCCAATGCCAAAATTGGCAACAATGAAGTTAAAATGTCTAAAAAAATTGAATTAGCAACAACTTTAAAAGAAATGATATGTTTTGTGTGCTAGGTAAACAGTGCCATATGATAAAATGGCTTGAAAAAAAACTGGGCACAGGTGTGCAGACTGCTTTGACTCCATACTGGTGGTAAAGGTCATATTTAAGTTGCTGTTTAATGATTAACTCATTGATATGGAAGAGAATGATTATTGCAGGAGTTTGACGACCAAAGAGATGCTGATGATGCTGTTTATGAGTTGAACGGAAAGGAGTTGCTAGGTGAAAGGTAAGTCAGGGCATTGAAATACATCATAATGACTTGAATTATCTTCTCTTAGCTTAATCCAGAAAATTTTAATTAAGTTGGAAGCTTATTTAGTCGCTCTTTGGTTCCAACACTAGACCATTCCCCCTTTTGCTGTTGTCATGTTGTTTTTGATAAAGCTTTTTAATAAGATATATTGTATTTCAACATAATCAAAGTTTCTAAGCTGTAAACGGATGCAGACAAACTTCCAGAAAAGCTTTTTTTGCCTATCAGATCGGCAATTCAAGAGATTTTATCCATGCCAAAAAAATCTGTCTCACCCTAATTTGGCGCAAATGGTCAATTGATGACTCCCTACCAAAACTGCTAAAATGAAGTTGATTCATAAAAAAGAGGTCCTCAGTGGGTTGGGAATGTTCTCTATATGATCTATACTGGATTCCTACCAGTTGTCGGGCGCTACCAGATCTTCGGGCGTTTTTATGTTTCATACCGCACAGGCTTTATACCGTACTCAAGGATCTAGATTACGCAACCGTGTCACTGGGACGATTGTTCTTTCGGTGTAAGTGACTAAATAGGAAACTCAAACTTCTCATATTTGTTAAATATCCCGCTTAAATCACTTCTCTATTGTGTTACTATTTATAACCTAAGCTGCCAGCAGTTGGGGTTTTTCCGATTTTATTGCGCATGGGCTGAGATAAAAGCAGGGGTTTAGTTTGTAAAGTTACATTGAATATCGATATTGCAGAAAATGTGAACGAAACTATGTCAGATATATAATTATTTGAATAAAAATGTGTAAAAGTAAGTATATTCAAGAAATACAAATTTTAACATAAATAGACCGTGTAACGGATGAGGCGTAATATAAAATCGATATGAGATAAGTAGTTTTAAAAACGATGGTAGAAAGTGGTTGTCAGAATTGGTCAAGTGGTTACGATCATAGTTTGTCACCCACGCGGACAGGGTTCAAGGCTCACAAGATGCTAATTTTTAGCTCGACTATTCAAAGAATAAGGAGGCTATTGCACTCGCCCCGGCGTCGGCGTCTGCGTTGGTTAAAGTTTTTTATAAATTCAAATATCTTGAATACTATCAAAGGTATTGACTTGAAACTCAAACTATATGTTTACCATCAACATCTACACCTGGGGAAACAATCCCCATACCTCTGTTTTGATTTTTGACAGATTTATGCCCCTTTTTAACTTAGAATTTTTGGTTAAAGTTTTTTATAAATTCAAATATCTTGAATACTATCAAAGGTATTGACTTGAAACGCAAAGTATGTGTCTACCATCAACATCTACACCTGAGGAAATAATCCCCATAACTCTGTTTTGATTTTTGACAGATTTATGCCCCTTTTTAACTTAGAATTTTTGGTTAAAGTTTTTTATAAATTCAAATATCTTGAATAATATCAAAGGTATTGACTTGAAACTCAAAGTATGTGTCTACCATCAACATCTACACCTGAGGAAACAATACCCATAACTCTGTTTTGATTTTTGACAGATTTATGCCCCTTTTTAACTTAGAATTTTTGGTTAAAGTTTTTTTTTAAATTCAAATATCTTGAATACTATCAAAGGTATTGACTTGAAACTCAAAGTATGTGTCTACCATCAACATATACACCTGAGGAAACAATTCCCATAACTCTGTTTTGATTTTTGACAGATTTATGCCCCTTTTTAACTTAGAATTTTTGGTAATTTTTTTTTGTAAATTCAAATATCTTGAATACTATATAAGGTATTGACTTGAAACTCAAAATATATGTTTACCATCAACATCTACACCTGAGGAAACAATCTCCATAACTCTGTTTTGATTTTTGACAGATTTATATCCCTTTTTAACTTAGAATTTTTGGTAAAAGATTTTATAAAGTCAAATATCTTGAATACTATCAAAAGTATTGACTTGAAACTCAAAGTATGTGTCAACCATCAACATCTACACCTGAGGAAACAATCTCTATAACTCTGTTTTGATTTTTGATAGATTTGTGTCCCTTTTTAACTTTGAATTTTTTGTTAAAGATAGAATACTATCGAACGTATTTACTGTCAACATCTTCACCAATGTTTTTGATTTTTGACATATTTATGCCCTTTTTAACTTAGAATTTTGTCACAGTTTTTCCAGACTAAAATGGAAATACTCAAAATGGCTTTCTTTTGAAATGTCATAGAATAATTATGCAGCATGAAGCGGTCATGCTTTTTTAATTCTATACATATCAATTTTGAAAAGTTACAAAATTATTCATGATCAAATATACAAGGTCATGTATTTCTTTGAAATTATCCCCCCCATCCTCCAGTTGGCTTGCAGAATCCAGAGTAAGGCTTTGAATGCAATGTACATTTACAAAGGTCTTTGAACAAGTTTCATATCTTTGACCTTAATTCTTATAGACAATTACACAATACTCCTGTTCTTAGACAAAAACCCCATTTTACCAACAAGCTTTCGAATAGTCGAGCGTGCTGTCATGTGACAGCTCTTGTTATTTTGGCTTCCCCTTTTTTTCTTTTTTTAAGGATCAGCATGAGAAAGAAAAATCATTACTGTTCATATTCCATCCTTCTGAACATGAACACTACAAATGTAAATAATGCAAGTTAAATGGTGTGTATCTTGAATGGAATATACTTATATTTATTGGGTTTTTTCGTACATGTATTTAAAATAGTAAAACAAGCACTAAACATCTTTGTTGGGAATAGTGCTTTGCACAAAGTTGAGTGCCCGATAATTGGTTGCCCGATGTGGCTTTAAAGAGAGAAATTGTACCCCTTTTCTGGCCTCATTTATAAACAAGCTGTGGACGCAGTCGCTAAACTGACAAGTTTATAATGTCATCACAATACCTAAGTTTATCCTTGGAAAATTTTATGGGTTTACTAGTATTTGCTGCTACAATAAATACAAAAATGTTCATTTTCTGCCCGAGAACTGGTAGGAATCCAGTATAGATACTTCAAAATCTTCTCTGAAACTACTGGTCAGAACTTAATTTTACTTATATGGTCACTGTATGACTACCAAAATTGCTAAAATGAAGTTGAACCCTTCAAAAATGAGGCGCCCAGTGGGATAGAAACTTTAAAAATCTCTAAAACTACTTGTCAGAATTTAATTTTAGTTGACAAATATGATCCCCTTACAACTGTCTACCTAATTGCTAAAATGAATTTTTATACCACAGTTACCTCTTTTTAAGCTACACAAGTCATGCAGGTGTAATAATAGGTTGTACCTGTTCCGTGTTGACTCTGGTGAGCAATTAAGGGTCAATGGTCCCCTTGTTACATAAAAATATATCATTTCCATAAAATTGCATTTAGAAATCTATGCATGTATGCGAGAAAAAGTTCCTGTCTTGAGACATTTGGTTTAGATGTAAATATCAGCCACCTTTAGTAACTGTTTCCCTCGGTGTAGGATATTTCAGTCTGAACTACAGAAACTAATAATATGATACTTGTCAGAGTTATTACTTACAGCTCACTGATATATTTTTAGACTGGTCGTGGAACATGCTCGCCCAGGAGGAGGAGGCCGTGGAGGTGGTAGTCGCGGTTACAGAGGTGGTGGTGGTGGTGGTGGTGGAAGATATGGTGATGGTGGTGGAAGATACGGTGGTGGTGGTGGTGGTGGATATGGGGGCAGAGGTGATCGGTATGGAGGAGGAGGAGGTGGCGGAAGATTTGGTGGGGGTGGTGGTCGCAGTGGCGGTGCAGGTGGAAGGTATGAGATCAATTTACTTGCAAAACTCATTATTTAGTACTTTTTAAAAACAATTTATGTGTAAAAGGGTTAAGTCTGGTTGTAATGTCGACTATAATTGCAAAAAGTTAAAAATACTATATCATCTGACTTTGTATATAGTGAATTATGGTATCAGAAACATGAAATAATGCAGTACACACCTTAGCATGTCATAATAATATTGATTTCCATTCTTCTGTTTAGCATTGTTAAGTCTGATGTTTTCACACAAGAAATGACTGGTTTTGTGTTTTTAGATTTCCTCCACCACACAGAACAGATTACAGACTACGGGTTGAAAATCTCTCGTCAAGAACTAGTTGGCAGGTAAACAGAAAGTTTTGTTTGTTCTATGGGTAGACATGGTTGATTGACATAAATTGGCTTTTACATTTAACAGCCTTAAAGCTAAGAATAAAATAATGAAGTCTAAAGTTTTAAGGGAAACAAATTTTGTGCTAGCCCAAGTTAAAAGTAGGTTAAAAACTTAAATTCACAGAGTCATGTTTTTCAACTCACATGAACTGAACCATAAAGTAGAAACAAGTTTCTCATATTTAATATGTAAATTTTAAAGAAGTTTGATTTTTTTGGACATTTTTTGTTGATTCTTGGGAAAAAATATTGTCACAATATGATCCTAGCTATTTAAAATAATTTGTCTTTTCTGTACAGTCATATAACCAAATTTATGCTTTGTACTTCATTCACTGTTTTGTTTAATGGAGGATTCCAGACATAATTCAAATAAATTACTGTGAATGGGCCAAACTTGTGTCATTCTAAGGAAGTATGTATTTAGAAAAGCTGTGATGCACCCACCTTCCCACTGTATACACGAACAGTCCTTTCAGAGGAAATTTATTTTAATAAAACAGGACAGTCTGTATTTTTTATTTAAAATTTAAATCTTAGTTGTTGTTATAACTTGGCTTCACCTTATGTGCAGAGTTAAACTATAAAAGATGAAAGTAATCCCAGCACCCTAGCATAAAAGGGCCATAGGAACCTTTATTACAAATAATCTAGATGTACTCTATTTTAGGGGTTAGAGATGTTTAACCCTTGTACATCTGGCTAAGCATTAGCTCATTCAAAGGTCTGTGCACTCATTCAGTAAACCATTTGGCTGAAAATTTACATAGCCATGAGACTGTGCGCTTATACCAGCACAAGCAATATCCTACTGTATCTATTGTTTCTGCAATAGTCATTTACCTGTAAATACATTTCTGCAATGTTGTGATTTCTTGACATTATGTCTTTCAAAATGTCATTGTTTTGGGTTAGAATAGGTCCAGGCAAAAAATATCACTGTTAAATATAAAACGGCAAGAACGGTAACATTTATGTATGTATCACAATGGCTTATACTCCTTCATGCTTCTGTGTGACTCTTATAATCAGCTACTAAGATACTAAAACTTTGCTCATTAGTTGTAAATCATAAAAAACACATCTTTAGTGATAGGGAAAATTAGTGATATCCGATTTGATGAATTGACTTCTATCCTGCTTGCACTATGTAGCTCTTTGTGGTCAATGTAGATCATGTCATGCATTCATATCTGTGCTGTCTAATCAATATTCAGTTAGTAAAGTTTTACTGAGCACCTATTTATACAGGTAAAATTACTTTCCATGTTGAAAGAATTCCTCTCCCAAAATTCCCTTTTACAAAATGAGCAGGGTCACTGACTGAGAATTAATTGATAGTCACAACCAATTAAAGTCCAAACAATTGTTTGCCCAGTGTGTAATTTGTTTGCCATTGCACCCTGTAAAAAAATTAAGCAATTTAAATAACCAGATTTTGTTCACAAGGCTTTGAAATTGACTTTTTTCCTCTTTCCTCCCCTTGATATGTCAATCTTGTTTTTTTTTTCTTTGGACTTCAATGCTTTGAGGGATTTACAGTTGCCATGGCAACATTCTTACGTTTTATTTGTGTTCATTATGCTTCATTTCATTTGTATGATGTAGTAAGTGATTTATTTGTGAATGACATTTGCTTTTTTGTTTTCTTTGAGGGACTTAAGGTTATACACATCATTACATGAAGATGTGTGAGGCTGAAAACAAAAGGGCTGAAACCTGGAGGGTGCTTTAGGGTCCATAAGACTCAAATTTTCTACGAAAAAAGTTTATGTAGAAAGGCTCATTAAAATACTTTATTTGGCCATGAAACTATTGTAATTAGACAAAACTAAATTTTACCATTTGATAAGTTTTGTTTAGATTGATTTAGAGTTTGAGTTATTTTAGGTCCCCCAAGATTTTCTGGCCTGAAGTACAAATAAATAGTTATTGTGAAAAACAATTTCTTCAGTTTGATCCCCTCATTGTTGGATAGGTAAATACAGTATGTGAAATGAAAGTGGTGGACGAGGAATCAAGATGCTATAGAGTCCTGTTTGTAAAAGAACAAACAATTCTCTGGTAATGAATGTCAAACTCTGACTGATAGCACCAATTGTTAGCCATGAAACAATTTAAGTCATTGACTATGAAAGATTATGGTGAATATTGCATGCATTTGCATTTTAGTGCTTTTCAAATCGCCACAATTCCTTTGTGCTGTTTGAAAATGAGATTGTGAAAGATGTACATTTGTTGCACACTAAGGAGAGAAACACAATGGACATTATTCCCCCAAATGCAACATGTACATAGTAATGAAAGAATGGTTGTAAAGAATGCCAAAGTTAACTTTTTTGTAAGGATAAAATCAGGAATTTTTAAGTCAATGTTTTTACTTTCTTTTATTTTTCAGAGAATAAGCTTGGTTATATGAGATTCTCTCAAGGTTTTGGGCTCTTTAAATTGCAAGCAGGCTTTAGAGAGAGTGTTGGTTTAAGTCTATACAACACAAGGCTAGCTAAAGGGCTGTGTATTGGGCAGGTTGGAGCTCGGGCACATGGCAGCCATCTTAGTTTTACTCTCTGAAGGCATCCTTGAGTCAATGGATCAAGTCTATAGAATACTTAAATCACTTTTGGGAATACTTCTTCACTTGGGTTCTGATCTTGGTTGCATTAAGTCCAAAATGGCAAGTTGGAAGGCTGCATTTAGGCAGGTCTAGAACAAAAATGAAAAGTGAGGTAATTATATTTAAAGGATTTTCATGCCCAGATTCTTGCTTTACTTATCCAACTACAGTTTTTGTATTTTGTACATTTCTATTGTGATACAAAGCATGTAGATTCTCAGAACATGAACTTTTTTCAAGTAACCAAGGTAATATAACATAAACAAATGAGCTGAATTTGACAATGAAGTTCATTTAAGGGATGCTTCCTGGTGAAAAAAGTGTACGAGAGCCATTCAGACATTCAGTAGACTTTCATTATAATATAAACTATGGTATAACTCTGAGTAAGAGAAAAATTCAACATACACGTCTGTGCTGCAGTGCTCGACTATTGTTGACTTAAAGAATGTCAACTGCCCTCAATATATTTAATGTAGAAAGAAAGTTGGAATCAACCCAGCAGTGGGAACACCAATGTTGAGCCATTGTGACCAATATGTTTCTAGATCATCCTGCATGATAGTGAAATTTGCTCTGAATCCATTCTGTTTGCTTTTCCATCCCAGACAACCTGTATCAATAAAGCACATATATCTATGGTTGTGATCAGAAGTAAAACATGCAGTTTCTTTTCTTTTACAATGCCTGTATAAATAAAAAGTTGGTTTTCCCACAACATGGCTTATTTATAAAGAAAGTCTACACAATGTATTGAACAGCTCTCCTACACCAATCCTGTCCCCTATACATACAATGTATATTCTGTTTATAGATCTGTAAGAACCCACTACAGAAATGTGGATTGACTGGTTCCCAAAGAAGGTAAGTTTATCCAGTTGGTACCCAGCTTGCTGATGTATAAATTATCAGTGTTATTTTGTAGGATCTGAAGGATCAAATGAGGTCTGCGGGTGTGGAAGTTTCATTTGCTGATGCACATCGTACCAGAACTGGGGAAGGGTAAGTTAATGGACCATTTCACATAAGGAGATACAGTTAGACCTGGATACAATTAGACCTGTGTTGAGCAGTCCATCAAGATGTATTCGCTGAATGCATTCTTATTTGTCTTTGCTTAATTTAGAATAAAGGCAGTTTCATCAGCTTTTGAATTTGTTTATTTTATATCTTATATTTCAAATAAATTTCAAAGTGCGTGTATGGGAATCTAAATTCATCTGCATGAGTATTAATGTTTTAAAAGTATCAGGTATTGGCTACTTAATTTCTGAATTTACCTTAGATGTACTCAATTTCAGTGAAACATTTGCTAATAACAACTGCCAAGTGGGTTCAAGCTAACAAGAATTTATTTTTCAAACTAATCGTTGTTGAATAAAGATGCACTTAATGTACATGTATATGTATTTGTTACAGAGTTGTAGACTGCTTAAGTGAATCTGACATGAAGCGTGCAATTGATAAGCTAGACGGCACAGATATCAATGGGAGGAAAGTACGTCTTGTTGAGGATAAGCAAGGTGAAAGTAGTAGAAGTCGCAGAAGGTAATGTTTACTTGTGTGTCGTTCTTGAAACAAGTTTGTCCTGCTGGTTATGGTCAATTGCATATAAAATGATAAGACCATAGACCCATGATCTCTAGTGTATGTAAAAAATTAATTTGTGACATTCTGTGTGATAATCAAAGTTTTTAGCAGATTTTCAATACTAGATGATAATTATTTCCACATGTACCTGTACACATACATGAAATCTCTAAATGTCTTTGTGTTAATCACCTGTTGTTTTTAGCTCGACTATTTGAAGAATAAGGAGAGCTGTCCTAGTCACCCGAGCGTCGACGTAACCACTAATGTTAAAGTTTGCGTACCACCTCAAATATTTTCAAAGTCCATTGACATATGGCTTTGAAATTTTGCACACTTGTTCACCATCATGCCCCTAACCTGTACACAGGAGGAAGTAATTCTATCAAGCCTTTTGACAGAATTATGCCCCTTTTTCGACTTGAATTTACGTTAAAGTTTGCATACCACCTCAGATAATTTCAAAGTCCATCGACATATGGCTTTGAAACTTTGCACACTTGTTCACCATCATGTCGCCAATCTCTACACAAGAGGAGCTAACTCTATCAAGCATTGTGACATAATTATGCCCCCTTTTGGACTTAGAATTTATGTTTAAGTTGGCGTGCCACCCCAAATATTTTCAAAGTCCATTGAGAAATTGCTTTGAAACTTTGCACCCGTGTTCACAATCATGACCCCAACCTGCACACAGGAGGGATAACTCTATCAAGCTTTGTGACAGAATTATGCCCCTTTTTCAACTTAGAATTTATGTTTAAATTATGGTCTTCTTTTTCATTTGGTTTAGAATTGGGCCTTTTACTTATAGCTTATATTATACAATCAAGCACTGAGAATAGTCAAGCGCGCTGTCATCTGACAGCTCTTGTTTGTGAAAATTAAGGATTAACAAGCAAATATGGAGTTTCAAACCAAATGCTACCCTTGAACTCTTCACTGTAGGATACTACAGGTGACATATTTTAACTTACTAGTTCAGAAAATCCATAAATTGTTAAGAGTTTATCTTTGTGAGATCATCAGAAATTTTAACAAACGTGTTGTATCATTTTGTCTACAGTTACACACGCAGCCGGTCAAGGTCAAGGAGTCGAAGCCGATCGAGGTCTAGCTATAGTAGGTCACGATCAAGCACTCCTCCAAAGAAACGCTCGCGTACAAAATCTGATGGTGGTCCCGAGGATGATTGAAAAATGGAAAGTTGAATCAATCTGACACAGAAATCTTGTGTAAATACACAAAAGTGGGAGGATTTTTACCTGTCAACCTTTTACATGAAATTATATAATATTGGAACTTATGAAAGCGTTTTACACAGAAATAAGAATGAATTTGTCAGCTATCCGCTTTTTCATTGGATGTTTTTTTCATTGGATGTAGATTTTAACTAATTTTAACATTATTTTTTTCTTTGAATGTAAACCGAATGTGTAGTACATGATTTGAATGATTAACACATACAATGATGGATGAATATGTGCAAACTTACAATAATAGTTTCTGTCTTGAGTACAAGGTTCATATCGAAATACAGGTCACCAAGGGTAACTGGTTTGGCGGGAACGTTTTCTTAATTTGTTAAACTTGTTATAATATCACAAATAGTACGTTACCTAGAAAAATACTGTAAGGTAAACACATACATGCACATAGCTAGAGTGCACATGCACAAGGTACTTGCAACTATTATGTTTAAAGAGCAGTACAGACAAACAAGAAATTTTAATTAGTTTCGCTCAAACCTCTTTGTGATATTTAAGTTTGCAGAAATAAAATTGTTTGTGATACAGCTATCATAAGAACCATAAAAGATACTTTCGAGTAGAACTTTTTTTCTGAAGAAAGAAAGATACAGACAACCTACCTATCCTTGGATGATTCAAAAAAATATTTTGTGAAATGCACTGTCAGTGATCCAAAATGTAGGTTATACACTAAGGCAATTACGTCCCCTGAGTGCATTGATATTTTCTAGTTAAGTGATTATTTCAGAACTGCAGTTGAGCCATTATTTCAGGACTGGGAGAGACTTTTGTTGATTTTGGAGTCTTTAAACACAAGTTCTTGGCTAGAGACTTCAATATTTTTTATCAGAATTCTAAAAAAGACTGTCGAGGTATTTTCCAAAAAAATTTAGAAGTTGTGTCGTTAGATTTTTAAATCAGCAAAATCACTGTATTGTGAAGTTGTGTGTGTTATTCCTTTTCTCCTAAACCCATTCAGTTTCTAACAACATTTCTCAGATAGGTAAAAAAAACTTACCTTGATTAAAAAATCATTAATTGACTCTTGGTGATATTTTCCACTAATTTTGACATCATGAATTACTGATAACAGCAAGAAATCATGAAAGAAATTTGGAGCAAATATTTTCAAGTAAACATGTGTTCACAATATTTTCTTATTGATTGTGATTGATGCTTATTGGTAGCTTTTTTTGACAGCTTAATATTTAACAGAAAAGTAATCGCATGGGGTCAATATACCAAATTCAAACTCATGTGCACAACTGTTAAAGCTTTTCTAGTGATTGTAAGCTTGTGTATGATAGTGCCCAACCGCTCAGTGTGTTTATTGTAAAACTTGCAGATAGAATTCAGGGAGTATTTTAAGGTCATTGTTGTAATTTATACATAAACTGCAGTTTTGTAGAATGTATATGCTATCATTGAAGCACTGTGAAGATATTTCAACTCTTACCCTGCTAGCATCAACTGATTCTGCGTTTGCCATCAGTGTAGACCATGATTACCCCGCTTATCTAATAGTCTGTTCATAGTCTACACTGTTCATTGTTCAGTCTGTAAATTTTCGGTGAGCATTCCTTTTAACAATTTTAACAGTGCTGTCCAAATTGAAAGATAGAAAATAGTGTAGGATAAAGTTATCTGAATCAGATGTGATGTACAACATTGCCACATACAGCAAGCAGCCTGCATACTTATGGTGTAGTTATTTTTAAAGAGCTGGAGATTTTATATTCTTTGCACAGTACAGTACAACTTGGAATTCTGGACTCTTGGCTTGTAATGAATTTAGATAGCAGAATGTTTGGCTATTATAATGTTAAAAGAGCTTGTAGGTAATAAGTTTAAAGTCTGCTTGAGAAGAGAGACTGTACTTGTTCAGTTTAAAGCACTTTAAGTTGTTGCTTGCATGCCTGTTTGTGTAATGAAAATTGAAGTCATAGCACTTGTTGTGCCTGTAAAAACAGTCGCCTTGTATTGTGATGTCCAAACAGTGCTGTTAAAAATAAGTCCACCAGTGTTTAGCAGTAACTTCTTTAAGCAGTTGTTCATCTTGTATTACTAGACAGGCTGTTTTAAAGAAATGTACCACTGTTAACTGATGCTGTTTAGTAAAAAAAAAACTTTCTGAAAGTGAAGGTTGCTTCAGAAATAATCAAGTAGCTGGCAGATGGGAAAATTATACTTACAGCTTACATGTACAATTGAATGGCTTTGTTGCACCCTGTTATACATGATTTATGCAGGAAACAAATGGCTTTGTTCCACCCTGTTATACATGATTTATGCAGGAAACTGATGGATCTAATAATGGACACGACTGACCAATTTCCAGTTTTTATTTGTTAAGCATGTCGTCAGTAACTGTTGCTGTTTAATCTTCTGTATTGTGTTCTGTGTAGATAATGGTATTAAATTGAATATTGTACAACATTGTTGCTTTGTTTTAGATTATTTCAACAATTCCATGTAGCCATGACATTTCAAATTTGCTGTTCAGATTTTCAGTTCACCGATATACTATGTGGGTCAGTTTAGTGAAATTGTGTCATCAAGTCCTGAAATATTAACTTCCTATGGACTGTCCTGATGTATGGTACCTTGATTTCTGGTGTATGGTACCTTGATTTCTGGTGTTTGGTACCTTGATTTCTGATGTATTGCAACCTTGATTTCTGATGTATGGCACCTGGATTTCTAAAGGTCTTTGGTTGATAACTGGAAACATCTCCAAGCACTCCTTCGATATACTGCAATGACGATTGCTTCAAAGTAACGCTTTTTGTTACATTTTGCAGGTGTTCGGATAAAGGTCGTGTTTGCAATTGTATTTAGTACATTGTACATGTACACATAATCAGCATTGAAGAGTAGATGTTTGTGAAATTTTTTTTTATGTTAGGTCGGATGTTGCAGAGTTACTGCCCGTGATTGAGACTATTTCATGCTACATTTCTCAAATTGCTAAAATGGAACTTTTAAAATGAGTAAATGATTGTGACATATTTTGTTTTGCCCTGGTTCCCTTATTCTGTTCAATCTATGTGACACACTGCATACACAAGTACTTAAAATGCAGACCAATGACACTGTTTTCGAACACTTAAATTGCAAACTGCCATATATATTTATATATGATTTCAGTGGCTACTTTTTAAATTGGACGGACAGGAAATTAAGTAATTGGACAATAAGCACTGCGACAATAAGTTGATCATTCAGGTGCTTATTTTCTCCTGCCAAGTGTTTGGTAATGATCTCCATACGTGCGTCGCACATTCTTGTCCTTGACATTTTTCGTGATGCACGAACTGGACATGCGCATATTACAAGCACTAGTACACACTTCGGTGGTATTTTTCAATGTATTTTTCGGACTCCTGACCAGCGTACACCACCCTGAACCCTGTATGGGAATGAATGAAAGGCTCACTCTGTGCTATTTCTCGGGAACCACTGACTGAAATTCAATGAGTTTTCATACACTGCTTCACAACCAAAGGGAGCTACTCATTTGATCGACATGTTTCAGTTCAGTTCATTGAGTTATTGCCCCTCCGGTTACTTTTTCTCAGCGTTGTTTCTCAGCAACCACAGGCTAGAACTTGACAACTTTTAATCATGTAATGGGAGTTTCTGAGCAAGAAATATGCGTATTGCAATCATGCTACTTTTACAATACATTACATCACTTTCATTATATGTCAATACAGTATATAACACTTTTGTGTATTCCTGTCGGGTCTATTTCTCGGAGACTACTGACCTGAATCCAATGAAACTTTATTGACTCGCGGTCTCATTATGAAGAGGAGATGTGTATATTATCAGTATATTCCAGTTTAATGATTTTTCAAGGAGTTATTTCCCTTTGATAAGTTTTTCATGCGCTATTTCTCAGCAACATCCATGTTCTTGTGCGCAGTACTTCTCAGTATACTACAAATCTTTGGAGTTTCACTAGGAAGAGGACATCATGTTCCGGTTCAATGGTTTTTCATTGGTTTGATCAAGTAAGGGCTTTTGAAATGTGTAGATAGTAAACTTTCCTATTCATAAGGATGGCTTAACCAAATACTGTAAGTTCTGACTTGCTCTCATGGGAACCGCCAGTGCTTATGGTGTTATATTTACTTGCATCTGTATTATCTGTCCGTCTGTTCACGTGTCATCAGTGAAAAAGACTTACAATGGATGGGAAACACGTATTACTTGCACTGAAATTGAAACTTCCTTCTCACAGTTAACTACAGGAAGCAAAACAAAACCATGATGCAAAAAATAGTAGTATTGTACAAATTGTATTTTATATGCGAGCCGAGAACAATCACATCGGAGTCGTACGTAACCTGTTTTAATTCGTCTCCCGTTGATCTGCCAATAATGTTACACGGGAGTATCTCAGTTGTAGATTTCTAATACACATTTTAGCTCACCTGAGCTGGCTCAGGGTGAGCTATTAGGATCGATGAATGTCCGTCGTCCGTCGTCCGTCCACACTTAGTTCATTAACACTCTAGTGGTCACATTTTTGCCTCAATTGTCACGAAACTTGGTCAGGATGTTTGTCCCAGTAATTACTCGGACGAGTTCGAATATGGGTCATCTCGGATGAAAAACTAGGTCACATGACCCAAAAATAAAAAAAATAAAGTTAAGGCTCTAGAGGCTACTGTTTCAGCCCAAATATCCTTGCAATATGTCAGAAAGGTTGTTTGGTTGATTTCTAGCTCAAGTTTTAGTATGGGTCACCTGGGGTCAAAAACACACACAGCCCAATTATGGAAAAACCTTGTCAACACTCTAGAGGTAACATTTTCAGCCCAAATATCCTGGAAATTTGTCAGAAAGGTTGTTTCGATGATTTCTAGCTCAAGTTCGAATATGGGTCATCTGGGGTCAAAAACTAGGTCACAGAGCCCAAATATGGAAAAACCTTGTTAACACTCTAGAGGTAACATTTTCAGCCCAAATATCCTGGAAATACGTCAAAAAGGTTGTTTCGATGATTTCTAGCCCAAGTTCGAATATGGGTCATCTGGGGTCAAAAACTAGGTCACACAGCCCAAATATGGAAAAACCTTGTTAACACTCTAGATGTTACATTTTCAGCCCAGATATCCTTGAAATATGTCAAAAAGGTTGTTTCGATGATTTCTAGCTCAAGTTCGAATATGGGTCATCTGGGGTCAAAAACTAGGTCACACAGCCCAAATATGGAAAAACCTTGTTAACACTCTAGAGGTAACATTTTCAGCCCAAATATCTTTGAAATTTGTCGGAGAGGTTGTTTTGATGATTTCTAGCTCAAGTTCGAATATGGGTCATCTGGGGTCAAAAACTAGGTCACAGAGCCCAAATGTGGAAAAACCTTGTTAACACTCTAGAGGTTACATTTTCAGCCCAAATATCCTGGAAATTTGTCAGAAAGGTTGTTTCGATGATTTCTAGCTCAAGTTCCAATATGGGTCATCTGGGGTCAAAAACTAGGTCACAGAGCCCAAATGTGGAAAAGCCTTGTTAATACTCTAGAGGTAACATTTTCAGCCCAAATATCCTGGAAATTTGTCAGAAAGGTTGTTTCGATGATTTCTAGCTTAAGTTCGAATATGGGTTATCTTGGGTCAAAAACTAGGTCACAGAGCCCAAATATGGAAAAACCTTGTTCTAGAGGTAACATTTTCAGCCCAAATATCCTGGAAATTTGTCAGAAAGGTTGTTTCGATGATTTCTAGCAACTTTGTTAAAAGCAGTTGTACTCGGGTGAGCGATAAAGGGCCATCATGGCCCTCTTGTTTGTCTGCCCTATCTCCTTTCTCCGCTCTCTCACTCTGTAACCTCAGCGGCTATCCGTTCTCACGTATTCTTCGCCTAACATTGCTGTATATTCTATTTCTACTGTGATTTTCACTCACCTGTATTTCAATTATTACTTTCTCGTTTTTCCCTTTGTGTGCTTATTGTCATGGGATAGATTTTTCTCATGGTACTCTTTCACAATTTTCTTAGCTACTATGTCACTCGCCAGTTTATGCCCTTAGAATTTACGTTTCCCAGCGTTCCCACTTTCGGACTTTGTCACAAGTTAGCAGAGACGTACTTGGAGAAACTTTGAAATTTAACAAGGCAGTTTTTGTCTGCCATTGACAAATGCCTCAACAAAAGGAAGTAAGGAAGTTTGACCTTGGAACGGACAATTAGTATATGGATAAAAGAAAACGAAGACAACATTCAGTAACCTTTGTGAGATCGCAGCATCAAGAACCTAACTTAGGACAAAAGATGGCTTCGTTCGCCTATCCACATTACTCCCCTTGTATCTTTGGATGCATGTATAGTTGCCAGGTAGATAATTATTTTTTGTTGTGATGACAAATATGTACATTTATATCCATTTTTATTGTATACTCAATATTGTGTAACTCAGGGTCCGTAAATAATATACGGACCCTGTGTAACTCGACTATTAATTTTATTGTATTTTCTGTGTGACTGATTTTCAATATTTATCATGCATTCATTATGTCGTCATTTATATTGATTTTCGACATGATTGTTGTCAGCGTTATTGTTTTTCAATAATTGTTTCAGTTTCTTGAAGTATTCAGCACACTCAGAAGGTGAATATGATTGTTTGAGTTCGTTGTTATTCAAGATTTAAATGTTACCCTACTTTAAGATTGTTTTTGTTCTATTTATAGTTAAATACACGTCACCCTTAAACTTATATCGTACAATGTTGTATAGCTGCATATACCTACCTGTTTTAGATTTTAAAAAAGGAACATATTGTTATCAGGTACGTTTATTAACATTGTTACATTCAGTCAATGGAGAAGTAAAATATTTGTTAAATAATTCGTCATTTAATAATTAATATGTCATTACGCAGTGCACTTTGCAGCTAGGCGAAGTAACTCTACAACCAATTGTCACACTGTGAATCGAGGATTAATTCCCTTCATGCGAGTCAAATATAATATACTTAGTACATTTAAAAACGCATCACTTTACATGTTGTGTCGTAGGAGTTTAACGCCCGTTCCAACCGTGTTAGGAGCATTTTAACAGGCGGGCAATTTATTAAACAATCGTTCCTGGGTAGAACCAGTACTAGATAAATTATTTATGAAAATTTAACTTTTATGTATTCACACTAACGGAGATTGAATTGATTTTCAGATGTATACTGTGAAAAAAAGCGCCGGCTGACAATTTGTTATCAATATTGATTGTTTCAATTAAAGTAAATGGGGAATAAGTCGTGAACAATGTTAATACCAAAGTATTGTTTTAGTCTGCAATAACATGTTGCGATAAGTTTTGCATCAATCATAAATGTTTTTGTGGGGTATATGGTCAAATGAAAAAACCTGCCATATTTACGGAATATCAAAATTTGTGAGAAAAATGGGTTTATTTCACAAATTTGATGCTTAAACTAGTGGTTTCATGAACAAAAAAGGGGAATGTAGCCAAGTTTTAACAAAATTACAAAATTAATAGACATACCAGATTTTAAAAACCAGTTTTCATTTTGATTATGACAAACATTATCACTGTTAAGTAATTTTTCTTAGGTTGTCTAAATTCTAAACATATTGATTTGTTAACCTTTTCGGAAAAAAATAACAGAATAAAAATATAACTGCAAATATTTTTATTTTTTTATTTTTGCACTTTTACAATTTTTCGTGTCGTTTTTAAGATAATTGCTCCACAAGACGATAATCAATGGAAAGGACAATTAGAATCTATGGAACTGTTTCCCCCCATAATTTGTTACATTAAATTATTTGACGTAAAAAATGATGCGTATTTAAATGTACTGAGCATAGTTCCGGTACATTTACTTGATACATGTATGAATTAAAACGAATCGATATACATGTACACCCGTTTTGCGACATCGTCTTTTGATACTGATTTTCAGTTATACTATCGATGTCGCAAACCATAATTTTACGTGGAATCTCCTCTCAATTGTTATGAATAGTTTCAGTTTGCAATAGCAACAATACATATTTGACAGAATATATCATATTAAGTGAATACGCCATGATAATGTTATTTTTCATCGCTAATCCCTCCTGCAAGAAGCATTACAAAAGTATAAAGAAAAATATCTGATTGCAAGTATCCGTTGTCATGACAATAATCTTTAAGTATTTTTGAAAAAAAAAATTGTTCAGAATAATATAGTTGCTAGCAGTTTTTACATTGCTAAATGCATTTGAAGAGAGTGAAAACTATGCTATTTATACAATCTTTTTTTATAAAAGAGGTATACCCTTATTCTTAACCAAACAATCTTATGTTTAATCAAATAATTGAAAGGTTCACTAAAAAAAGTTTCAATTAAAACTCCCAGAAAATATCGGTAATACTTGTTGCAGTTCGGCAAAACCTTCATTATCTCTTGTTTTGTGATTTTTGAGTGGATAGTGATTTATTATGTAAATTTACTTATGTTTTGTGCACACAAACGAGACATTTTACCTTAGAATTTGTTCTTGTAAATCGCATTTCTTAATCGTTTTACATATATCTAGCTAGGTTTTAACGTTTCAAGTATATAATCTGCTAGTTGTAAGAATATCCCTAAAGTGGTTTCCGGTTTCCGGAACTGTCATCCAGAAGTGTAACTGTCGTCCGAATGTCACTTTTTGACTCAAGAAGTAAGCACGGAGAGACAGTTAGTGTTGTTATTTTTACATTTTGGAATCGTTGACCATGAAAGTCTGGATCGTAAGTTCAATTTTACCTTCTGAGGAAACTTTTTTTGCAGAATTAAGAGTCAGTGAAGCATCAGTCATGTCTTGCAGTAGGACGGGTCTCTCACCGCATGTACAAGAATTCACTCTTGATGTATACAAGTATGTAGTATCAACACAGCCTACAGAAAATGCCGTCATGTCAGTAGCTAGCTTGATGGTCGTCATGGCAATGGTTAAAATTGGAGCGAAAGGCAACACTGAGAGACAAATGGCGACAGTTCTTAAGCTAGAGAGCATTGAAAAAGAAACTTTACTCTGTGATATTGAGAGCTTTATTGAAAAATTAAAAGAAGGTGGTGGTTCGGTTCAGCTGAAAACTGCCAACAAAATCTATCCTCATGTTGAAAAAGTGATTCGCGAGGACTACATACAGACACTAAGAGTTCACTTTGACGCGACTGTTAAGGGCTTGGACTTTTTTAGACAATCAGAGGAATCTCGACTTGAAATTAATTCATGGGTAGACAACTATACGAATGGGTTTATTAAAGATTTGTTGCCTCCTGGTTCACTTAATCCATTGAGCGCCATGGTTTTGGTGAATGCAATCTATTTCAAAGGCGGCTGGGACGGCCCATTTGATCCAAGGGAAACAAAAAAGTCGGACTTTTATATCAGTCTGGAAGATAAAATACAAGTAGACATGATGGAGAAAGAATTTCTCAATGAACAGGTTACATACCACAAGATTGCCAGTCTTGACTGTCAAGTTCTTGAATTAATGTATACAGGAGAAGATTTAGGAATGGTTTTCCTGTTACCCAATCAAAAAGATGGTCTCTGGTCAATGGAACAAAAATTAACGCCTGCCATTTTGAAATCATTAATGAGTAAAATACATCCAAGAAGCTATCATATGATTGTCAACCTGCCAAAGTTCACACTCGAGGGTACGTATGATATGAAGGCCGTTCTAAGTGCATTGGGTATGACAGATTTATTTCACAGTAGAAAGGCAGATTTGTCAGACATGGGAGAGGATTTGCACGTTTCCGATGTGTTCCACAAAGCGTATATTCAAGTCAACGAGGAAGGAACAGAGGCAGCAGCGGCTTCTGGTGATGCTGTAATACTTTTAGGTGATTTTGATTTACCTAGATTTGTAGCCGACCATCCTTTCTTCTTCATGATATGGGATCATCGTCTTGACGTACCATTATTTGTTGGTAGATTTACAAAGCCCGGAAATTAATATGCTAGGAGTATTCTGCGACGATAGTGATGGAACAACTTTTAATTGATATCTAAATCAACATAGAGCACTGAAATTGAAGGTGAGACAGTAACAGGGAACGTACCGTTAAATGATTATAAATCTCAAAAGTGTCGAGAAGTGTTTCAACTGGCATTCAGTTTTACCGGTAACACCTGTTTTGTGCTCATTTCATGGTTAATTGTGCACAGCAAGCACTCTAAGAAAGCTATTTTTAATGGACTTTCCGAATCAGTGTTTTATGGCCCGTCGTAAGAGACAACGATTGTTGAGTCTTGCGGTTTTGGCACTACAAGGTGGATTTTGAAGAGGATGTGAAACTTGTCGAGTAATGAAACTGTGAAAATCGTGTTGGGACATATACCGGGGTTTTCGGAATACAGCAGCAAGCGAGTACATAAACTTGCAATGACCTTGGAAGACAATGACGTCAATTGCACCAGTCCTGTAATTTAGAATAGTTACAGATGATTTAATAACAAACTGTTGTTTTCAGTAGTTTCTACAACTATGAAACCACCGAGCAGATACATAGATAGCGATAGCCTTGTGTGTAAATTCATCGCGGACAAGTTTTTTTATTTGGATAAATTAAGCTAGAAAATTGTAACTTTCGTGATTAACATCTAGAAAATAGACAAAAACATTGATATAACACGTCCTAAAACGTTCGATAAGACTGGATTATTTTCTCTATCAGATGACTTTGAGCTTGTGAAAAATCAATAGTGTGAGCGACGCTTTACAGGCGGTGGTTCATTTCAACATCTCACCAAGAATGTCGAGTAAATTATGACCTACATGTACTATTTCCCGCTTTTCAAGTATATGTTTTGTACCATATCATTTAACAATGCACATGTATCTGTATAACTATGTATAACTGATGACTCTGTTCGAAACCCACACTTTGCTTTGTAATATTTCGATTAAATCTTGTTGTTTCTATGAGACCTGATTGAAAAAATGAATGACTGATCTTAAAAATGCCTGTGATTCACATAAACTGCAAATGATTTTGTGGTGATACAATGTGGATTTATAAACTTTACGTAAACCTCTAAAAACGCTATACGCGATGCTTGCGTTGTGTTCGAAGAGCGCCTGTGTTCACTTACATTGAACGAATTCTCGTCGGAGCATGTACATTTGCATGTGTGAACGTTATTTTAGCATCAAACATGCAAAACACGCCCGTAAGTGTATTTTCAATATCTCAACTGGCCTACGTAACCTAATTTTGTATGCCTGTTTTACATAAAACCTTATTGTATAAAATAAGCTAAAAAAAATACAAATTATTCCTGATTTCCATTTTATAAGCCTATGTAAAATCAATTGATACCCCGGGCGGGGTCAGTATTATTTGATAAATTTTTGTTAGAGGCTTACTAGGTAATTCTACATGCTAAATATGTAATATCTTGGTCTTGTGGTTTCAGTGAAGATTTTAGAGGTGTTCCTATAGAAACATACATGTATCAAGTGATCCCCCATCCAACCAGGGTCAATTTTGACTCGGGGTTCATGATTTGGACAATCTTGGTATATGTCCACTAGACAATGCTACAAGCCAAATATCTAATCTCTGGGTTATAAATAAGAAAATTTTAAAAGTTTTTCCTACATTAATTTTATTAGTTGTTATCCCCGGAATGAAAGTCTTTGAAGAAAGACACATCCCTGCCAAGTTTCATCCACATTGGCCCAGTTGTATCAGAAGATGTCGTTTGAAGGAAAAGAATTCAATTCCATGCAGAACTCTGGTTGCCATTGCAACTGAAAGGAAAAACTTTAAAAAAAATCTTAAGAACCGTAAAACTCTGAGCTTCATTTCATACTCTCAGTTGTCAGTATGCACGTAAGTACATACATTTGTACACATGAGGCTAGCACAAAACATAATTAATTTGATGGAACAGGCATATATGGATATTTACATTTTCACAATGGAGCAGAGGACAACACTCATATTTTCAGTAAAAATACCATTTATTCAAGCAAAAAAATAAGCTATTTGAATATTGATTCTTACTTTAGACGCTATGTTGGAATTTATTTACATTTATACATAATTATATATATGTCCATCTTAATTTGACAGGTTTTTATTAAAGCACGTGCCAAGCGATTTTTTAGGTTTTGTGTAAAGTTACGCTCCGTTGTTCGCAAAAGTGAACCATGCAGTGGTGTGTATTCATTGTCACGTGTTAGAATTTCAGTGATTTTGTCTTTTAGATTTAAACAATAACATGTGTGTTTCCTGGACGAGTTGTGCTATTTTGTACTGAATTTTACTTTGATTAATTTAGCAACCAAGTAAAAACATTGACTTTACAGTACTTCAGTATGTTTATATTTCGGAATTTAATCTTCTAAAGAGCCTGGTAAAAGGTAAGATATGTCGCGTTTATTACCGTAGATTTTATATGTCTTTCATATACCCCCAAAACACACAGTGTAAGGGAGGGGGCGGGGGCGGGGGTGGGGTGGGTATATTGGATTCAGCTTGTCCGACATGTTGTACATGGTCTAAGTTTCGGATCTCTAATGGCCAATTTCTTTTCTCTGGCTTGAGGCTTAATCTTGGTTTCAAGCCAACTGACGGATTTCTTTTCTACAATCTGGGATTGGTCTTAAGCCTTGGACAGTGTCCAAGCCAGCTTCAATGACCGATTTCTTTTCTCTAATCCAGGATTGGAAACGCTCTCGTGGCCATTGTATTTTCAAACCCCCCTATAGGGTAGGCTTGAACGATTATTTATCTACTATGAAAACACAAATAACTGCACCTGTTATGTGAACTATACAAAATTAAACAATCTTTTGTATAAAGAGAACAATGGCCGCTAGATGTCGGGGTGTATCATCACCTTCAGTGACAGTTCTAGTTTTGTTTTATAATTAGGATTATATAATAAATATTCTATTTCAAAGTTTACAATTTCGCAAAAAAGTATTTTAAAAATAATAAATTTGTAAAGACTACTTTGAAATCAGTATTGCATTTAATAAAAATAAATATGAAGAAAAAGTCTTTCATTGTACGACCGCCTTTTTCATAAACAGTTGTCTTCAGGATCAAATTATTTGTCCCTTTATCTTTCACAACACACCACTCCCCAACCCCCCCCTACACCCGCACCAATCCCTGCCCTCCATCTCCCACACCCTGCGCTCTGTGTCCCGCTCTCTGTTTCGCAACTTCCTACTCTTACGAAAAAGGTGATGATAACATTTATTTTGAATAGTTACTTTTCTCTGTAGTTGTACAGTACACAAATGTCAGAACTGTCATGTTTGCTGCTTATTATTTCTGAAAAGGTTTGCAAAACAAGATCACTACTAGTTGTGATGAATTATACCAAAAAATAGTAATTTACTTTTAGGAACGTCACACACTGAACATGCAGAACTCATCTTGCTGCCTGTCAAATAATTACGTATTATCCATGTATATTTTGAAGAATAACTGTAAGAAATATCGAATGTTTCCATGAAAGCATATCAACAGTGATGTTGAGTTCTTTGCCAGCCTCTTCTGACCAATATTACAGTTGGCAGTTGCCTGTTGCCAAATGTGTAAATATTTAACTTACGAAAGTTAAGTTTCAAAATTGAAGTAACAACGCACTACTATAGTAACGTATCCTATTGGTTACGTCATGTAACTTTGCGACTATCAAATAAATAGTCAACTGATTTGTAATTTGGATATTTGCGACTGTCTTTACGGTTTTTAATGTTAACAAATATATTGAACGGCTACTTTCTTTTTACAGGTAGTGTTCTAAAAATTTAGGAAAAACATTTACATAAAGAGCACTTTTTATCGAGTCTGGTTTTCTCGTGAAGCGGCATCTTTACACTAATTTGGTGGTTGGTGTGTTTATATTTCATTATGATGGTGAAAAGGATAAAATAAGATATGTATTTTTCCTAAGTCACGCATTTTACGCACCCCTCTCTGTTACGCTCACAACTTATCAAAAAGAAGGCCAGTTATTCAGCCGTTCGTCTGTCCGTCAATCTTTATATATCATTTACACTTATGCTTGTTATGTATGTAGTGAGTTGGTTTGGAAAAATAAAAAGATAAGTGATACTTTGTTTGTGTAGTTCTGAATAAATTAAAAATTATGGAAACAATTTTTTCCCCGAAACAATGTTACATTAATAGGAAACAAATCTCCGAGTTACGGGAAAATAACTTGTATGTACCTTTCCCCTATCTTTTCTCCACAACCTCTCATTTTCCTGCCTGTCTGCATCATTATACCTTCCTTATTCGCTCGTTCTTTCCATTTTCGTCCGTCCGCTCACTCACTGACACGTTATAACTTTTATCGTACTCTATAAATTCATTCATTATGTATTATGAGACATCTAGCGCACTGGGTTTTAATTTGCCTACTTTTTGATAATTTTTTATTAATTGACTTTATTAATTAATTTATATATTCCATGAGTCACTGCGGTTTTTAAATGAACGACTATCACAGTGCCGTTAATGCATGTTTCACGTATACCCGTGCAATTTCCCCAAACTAGGATTGAAATCAGTACAAAAGAAACGGACAGTGGTTTGACCAAGACAGAGAAAGAAACCGCATTACTTGGATTCAATCCTGGATTGAAACTCGCTTGTTCAATTAGGTTTCAAACCAGGTTTCACCACAAAATCCATAAGTCAAAGGAAAAGGTCACAGGGGTCTCTATAATAATCTCTTTATTTTCAGAAGGTAACTCATTAAGACATAACAAATATTAAGTGCAGTACATTAATAGGTGATAAATCTTATATACAATGAGGCCTTCTTAAACAATTTTAAAACAAATTCAAACAAGTATAAACAACACAATATGAATAAGACTATCGTAATATGCATACATATTACATAAAGATATAGAAATAATGACAGACATAAAAGATCTATGCACCTGAATGAATTAAAAATGCGAACATTACGTAATCAAATTGTTATGGGTAATTCAAAATCCTCAAATGCCGAAATTAAGAGGCAAGAACGGTTAAATGTTACACATCCTATTGTCTTGTCAAAAGTGTGGTCAAATACATTGTTTCTATCAAAGTTTTTCTCCTGCAAAATCCAAAGCGATTTTGATAAGAGGTTCACTAGAAAAATGCTGTTATACCAAATATCTTAGCTCTAGGCCTTAAGGTTTTTGAGAAGAAGGTTTTTCAAGTTTTTCCTATAAAAACTATGTAAAATCAAATAACATATCGGGTGAGTCAATTTTGACTCGAGAGTCATGTTTTGAGCAATTTTGGCAGAAGCCTGCTACGCAATGCTAAATGCCAAGTAACCAAGCTTTTGACCTTGTGATTTCAGAGAATAAGATCTTTTTCTATTTGTTTCCATAGCAACCAAAGTTCTGCATGAAATGGAATTCTTTGCAAACTAATTGGTACAGTTTTATGCAAGGAACATCTATGCCAAGTTTCATCAACATTGGCCCAGTGGTTTCAGAGGAGATGACTTTTGAAGCAAAATGTTGATTGACGACAGACAAACGACGGACAATCATCCGTACTAAAATCTCACCTTGACACAAAGTGCTAGTAGGGGAGCTAAACTGAATATAAAAACAACAAAAAATAATGGTTTAACGGCTCAGTTGGTAGAGCATTCGATTGCTCATCTCTGAAAGCGAAGGGCTATTAGTTCGATTTCCGGTCTAGGTATATTTTTTTTTTTTTTTTTTCTATAAAATCTAGCTACCAATTGCGTTCATACACACAAAATTGCGCCGACCATCTTTCTGAAAGATAGTTATTGTTATCTTTCATACCTGTGGTTAGGGTCCGTATATTACGGACCCTGCTGTGGTGTTGAAAAGCACGATGAATTTCGGAATAAACATTTTGGAGTTACGAAAGTAAACTTTTTTTTTTTTAGATAAAAAAGATTCATAATTTTCTTCAGTTGTTAGTACGTGTGCTTCAGTTCTGGTTGATTTTCTATTACAGGTTACATTTTCAAAATCAAGCATAGGCTTTCTTGGATTCTATATTTAAAAATTGTGATTTTTCGTATTTTTTTATTTACGCCGATGAAAAAAGAAACAATGACTTTGCTACAGTACAGCTTTAAAAATGTACTTGCCAGAAATCAAGCGATGCAAACAAACACTAAAACGTAACTCCCAAAAAATGTATTGTGTTTTTGGGAATCTCTCCCGCATTATGTTAAATGTGTGACCTCGTTAACACTCCAATTAATTGATCTGTTTATTACTCACGCACATTGAATTAAAATGTCATGTGCAAATAACACTGTGATATTTATGACACAAACTAAATTAAATCATGTATGTGATTATCTAATTATGAAACAATCACAAATTTAAACGATCTGGCGGCTGGGAAATTCTCCCAGACTTAGTAACATAAACATTGTTTGAACCATTTGAATTTTCAGTATTTGAACAGATTTCATTCTGAGACAGTTGAGAGTCTGATTTATTGTCAGACACTGTTGGCTGGCACTCAGTGACAGGAATATCAATTTCCTTATCAAAATTCACCTCTTTGTTTAGTTTTACTAAATGCCTGCGATTTCGCGAGATTGTACTTTTCGGTGTCTCAACAGCAAAAGATCTTGGTCGTGAATCTTCCTTTAAAACTCTACCCTCAATGCCCATATCTTTAACATATACCCCATCCCCTGGCTTCAACTGGGAGAGGTACCGAGCGCGTTTGGCCTTATCGTAATTTTCTTTATAATAAGTACGGTAATTCTCTTCTTTTTCTGTAACGCTTTTAAATTTACCGACTTTTGCTCAAGCTTTACAGGAGCTTGAGGTAGTGTACTTTTTTTTGACGCCCGAATAACATTTGGCTTGGCGAAAGCCCATTTTGCAATGGCGTAGCCCGATATGTAAGCATAGCTAAGTACGGGTCGGAACACGCATTCAACAGACGTTTGACAGTTTGAACTGCGCGCTCTGCTTCTGAGTTGCCCATTGGATATCTCGGACTCGAAGTTATATGTTCGATACCGTAATCATCACAAAACTTGTTGAAAGTATCTGAGGCATACTGTGGCCCTCCGTCCGTGATATTATGTCACAAAGGCCATGTCGCGATAATATGGATTTGAAATGTCCTACAACAGCCGCTGACGAGAGAGAGCTGAGTTTGGCTAATTCGATATAGCGAGAATAATAATCTATCACCAGCAGATATGTACTGCCATGCCAGTGAAATAAGTCTGAACCTAACCTTGACCAACACCGGTCAGGAAAAGGTGTAGCTATCATTGGTTCTCTTTTATCGTTCTGCATTTTAGAACAAATGTCACATCTCTTAACCAGATTTTCAATGTCTTTGCTAATCCAAGCCACCAAACAGATTCTTTTGCCCGTGATCTACATTTATTGATCCCCTGATGTGCCTCATGTAACCTAGCCAAAATATCTGATTTCATTTCAGCAGGAATAATTATCCTGTCATTCCTCATTAACAAGCTATCGTTGACAGTAATTTCTGCTTGAAATTTCCAATAAAGTTGTGACACTTCACATGACTTTGATGCAGGCCACCCATTCTCAACAAATTCAATTAATTTTCTGCAAACATGGTCTGACCTTTGTTTTGACCTAATTTCCTGCAGTCGGCAAAGCCTTGATAACTGAATCAACATACATTTCAGTTTCAGTACAATTTTGCCTATCCTCAAATGTCAAATTGTCACACACTGGATTTCTGCTAAGGAAGTCTGGTATAATTAACTGTTTACCAGGGATATGCAGAATGTTGTATGAAAATTGCATCAGTCGTAATCTAAAGCGTTGAATTCGTACTGGTAGTTCACTTAGGTCTTTTTGTCCAAGCAATGGTACTAATGGCTTGTGGTCAGTGACAATAGTAAAGGATTTCCCTATTAACAGGTCCTTATGCTTTTCACAGCCATATGTAACCCCAAGGGCTTCTTTTTCTATGCTCAGTAGCTGTTAGTGCCCTTGAAGCATAAGACACCGGTTTAAGATCACCATTGTCTTGTTTCTGGTTAACTCCTCCCCTCCGTTCTTTCATTGAAAAGGTCAAATACGGGCGCATACGATCAGTTTTTATTTGATTCTGACGTTACGTTCCGAACGTGGAAAGAAAACAGAAGCAGTATCGGATAATTGCACGCAAGTGCTTTTTACTACATACGATGGCCGCCCTTTGCAAAGGCAGACTAGATGTAAGATCAGTTTGTAAAATTGTTCTGTCTTGTAGTCGAAATATTGAGGCTGCTCCACGAGGTAATACATGTGCATAAATAAGAATAAAACACATTAACATCGCACTTTTAAAGTAAGCAAGATTAAAATGTTATCCCAATACTGCAAATAGATCTAAAATGTCTGGGCTAGGTAAAACAGGACTTTCGTACAATATTTATTCGTTTTAATTTTTTGCCCTCAACATTTCGGCTAGCCTGCGGACAACCGGGACCCGGGACAGAAAAGCCGCTTGTCTGACAGCAGAAAGTCCTGTGCCAGACATGTCGGACCCCCTCTATACTATGGGTTGGACATATACAGCAGCGTTCCAATAGCCTAATTAAGTTGGCGTTTCAGTGAGACCCCTTTCACAGATCTGTTATTTATAACTAGAAGGTGAACAACTTGAAAATATCAGCCTATAAAATCGGTTTGCCTTCGAAGTCGAAATAGTTAGACTAGCACTCTACCAAGTTCTCATATATATGTACAAATGTACATTAAATGTTGACTTTCCGAGACCTTCTTGTGATCTTACCGATAGCCATTTAAAAAACAATAACACTGAACATAAATTAGTACGCATGAGTATATCCAGGATATATAATATTATTGTGTATATTTTACTTCAGTGACACTGATGACACAGCGGTCAGTGCAAAACAAAATGTTTCACTAAGACTGTCGTTTTCCCGCAGATTCTTTAAATATGTTTTCTTTATCATTCGTCGAATGTTTCTTCTTCAAAATGTGAAAAAAGCCGAAATAAATTTACAAAGTTTTGAGTAATCGTGTAACTCTGCATTCATGTGTCCAACATTTCGCTCATGTATGACTACGGGTGGTAAATTGGATTGGTCAGGATGCAGTATCCAACACTCATCTACAGATTTTTATATTGGTTGGAATAAAAAAGAATTGAAATACATGTAAGTGAAACAAATTAGACGATCGTTATTAATCTACTGGTCTGACTGTCATGTCTGCCGTTTCATTTTTATGGCCGAAGTTAACTATACGCCCCTGTTCATTGATTTGTATTTTTTTCTTAAACTCAACGCCCCGACCGCACGGCTTTTAAAGTAAAAACACTGTTCACAAGGGAAAATTGTCGAGTTCACTGTCGGCAGTAGAGAGGGAACTTGGGTATGATAATACAACGTCCGTACAAGTAAAGATTTTGGCAGATGCACTGATTATGTCAGTACGTACAGTACGGCATTAGATACTTAGTATGTCTGTAGCCTTCCTTACCTTTTGTGGCGACGCTCTGCGAAATAAAGGAGTTCCAGTACTGCCGGAGACAAAAATATTTTTCACGCATCGATGTACTCAATTATTGATAATTTCGTCAATTTAATTACTTTCGTTGACATTTTGTTCCACTTTGGCAAACAAAATTGACAAGGCGAGTTGAGAAACAGACTGAAAAACGCATTTTATGAAAAATGCATCACAATATATTTTTGTTCACCAGACGTCATTATGAATTGTGTAGGATAACATGTTACTGCAATGGAATTCCGATGTGTAAAGTTCCGCGAACATAATTTACATGTAAACTAATTCATAAACTTACGGTCTACACTTAAAATAAATGCAATGATATCGTAGCTCAATCGCTGTAATTGAAGGAGATCTCTTTTAAAAGAGTATATATTAATCAACATTTTAAATAAAACAGAAGATCTATATAATTTATCTCGAAGTCACTACAAAATACGCGAAGAAACCTATATTTAACATTATTAAATACTGTTTGTCACTTGCATTAAAATTACCATGCGGGTTTTTGGGCGGAGCAAATTGACGACGTGAGAAAGAAGCTGGACGCTCGCACCTAAATGTCCTTGAATGGGGAGGAGTTAACCTATAAACTAGCTCTAATAATAGTTTCAAAATTGCGCTATGAGTGACGTAAGATTATAACTGTATCGATTGCCAAGATAGCGAACGGGCAAACCCAACTGCAACGCGTTGTATTGTTGCCCCGAAGCCTAGTACCAGCCGGTAAAATCCGTTAGGAGTTTGTGAGTTCATGTCACTACTATCAGCTATGAATGGAGCAGGTAATAGATTGCACCTTACAAAGAAATACCATATAAGGATTAACAATGTACGTAAGATCACACCATTGTGGCCATACTTGATCTTTTAGTCACTAGGAAAATTTCCGGGGGAAAAGGACGGTCAAAAGTTGTAAGGTAATCAATTATAACTTATTTATTCATGTTCTTTCCTTTTATGATTTTCGTTCGTTTTACTTGTTTATCTAATTACATTTTCTGTTTATATGTCAATCACTGTAAAGTGGAAATAAAGAGTATATATAAGAACTCTTTTTTGAAAAAAAGACTCAGATGGAAACAGACGACATTTTGTCAAAATGCGAACAAACTACAATAAAATAAAACGTAGAATTGAATATAAATATATGTTACAAGAAGGACGAAAACTAGAAAGTATGGCCAGCCACGCAAATTGTGGAAATCAATTAAAATGCTACGGAAAGAAAAAAAGATGAAGAAATCGAAATTGAACAGTTGTATGAACATTTTAATACACTTTATGGTGAATATAGTAATTTAAATGAAAATGATAGCAATGTAGATTATATCACAGAGGAATAATTAGACTTAACTATATCTGAAACAGAGATACTTTTTTACAAAATAACTTTAAGTCTGTAGGACCAGACGGAATCTCGACAGAAATCATTAAAGCTGCGTATAGTTTGATCTATACACACCTTGCTTCACTTTTTCATAAGGTATTTGATAATAATATTTCATAATTATGATGATTTTGTGACTTTTCTAGCTTATTAATATTGTTGAATATATTTCATGGCACTAAATGAATTAGAATAATTAGGGGCTTAATATTTCGAAATCCAAATGTTGATCTTGTGTTTCGTTTCGCCAAGATCAACAGAGGATGGCATTATGATAAATGTTATATAGAGCACAGGTATTATAAGCACTTTTTTGTATTAGATACAAAAAAAACATTGTGTAATTTTTATCGGCTATTGTTGAAGTTATTTTTCTTATAGAACCTTTTCCGTTTCACTGTTGTTTGTCTCGCCGTTTTCATGGTTGTATTTCCTCATGGGCCATATGGCCTACAGGACTATTTGAAAATAAACTTATCAAACTTAAACTTTGAACCTGCAGTTTATCCTGAAATTTTGGGCTTGAGTTATATTATCCCCATCTGTAATGGTGGCGACCGAAAGAAACAAAAAACTACCGCGGTATTACTTTAAATAATATATTATCAAAGATTTATTCACAGATTCTACTAAATAGATTAATTTAACTGAAAAGAGTGAAAAACTTGTTTACTCTCAGGCTGGGTTCCAGAATTCAGACCAGGGCGTGAAACAAGGTGACCCCTGGCCCAAGTTCATCTCTCTTATTCATGATGTTCGTGAATGATATGGCAAATAACATAAAATTCAGATCTTCATGGAATCTTTAATCTGTAAATGAACTCCGTTATTTTTATATTAAATGCAGATGATCCAAGTATTATTTTCAACCAAACCAGAAACATTACAATTTATGCTATGTGATGCAGAAATTTATTGCAATGCATTCGGTCTAAAAATATTTTTAAAAACCCTCTAAAGTCATGATTTTCGAAAAGGGGAGACCAACTGGCTATTACATTTTCCTTTATAATGAAAAAATTGACATAGTCTAATTTTTTAAATATTTATGTATACAACCCAGTCTTTAAAAATGGAAGCTGGCATCGCACACAATTTTAAGCATATTGCAGACCATGCATCAAAAGCCTAATTTAGTTTATTCTGAATTTTTCAACAGTTCGAATTTAAGACTTCTGAAAAATGTAAATTATTTGACACGCGTGTTACCTATGCAATTAACAGCTTAACTACTGCTCAGAAATATGGGGAAGAAATTATTGAACACATACAGAATTAATTCACACAAAGTTTTGTGGAAAAAATCTGAAGGTAATCTATATCTGGGCTATACGGTGAACACGGTATATAGAGTACCGATGAATATCAGAAGACAACTAAATATGATCAGATATTTGATAAAATTCAAAAATTAAGCGACAATTCTCCTGTTAAGCGAATGTATAGTATACTCAAGGAAGACACAGTGAATAACATAAATAATATACAAAGACTTGAATTTGGCTCATCAAATAAAATTTATTCTAGATAGTCTGGGTATGTCAGATATTTGGTTAAACACCGAAAAGTATAATACTCGTGCAGGTATATATATTATTGCGCAGAAGGTACACCATACTTTCTAATTTGTGTTCTGTTATACCCTTGAATTTCGTATTACCTCTTTTACGAGGCCTTTTTGTGACTTTTTGTGCATAATATAAAAAAATTAAGGCTCGTTGCATCTACACGGATGTTTCAATTATATATATATATAGAGAGAGTGATTTCGTTTTGTTCAGGCTATGTAGCTTTGCATCTACACGGATGTTTAAATTATATAAAGATTTGTTCAGGCTATGTAGTTTTGTGGAAAGCTGAGACAAAAATGCACTTCAAAAATCTAAGGTATTTCTTAAATTAAAACTTTTTTTTGTTTAGATTTTTGTCGTCAAAGTACTTATTTGATAGTGATTGACCTCTATTTTATCAGACAAAGGTTGCCCAATAGGTTCCTGTTCTTCTAACTACAGATAGGGTTAACGTACACTGGCAACATAACATAGGCCTTCAAGAAATAAAATGAATCAAATGAAGGAAATCAAACGAATGAAAAGGACATACTGTGTTAAGAATGTTACATGTACAAAATGTTTAAGAAATAATAAATCTGACCCTGTATTATCTGTTGAATACATTTATTACCCCGAACAATATTCAACACGTAGTAACAGTTACATTATTTGTCACTGCGTGTTGTCCGTGGAAAACGTGAAAATAATGAACAGATTCTTTTCCTTTATATTTACATTGTTAGCTTACGACAGACTGTCAGTGCTGATTCGTTCATTCGCGATGTGCATGCTAATAATGTACATATTCTTTACAGGAAAGTTGCTGATCGCGTTAGCTTACGACAGACTGTCAGTGTTGATTCGTTCATTCGCCATCTGACCACATGGATGTGCATGCTGATCATGGTCTACACTGGTGGTAAAGGCAGATTCGCTTGACGCCGGCAGGTAAATTTTAACTTTTTTATTTTTACATTGATTGTAAATGTTGATTGTGATCCACGCCAAATCGAAAATACCAACATCATAAGTCATCGGCAGGGCACAGCTAGCTAGTCTGGTTACCTGTCGTACTAGCATACTACAACAGTACGTCAGGCAAGGTGCCCATGCAATGGAAGTTGATTTTATATTATTTGAAGCAAATTTTAAAGTTCCGTCAATGACAGCATGGCTTGTTTTCTTGGATGAGACCACGGCATGTCTCCTATCATGCCTATACCTTGTTGGTACCACCCACTTTATTTCGAAACCATTAGAGGCATTGCTTTGAAACTTACCATACTTATTTATCATCATTACCTCCTTCAACAAACAGAGTACATGTTTTGACACAAATACGCCCCTTTTTACTTAAAAAATGAATTAAATATGGATAAAAAACATTTATTGACTTAACCCTTCGAGATACATGGAGATATTGCTTTGAAACTTTGAATGAGTGTCATTACCCCCATCTGTAGACAAGAGAAGATAACTCTGTCAAGGATGTTTTTAAAAATTAAGGTCCTTTATCGACTTAAAATCTTGGTTAAGTTTTTTCGTACCATTCCACTTTTTGTCTAAACTGTTCGAGATATTACTTTGAAAGTTGAATACTTGTTTACCATCTTGATTGCAGACAATGATTTTTGATAAACGGTGCGTCGGTAAAATGTCGCGGGGGTAAATTTTACGACTGCATGATTTACGAAAAAATCAAAATCAATTTCAAAAAGGAGCAATCGATTTTCGATCGAAATTAATTGAATTTTCAAAATTTACTGTATTTGTAAACATCTCTTCTATAGATGCATGTTTTCTTAGAACAGTGCTCTGGTCCGGAACTACCACGCAGTGATCCGACTAACTGTAGTCCTATAAATAAGACCATGCAATTCTTATTGTCACTTGTCGCCTTAATATCTTATGATATTATACTTTTTATATTCATAGCTAAATGAGAGATGTTTCCTCAATTTCCTATTATAGCACTTTCCGCCACGATTTCAAAAAAACCTGCAAAGTTCTTAAAACTGTCCGAAATTTACATATTAAAATTTTAAGAACGAATCATCAGCTAAAGAGATTCCAGTATTAATTGATGTAAAGCGTATCTTTTTTAAAAGTATACACTAACAAATGATAAAAAAACACTTTATAAACATGGGCTATAGTGTAGCGGTGCCGTAAAAACCAAGCTCAACAATTCCTCAAAATGCTTTTACGTTTTATGTTTTCGTATGTCATTATTGATATATGTAACATTTCCCCGGAAACTGTGATCGAGCAGCTTTAATAACTTTTCATATACATACTGCATGGTGCATAGTCGCTGACAGGATAGTTTAGACTTAATTTCTTGTATCTGTATAATAATAATAATAATAATAATAATAATAATAAAAAATTTTTATTTAATGAAGGCTACATATCAGACATACGAGGATTTACATGTAAATCAAAATATATGGAACGCCATAGCTGCCTTCTGATGACTTTTGTCATTTCGTTCTGTGCATTTGTCATTATGCTCTGTAGTTAAGTTATTTCGTTCTGTGCATTTGTCATTATGTTCTGTAGTTATAACATTTCGTTATGTACATATGTCATTATGCTCTGTAGTTACGTCATTTCGTTCTGTGCATTTGTCATTATGCTCTGTAGTTAAGTCGTTCCGTTCTGTACATATGTCATTATGCTCTGTAGTTACGTCATTTCGTTCTGTGCATTTGTCATTATGTTCTGTAGTTAAGTCATTTCGTTCTATGCATTTGCCATTATGTTCTGTAGTTACAACATTTCGTTCTGCACATATGTCATTATGCTCTGTAGTTACGTCATTTCGTTGTGCATTTGTCATTATGTTCCGTAGTTAAATCATTCCGTTCTGTACATATGCCATTATGCTCTGTAGTTACGTCATTTCGGTCTGTGCATTTTTCATTATGTTCTGTAGTTAAGTCATTTCGTTCTGTGCATATGTCATAAAATAATGTATAAAGAAATATGAGATAATATATAATTTGCTAATTATACATTCCAATTTAGCATTCATTTTTTATCAAATCTATCTGTTTGGCAAAGTAAGATATGACAAAAGTTAGACAAAAATTGTTTGAATTGTTGAAACTTTGTTTTGATACGACACTCTAAAATTTAGCCAAAAAGTTAGTGCGGAAGTGAATTTATGATTTAGAACAAAACATACTCTTCATTACTAACACCAAATCAAATTTTCTTTTAAATCTTGAATCGTAACAGGCGTCTTCTCAAAAGGAAAAATTTGACATACTGCATTGAATGTGACTATATTGTATTGCAAATTTGAGTTTAACAAAAGAATTAATAAATTTTATTTTGCCTTTTTAAAAACGAAAGTAGGTTTTGCCGTTTTAAAAAATCTTTGTAATTTTCCAGAAATTTCCCAGAGAGAGGCTGTAAATATAGGCTGTACATAAATAAACATGCCTATTTTGAATTATAATTGAAGAACTTTACTTCCAGTGATGAGCAAAGTATATGTCTGACTGTTTACAACATTCAATAAAGCAAAAGTAGGACAAAAAGACCACCCAGGTCAATCTAAGGAAATACACAAACATTCACTCGTTTTTCTGCAGCAGTATTTCAAACAAGGAAATACTCCACGGCTATTATAAAGTTGTAGAAGCCAGTTTCAAACTGTATTTCCCTGCTACAATTCCAGATTTGAAAGAAAATTCGACTTGATGTTGGTAATGGACCTTTAAGTGTTACCCAATAGTTGTATTTAAATGTTAAATGAGTTCAGCAATTTCTCTAAAATCAAACGGAATATCAATCCAAACTTTCATACTAAAATACGAAAATGAATCTTTATCATAATTGGTTCGAGCAGGAACGTAGAATCAATTCTACGTTCCTGGTTCGAGGTATTCTCTGTAAAATAAGATCGTTGTGCACAGAGGATCGCAGATTATGTTATTCATTTTTGGAAAATATGAAAATCTCTGACATGTATGTTGGAGCGATACGATTCATAACGTTATATGTGGTATTTGCACCTATCAGTAAAAGAAAGCCATTTTGATTGTTTATATAGCCCCAATGTTGGCGATTTCATCGGCTTATTTAGAATATAATCAATATTTTTTGCAACTCGTTTTTGTAGCATGATTATTTTGTTAGTATAGTTTTTGGTAATTGAATATGCCGATTTTTATTCATACTAGTCGGAAATGCCGACACACTAATCGCCGGAAGGGTTGTTTATACTTATTTAATGAACATCTATTGAAGATGCTGATAATGATGCCGACAGAGTAATAAAACAATCAAGGAAGTGCATCCTTTTCCTTAGTGGATGGGGTGCATGTTTTTTAACAAACAACAAAAGTATTTTTGTTATGTTATTTTGTTGGTTTTTCCGTATTATAAAAAAAATTGTTTTCTCCTAGTTTGGATTACATAATAGTGTAGTATTCTTATACAAGTAGTTCATGTAAATAAAACTAAAAATTAGTGAATTGTAATAAAGATGGATACATTTTGCAATATTATCTTGCTCGTTCACAAACAGAAACTGTGCAGTGACAGAATCAGAAGAAATAAAGGCATCTACAGCAGTCAACAAACTTATGTTTCGTTTAAGTGTATCAAATTTATACTTTGAAAAACTACTTGAAAAGGATGATCGGAGCGATTTTTGAGTATATCATATACTCAAAAAAACTCGGAAAGAGCTGGGTAGCTAGATTTTATAGTAATAATTCCTGTGAAAGTTTATCTTTATGCAGTGAGAGATGAAGAAGATGAATCGCGGCTGAGATTTAAAATAAAATGTATACTTCTTACATACAGGCAGTGAGTGAGTCAGCAGATCACGATCCGTCTGCACATCAGTGCACTCTTTACATCATGATCTGCACTGTTAACTATTCAGTCAATAATTGTTCATTAAACTCGAATTTAGACAATATATTGAAAGATGGACACGGATTTAGAAGGATAAAAGGTTATAATAAGAGCACATTTATACGTTTTTTCTTTTTGGTAGATCGGGAAGAATGACAACTGACGTGAAAATATTACAGCAAATATATTTTGATAGGGGTCTTTATTTTCAAGCCGTAAGTTTTCAGAAATACTAAATAAATCAAGCGAGCTGTTATAAAACATTCTTCTTACTGTTAAAATTACTCCAATAATTATTTTTAAAAGACCCTGTTTTATTCTCAAATTATGATAGATCTATGGTACGAGTAATTTCATTTTCTTTGATGTAATATACAACGACGTAAATTATTCTTAGGTTACAAACAAATTTCAATTACTAAAAGGGGGTGGGGGGAAGAGGGGGTTGGGGGGAAGAAAACAACGCACCAATATGGGCAAAATTTGAGTGTACCTGTAGAAGGGATTTTACGTTTTGGAAAATAATAATTATTTAATTTCATCCACTAGGCATATTTTGATGGCAGACGCATGTGTTTAGGTATGAGAAGCCTAAATCGGTGAAAACCGGAAGCAGGATATTTTGTGTAGAGAACATGCGGACCTACACTATGTGTTTGATTGCTGATTGGTTGAAACTAATTAAGTGGATGCATACGGGAAAAATTATTTTGCAATAATCGCTGGATGATATATCACAAATGAAATATAAAGAGAAAAAACCTGGATATAAATTATAATTAAAATATTTGGTATTTGAAAATACTGACATATTTGGTCGGTGACCACTAAAACTGCCACGGAAATGGGGGTGGTGTCATTCAGCTCCAAATTACTGGCATAAAGTATTGGATCACATGTATAAATTTTGTTATTTTTATGTGGGACTAGGATGGTTCTACAAAATAAAGTGCATTTCAGCAGTCGGTGAGATTTTAGGTAGTCGCACCGGCAGAAAACCTTAAAATTTAAGTCCATAGAAATGTATTTAGGCTACTTAAATTATACCTTTACACGCATGTAAGCTTCTTTCGGTTTCATCGCATGTGTTGTATACGTCAGCAAACAGCAAACTCCTCACTTCGATTTGATTGGAAGAGCTCCGCTCTCTTGAAAAAAATATTTGCACGCAGTCCCGCAGGGGCCTGTCAGCGAATGAGGGTCAAATAAAAAATTTCAAACTCGGTAAAATCGTGTCCAAGGTCATTTTCAAGGTTGTTTAAGGTGGCATTATTTTAATATCCCGAAGTTGTCGGCATAGCCTTTAAGTTTATACAGACAAAAAGTGTTCCATACTGTAACTGTCGTTTCTATGGAAGGCCAAACCTGTCTTAACCCGCGTATTCGGTTTATTACGGTATGGGTGTCGAAATGATATATAAACTTCTGTAAGACCTGTGTTCCTGATATATTTCACCGGAACTTGCTTTTAGTGTGTGTCAGTTGTTGAAATTAGGAACAACCATACGACTCTGGCGAAAAAAAAATTCTTCTGTAACATAGCACAGTTACACGTATTTTCTTGTATACTAAAAAAGTAGAGATTTCATATTCACAGGCGTATTTAATAATTTTATACAAAAAGACACAGTTAAAACATCTCAATCCTTGCCAATGAATCCTAAGTAATTTTCCTTCAATTAAAGAAAAAATACAACATCGATAAGATACAGATTGTATCTTTCCTAATAATTATGAACTTACAAATTCATTTGATAAAAATGTATTAATTAAAATCTAAATCTATATGCGGAATATATTTTTTCTGTACTTTAGATACAAGATTCCACATTAAAATTATTTTAATCTATATACAAAAGAAAGGATATATTCATCAACTGATTTTAGCAGCTTTTCAATCGACCCTCGCTTTGCCTGCCCGCTTTTGTCCGGTAACCGCATCCCCAGCAGCGCAAAGTGGCAAGCTCCGTGTCTTTTGGTACAGAGCAGAAGAGGGTGTGTTAGTGGTTGGCTACTTGCCGTCTGTTCCTTTTCTTATGTTTGCATGTATATCCGTATTAACTTCATTGCTCTAACAAGTGTTTGTTTGTGAATTGCAGGAAGCTTTGCCGAAAAATACAGAAAAAGAACCGGTGTATGCGTCTTTTCCCGTCGTTTCCGGTATGTGTATTTCTTCAATTAGTTTGTTTTTGTGTTTCTTTTTCATTAATATTTAACATGATCGATGTGCTGCCGTTCCTGAGCCTACCGTACCTTGTCTGAGCACCGATACCTTGTCTGAGCACCATACCTTAGCAGCTTTTCAATCGATTGTGAACCACCCTCGCTTTGCCTGCCCGCTTTTGTCCGGTAACCGCATCCCCAGCAGCGCATAGTGGCAAGCTCCGTGTCTTTGGGCAGAGAGCAGAGGAAGGGTGTGTTAGTGGTTGGCCACTTGCCGTCTGTTGCTTTTCTTATGTTTGCATGTATATCCGTATTAACTTCATTGCTCTAACAAATGTTTGTTTGTGAATTGCAGGTGGCATTGCCGAAGAATACAGAAGAAGACACCGGTATTCGCGACCGTACCGCGCCGTTTTTTTCTGCGTCGTTTCTGGTATGTGTATTTTTCTTCAGTTAGTTGTTTTCGTGTTTCTTTTTCATTAATATTTAACATGATCGATGTGCTGCAGTCTGAGCACCGATACCTTGTCTGAGCACCATACCTTGTCTGAGCACCGATACCTTGTCTGAGCACCATACCTTGGCAGCTTTTCAATCGATTGTGAACCACCCTCGCTTTGCCTGCCCGCTTTTGTCCGGTAACTGCATCCCAAGCAGCGCAAAGTGGCAAGCTCCGTGTCTTTGGGCAGAGAGCAGAGGAGGGTGTGTTAGTGGTTGGCCACTTGCCGTCTGTTCCTTTTCTTATGTTTGCATGTATATCCGTATTAACTTCATTGCTCTAACAAATGTTTGTTTGTGAATTGCAGGTGGCCTTGCCGAAGAATACAGAAGAAGACACCGGTATTCGCGACCGTACCGCGCCGTTTTGTCGCGTCGTTTCCGGTATGTGTATTTTTCTTCAATTAGTTTGTTTTCGTGTTTCTTTTTCATTAATATTTAACATGATCGATGTGCTGCAGTCTGAGCACCGATACCTTGTCTGAGCACCATACCTTGTCTGAGCACCGATACCTTGTCTGAGCACCGATACCTTGTCTGAGCACCATACCTTGGCAGCTTTTCAATCGATTGTGAACCACCCTCGCTTTGCCTGCCCGCTTTTGTCCGGTAACCGCATCCCCAGCAGCGCAAAGTGGCAAGCTCCGTGTCTTTGGGCAGAGAGCAGAGGAGGGTGTGTTAGTGGTTGGCCACTTGCCGTCTGTTCCTTTTCTTATGTTTGCATGTATATCCGTATTAACTTCATTGCTCTAACAAATGTTTGTTTGTGAATTGCAGGTGGCTTTGCCGAAGAATACAGAAGAAGACACCGGTATTCGCGACCGTACCGCGCCGTTTTGTTTCGCGTCGTTTCCGGTATGTGTATTTTTCTTCAATTAGTTTGTTTTCGTGTTTCTTTTTCATTAATATTTAACATGATCGATGTGCTGCAGTCTGAGCACCGATACCTTGTCTGAGCACCATTCCTTGTCTGAGCACCATACCTTGGCAGCTTTTCAATCGTTCGTGAACCACCCTCGCTTTGCCTGCCCGCTTTTGTCCGGTAACAGCATCCCCAGCAGCGCAAAGTGGCAAGCTCCGTGTCTTTGGGCAGAGAGCAGAGGAGGGTGTGTTAGTGGTTGGCCACTTGCCGTCTGTTCCTTTTCTTATGTTTGCATGTATATCCGTATTAACTTCATTGCTCTAACAAATGTTTGTTTGTGAATTGCAGGTGGCCTTGCCGAAGAATACAGAAGAAGACACCGGTATTCGCGACCGTACCGCGCCGTTTTTTTCGCGTCGTTTCCGGTATGTGTATTTTTCTTCAATTAGTTTGTTTTCGTGTTTCTTTTTCATTAATATTTAACATGATCGATGTGCTGCAGTCTGAGCACCGATACCTTGTCTGAGCACCATACCTTGTCTGAGCACCGATACCTTGTCTGAGCACCATACCTTGGCAGCTTTTCAATCGTTCGTGAACCACCCTCGCTTTGCCTGCCCGCTTTTGTCCGGTAACAGCATCCCCAGCAGCGCAAAGTGGCAAGCTCCGTGTCTTTGGGCAGAGAGCAGAGGAGGGTGTGTTAGTGGTTGGCCACTTGCCGTCTGTTCCTTTTCTTATGTTTGCATGTATATCCGTATTAACTTCATTGCTCTAACAAATGTTTGTTTGTGAATTGCAGGTGGCCTTGCCGAAGAATACAGAAGAAGACACCGGTATTCGCGACCGTACCGCGCCGTTTTTTTTTGCGTCGTTTCTGGTATGTGTATTTTTCTTCAGTTAGTTTGTTTTCGTGTTTCTTTTTCATTAATATTTAACATGATCGATGTGCTGCAGTCTGAGCACCGATACCTTGTCTGAAATACCTTGTCTGAGCACCGATACCTTGTCTGAGCACCATACCTTGACAGCTTTTCAATCGATTCGTGAACCACCCTCGCTTTGCCTGCCCGCTTTTGTCCGGTAACCGCATCCCCAGCAGCGCAAAGTGGCAAGCTCCGTGTCTTTGGGCAGAGAGCAGAGGAGGGTGTGTTAGTGGTTGGCCACTTGCCGTCTGTTCCTTTTCTTATGTTTGCATGTATATCCGTATTAACTTCATTGCTCTAACAAATGTTTGTTTGTGAATTGCAGGTGGCCTTGCCGAAGAATACAGAAGAAGACACCGGTATTCGCGACCGTACCGCGCCGTTTTTTTGCGTCGTTTCTGGTATGTGTATTTTTCTTCAATTAGTTTGTTTTCGTGTTTCTTTTTCATTAATATTTAACATGATCGATGTGCTGCAGTCTGAGCACCGATACCTTGTCTGAGCACCGAAACCTTGTCTGAGCACCATACCTTGGCAGCTTTTCAATCGATTGTGAACCACCCTCGCTTTGCCTGCCCGCTTTTGTCCGGTATCTGCATCCCCAGCAGCGCATAGTGGCAAGCTCCGTGTCTTTGGGCAGAGAGCAGAGGAGGGTGTGTTAGTGGTTGGCCACTTGCCGTCTGTTCCTTTTCTTATGTTTGCATGTATATCCGTATTAACTTCATTGCTCTAACAAATGTTTGTTTGTGAATTGCAGGTGGCCTTGCCGAAGAATACAGAAGAAGACACCGGTATTCGCGACCGTACCGCGCCGTTTTGTCGCGTCGTTTCGGTATGTGTATTTTTCTTCAATTAGTTTGTTTTCGTGTTTCTTTTTCATTAATATTTAACATGATCGATGTGTTCGAGCACGTATGTCTGACCAACCTGTCTGAGCACCGATACCTTGTCTGAGCACCGATACCTTGTCTGAGCACCATACCTTGGCAGCTTTTCAATCGATTGTGAACCACCCTCCCTTTGCCTGCCCGCTTTTGTCCGGTAACCGCATCCCCAGCAGCGCAAAGTGGCAAGCTCCGTGTCTTTGGGCAGAGAGCAGAGGAGGGTGTGTTAGTGGTTGGCCACTTGCCGTCTGTTCCTTTTCTTATGTTTGCATGTATATCCGTATTAACTTCATTGCTCTAACAAATGTTTGTTTGTGAATTGCAGGTGGCCTTGCCGAAGAATACAGAAGAAGACACCGGTATTCGCGAGCGTACCGCGCCGTTTTTTTCGCGTCGTTTCTGGTATGTGTATTTTTCTTCAATTAGATTGTTTTCGTGTTTCTTTTTCATTAATATTTAACATGATCCATATGCTGCAGTCTGAGCACCGATACCTTGTCTGAGCACCGATACCTTGTCTGAGCACCATACCATGGCAGCTTTTCAATCGATTGTGAACCACCCTCGCTTTGCCTGCCCGCTTTTGTCCGGTAACTGCATCCCCAGCAGAGCATAGTGGCAAGCTCCGTGTCTTTGGGCAGAGAGCAGAGGAGGGTGTGTTAGTGGTTGGCCACTTGCCGTCTGTTACTTTTCTTATGTTTGCATGTATATCCGTATTAACTTCATTGCTCTAACAAATGTTTGTTTGTGAATTGCAGGTGGCCTTGCCGAAGAATACAGAAGAAGACACCGGTATTCGCGACCGTACCGCGCCGTTTTTTTTGCGTCGTTTCTGGTATGTGTATTTTTCTTCAATTAGTTTGTTTTCGTGTTTCTTTTTCATTAATATTTAACATGATCGATGTGCTGCAGTCTGAGCACCGATACCTTGTCTGAGCACCATACCTTGTCTGAGCACCGATACCTTGTCTGAGCACCATACCTTGGCAGCTTTTCAATCGATTGTGAACCACCCTCGCTTTGCCTGCCCGCTTTTGTCCGGTAACTGCATCCCCAGCAGCGCAAAGTGGCAAGCTCCGTGTCTTTGGGCAGAGAGCAGAGGAGGGTGTGTTAGTGGTTGGCCACTTGCCGTCTGTTGCTTTTCTTATGTTTGCATGTATATCCGTATTAACTTCATTGCTCTAACAAATGTTTGTTTGTGAATTGCAGGTGGCTTTGCCGAAGAATACAGAAGAAGACACCGGTATTCGCGACCGTACCGCGCCGTTTTTTTTCGCGTCGTTTCCGGTATGTGTATTTTTCTTCAATTAGTTTGTTTTCGTGTTTCTTTTTCATTAATATTTAACATGATCGATGTGCTGCAGTCTGAGCACCGATACCTCGTCTGAGCACCGATACCTTGTCTGAGCACCATACCTTGGCAGCTTTTCAATCGATTGTGAACCACCCTCGCTTTGCCTGCCCGCTTTTGTCCGGTAACTGCATCCCCAGCAGCGCATAGTGGCAAGCTCCGTGTCTTTGGGCAGAGAGCAGAGGAGGGTGTGTTAGTGGTTGGCCACTTGCCGTCTGTTCCTTTTCTTATGTTTGCATGTATATCCGTATTAACTTCATTGCTCTAACAAATGTTTGTTTGTGAATTGCAGGTGGCTTTGCCGAAGAATACAGAAGAAGACACCGGTATTCGCGACCGTACCGCGCCGTTTTTTTGCGTCGTTTCCGGTATGTGTATTTTTCTTCAATTAGTTTGTTTTCGTGTTTCTTTTTCATTAATATTTAACATGATCGATGTGCTGCAGTCTGAGCACCGATACCTTGTCTGAGCACCGATACCTTGTCTGAGCACCATACCATGGCAGCTTTTCAATCGATTGTGAACCACCCTCGCTTTGCCTGCCCGCTTTTGTCCGGTAACTGCATCCCCAGCAGCGCATAGTGGCAAGCTCCGTGTCTTTGGGCAGAGAGCAGGAGGAGGGTATGTTAGTGGTTGGCCACTTGCCGTCTGTTCCTTTTCTTATGTTTGCATGTATATCGGTTTTAACTTCATTGCTCTAACAAATGTTTGTTTGTGAATTGCAGGTGGCCTTGCCGAAGAATACAGAAGAAGACACCGGTATTCGCGACCGTACCGCGCCGTTTTTTTTTGCGTCGTTTCTGGTATGTGTATTTTTCTTCAATTAGTTTGTTTTCGTGTTTCTTTTTCATTAATATTTAACATGATCGATGTGCTGCAGTCTGAGCACCGATACCTTGTCTGAGCACCATGCCTGTCGAGCACCGATACCTTGTCTGAGCACCATACCTTGGCAGCTTTTCAATCGATTGTGAACCACCCTCGCTTTGCCTGCCCGCTTTTGTCCGGTAACTGCATCCCCAGCAGCGCAAAGTGGCAAGCTCCGTGTCTTTGGACAGAGAGCAGAGGAGGGTGTGTTAGTGGTTGGCCACTTGCCGTCTGTTCCTTATGTTTGCATGTATATCCGTATTAACTTCATTGCTCTAACAAATGTTTGTTTGTGAATTGCAGGTGGCTTTGCCGAAGAATACAGAAGAAGACACCGGTATTCGCGATCGTACCGCGCAGTTTTTTTTGCGTCGTTTCTGGTATGTGTATTTTTCTTCAATTAGTTTGTTTTCGTATTTCTTTTTCATTAATATTTAACATGATCGATGTGCTGCAGTCTGAGCACCGATACCTTGTCTGAGCACCATACCTTGTCTGAGCACCGATACCTTGTCTGAGCACCATACCTTGGCAGCTTTTCAATCGATTGTGAACCACCCTCGCTTTGCCTGCCCGCTTTTGTCCGGTAACCGCATCCCCAGCAGCGCAAAGCAAAGTGGCAAGCTCCGTGTCTTTGGGCAGAGAGCAGAGGAGGGTGTGTTAGTGGTTGGCCACTTGCCGTCTGTTCCTTTTCTTATGTTTCCATGTATATCCGTATTAACTTCATTGCTCTAACAAATGTTTGTTTGTGAATTGCAGGTGGCCTTGTCGAAGAATACAGAAGAAGACACCGGTATTCGCGACCGTACCGCGCCGTTTTTTTTGCGTCGTTTCCGGTATGTGTATTTTTCTTCAATTTGTTTGTTTTCGTGTTTCTTTTTCATTAATATTTAACATGATCGATGTGCTGCAGTCTGAGCACCGATACCTTGTCTGAGCACCACACCTTGTCTGAGCACCATACCTTGTCTGAGCACCGAACCTTGTCTAACCCCTTGGCAGCTTTTCAATCGTTCGTGAACCACCCTCGCTTTGCCTGCCCGCTTTTGTCCGGTAACCGCATCCCCAGCAGCGCAAAGTGGCAAGCTCCGTGTCTTTGGGCAGAGAGCAGAGTAGGGTGTGTTAGTGGTTGGCCACTTGCCGTCTGTTCCTTTTCTTATGTTTCCATGTATATCCGTATTAACTTCATTGCTCTAACAAATGTTTGTTTGTGAATTGCAGGTGGCTTTGCCGAAGAATACAGAAGAAGACACCGGTATTCGCGACCGTACCGCGCCGTTTTTTTTCGCGTCGTTTCCGGTATGTGTATTTTTCTTCAATTAGTTTGTTTTCGTGTTTCTTTTTCATTAATATTTAACATGATCGATGTGCTGCAGTCTGAGCACCGATACCTTGTCTGAGCACCGATACCTTGTCTGAGCACCATACCATGGCAGCTTTTCAATCGATTGTGAACCACCCTCGCTTTGCCTGCCCGCTTTTGTCCGGTAACTGCATCCCCAGCAGCGCATAGTGGCAAGCTCCGTGTCTTTGGGCAGAGAGCAGAGGAGGGTGTGTTAGTGGTTGGCCACTTGCCGTCTGTTCCTTTTCTTATGTTTGCATGTATATCGGTTTTAACTTCATTGCTCTAACAAATGTTTGTTTGTGAATTGCAGGTGGCCTTGCCGAAGAATACAGAAGAAGACACCGGTATTCGCGACCGTACCGCGCCGTTTTTTTTTTTGCGTCGTTTCCGGTATGTGTATTTTTCTTCAATTAGTTTGTTTTCGTGTTTCTTTTTCATTAATATTTAACATGATCGATGTGCTGCAGTCGAGCACCGATGTCTGAGCACCGATACCTTGTCTGAGAACCATACTTTGGCAGCTTTTCAATCGATTGTGAACCACCCTCGCTTTGCCTGCCCGCTTTTGTCCGGTAACTGCATCCCCAGCAGCGCAAAGTGGCAAGCTCCGTGTCTTTGGACAGAGAGCAGAGGAGGGTGTGTTAGTGGTTGGCCACTTGCCGTCTGTTCCTTTCTTATGTTTGCATGTATATCCGTATTAACTTCATTGCTCTAACAAATGTTTGTTTGTGAATTGCAGGTGGCTTTGCCGAAGAATACAGAAGAAGACACCGGTATTCGCGACCGTACGCGCCGTTTTTTTTGCGTCGTTTCTGGTATGTGTATTTTTCTTCAATTAGTTTGTTTTCGTATTTCTTTTTCATTAATATTTAACATGATCGATGTGCTGCAGTCTGAGCACCGATACCTTGTCTGAGCACCATACCTTGTCTGAGCACCGATACCTTGTCTGAGCACCATACCTTGGCAGCTTTTCAATCGATTGTGAACCACCCTCGCTTTGCCTGCCCGCTTTTGTCCGGTAACCGCATCCCCAGCAGCGCAAAGCAAAGTGGCAAGCTCCGTGTCTTTGGGCAGAGAGCAGAGGAGGGTGTGTTAGTGGTTGGCCACTTGCCTTCTGTTCCTTTTCTTATGTTTCCATGTATATCCGTATTAACTTCATTGCTCTAACAAATGTTTGTTTGTGAATTGCAGGTGGCCTTGCCGAAGAATACAGAAGAAGACACCGGTATTCGCGACCGTACCGCGCCGTTTTTTTTGCGTCGTTTCCGGTATGTGTATTTTTCTTCAATTTGTTTGTTTTCGTGTTTCTTTTTCATTAATATTTAACATGATCGATGTGCTGCAGTCTGAGCACCGATACCTTGTCTGAGCACCACACCTTGTCTGAGCACCATACCTTGGCAGCTTTTCAATCGTTCGTGAACCACCCTCGCTTTGCCTGCCCGCTTTTGTCCGGTAACCGCATCCCCAGCAGCGCAAAGTGGCAAGCTCCGTGTCTTTGGGCAGAGAGCAGAGTAGGGTGTGTTAGTGGTTGGCCACTTGCCGTCTGTTCCTTATGTTTGCATGTATATCCGTATTAACTTCATTGCTCTAACAAATGTTTGTTTGTGAATTGCAGGTGGCTTTGCCGAAGAATACAGAAGAAGACACCGGTATTCGCGACCGTACCGCGCCGTTTTTTCCCCGTCGTTTCCGGTATATATTTTTCTTCAATTTATTTGTTTTCGTTTCTTTTTCATTAAAGAGACATATCTTATAACTGATGCCAAACTTAATAACCTCCAAAACATAAATAATATAATATTTTGAAGTATTATAACTTAACCTAAAAGTTTCAGCTATGCATTCCTAGTTACTGCATTCAATAATCTATGTAGATTGTTGTTGTACAATTAATTGGTGGATGCAATTTATTACAGAATGACTCTGTATTGATTAATTGTGGTGATATGAGGCATTTTTCGCCATAGGTTCTTCTTTGAAATTGTACTATTGATCATTCTACGTTCATTGAACACATAATCTATGTTCCGAGAATATAATCTGCTAGATATGTAGGGAATGCCCCTGATGTGCTGCGGTTCCATGATTGTATATTATTGTATATAGAAACTTAAAAATTCTTGTTTGAAACTAGTAGTACTGATTTAATTTAACTTGCAACAAGTAAGGTCTTTGTGACTGTAAAATAATTATCCCGTTGGAGATGAGACCCCAGTAGGGTGTAGAAATTTTAAAAATTCTTTTTTTATAAAACACAGACCTTTCCAGATGTTCTTTTTCAGTATTAACGTTGTACCCTGCGTACCCTGCAGGTTTTCTAAATGCGTTTCATTTTATTTTGTTTTCCTTGCAGATAACTGCATCCGTGAATAAAGATGATTTTCGAGTCGTGTCGTGCCGTACCGTTGTCTAGGTCAAAGATCATGGAATGAAAATGTACGTATAGATTCTGGTATATATTCTAGGATGTATTGTGGCCTTTTTATATCATTGCATAACATGTTTTTATTTTTAATTTCAAGAGGCGATGACACATCCTTTGGTACATTTACCGGCTGTTATCAAAGAATGTTGTACATGGATGTTTTCTCAGATAAACCACGTAACTGTAGAATTGTTTCTTACTTAAAACCACATATTAACAGACAAGATACTATTAATGTTGCAATGACTGCAAACTATTTACATGTAGCTTTTTTCAGGTCAAAGAAGTTGCGAGAGGGCAATTGCATTATTGATATTGCCTTGAAAGATTCGATTACAGATGGGGGTCAAAAAATCACAGAACCGAAAATTTGCTGTTTACTTCCATCGTCAAAATTTATTACCGACGAATCTCAAATCTTGAAGTAAGATACAAACAATAACAGCTGTACAGCTCTTTTTCTGTACAGTAAGAATTAAAGGTACTTGTTGAATACAGTTGCTATTAAATATGTACATCTATAGGGATTAAACAATAAATGGAGGGAGAGAGAGAGAGAGAGAGAGAGATATTTTATTTAAGTATATCACAGATGTACAAACATGGTTAAAACAAACATGATGCATACATATACATATAATTAGATGTATACACAAGTTTATAAATCATGATATGCACATTAATACCAAGGATAACACTAAAAAGGGAAAAGTGATTCTCCCTTATTTCCAATGTGGTCCTTTAAATGACGTAATCGCGATTGCAAAAATGATACATCTAATCAATGCATATTTATACTTATTGTAGATTTCCTGAGAACATGCGAATTCCTGGCTCCCTGCTTATAGACATCCCCTGAGCACGATCTCAGATTCAGGTTTTTTTAAAGCAGCGATAAGCACTCATTCGGCATTTACTGCGAAACCGCCCCTTGAACATGAAATCGTGTTCAAGGATTGTTATAAGCACGGGCCTGGTCGAGGGCATCGAGATGGATTCGGATCCTTTATCTTATATTCACTACGAGGAATCGACCAAAATCGTTTAAGTGTGAAAATTTACGAAGAAACTCAACAGAATTCACGTCAGGACAGAGACGCAAGTCTGTTTATTATAGTGCCATTTCCGACTTGTGGGACACCTCATTTTCCTCCCGAAGCTAGGCACCAGAAAGGTAGGCATACGCTAACCATTATCTAACTAACTTCCGGCTCACCAACGGGCCATATCAGAAAAATGACACCCCTGCTTTGATTCGAACCTTGGACCTCCCGCTACCAACGCAGATGCTTAAACAACTAGACCAACGGAGCCTGAATGTCGAAGTAGATATAATCAATATACAAAATTACAGTTTTCTTCCTTTGTACGAATGATTCTACCTCGGTAGGTACGTGACATCATTAAAACATGAGATTAATAGTATCCAGATTGTTTTCTGTAATTGATATCAAATGATTACAAGCGACTGTGTGTAAGTAGTCGCCTGGATAAGCAAGGGGATGTTGTATGCACACATTATATGTGAAGCCGCCTTGATGCAGTGGTCTGGGTCCGTCCGCCTCAGGATCGGAGGGACCCGGGTTCGATCCCATTCGAGTTTCATTTCATCCGTTGTGAGTCTCGAGAGCGATTAATATTTCATTCCATTTGGAGTGAGTCTCGAGAGCGATTAATATTTCATTCCATTTGGAGTGAGTCTCGAGAGCATTGATATAAGTTGTAAGAACTTGTTTCGCAATCGAAAGAAAATAAGTTTGCTTATATAATATAATTATTTAAATGTTTTCAAACAATGTATCTGACTATTAAAACATAATAATTATATAAAATATTGTAAAATATTACTTCTATTAAATGATCCGAACATTTGCAATTAAAGTTACATTTACATTTCAGGTATATTAAGATGTATTACACATGCATAATTTGAAAACACACTCACAGAATGGTTGATGGCAAATTATGAATTTGGTAAAGTACACTATTTCTTGTTTTGAACACAACGTAAATGTCAGTAGTTCTCTTAATCCCATGTTGTTGGAACGAGATGGTTATGCAATATTCATAATCTATTTACACTAACCTCGCTAAAATTTCAAATGCACTTGTCCATCTTTTAATAATTGAAAGTTACATTAATAGTTCAAATGGTAGCAGAACGAAACTTTCCTGACTGAATAGCAAACGGCAGATATTGACCACAGTGCACGTACGTGAAGGCTGATCATGATCTACAGTGGTTGCAAATGGAAAATTATTTGACACCAGCAGTATAAGACTTAATCATAACATGTATACCATTCGTTGTTGTTGGTGTTGTGTGTGTTTAACGCCCGTATCAATCTTATTTCGGTCATTTAATATGTGGGCAGTTTACCTAACCATCGCTCCCGGCAAGGACCAGCACTACACTGATACTGCTACTTTTCTCACATAGAGAAAGACATGACCGGTGGCAGGGCTCGAACACATGACCCCCAATCGTTGAGAAGTTACAGTGATTCCAAGTCGGCGACTCTAGCCACTTTTCTTTGCATTATTTTCAACTGGTTCAATGTCAGCTGTATATAATTTTCTCCTCATTTCTTATGATAACTAAAAATTGATTTGTCTGTGTTTTGTTTTCAGGATTTGGTTTCTACATGGAAGGATATAAAGTTTGCACTCCGACAGTTGATTTGTATAGCAACCAAAGACATAGTTCTGGCTTCCAAAACTTTCACTGCAGATGTTTTTATATATCTGTTGTATGTACTGCTAAAGCAAATGAACAAGGCACGCTGAAGTTATTTACTGTTGATTTTGAGAGATAGAGGTCGTCAAAATTTTGCTGGTATACTGTTGAAGATGAGAATTGTTGGCGGCTGACTGCTTTAGTCTAAGGAAATATACAAACGTGCTTGATTTACTATAAAATTAAATGGGGGACCTGAACGAAGTTAATGTTAAAGGACCTGAAGCGACAGTTAACCAAAACAATGTTGACCACAGGGACATCTACGAGATGGTATTAGTTTTCGCAAAACTGTTCATAGAGACATTTGAACTTGCTTTCACATCTAAGCACAAGGCATGTTCTGGATAAAAAGAGTTTTAGAGCAAAGTGTTAAATTTATGAATGTTGGGTAATTTTCATGTTGAAGGTCTTAATTTTGAGGGCCTTTGTCCCCGGTTGGTTTTTTTCCTTCCCCCGTGACATTTATATTACCATCGTAAAGTTTGAAAGTAAAAAAAAATATTTTTAAACTTTGTTGAAAAAAAAAAAAAAATAATAATAAAAAAAAAAAAATTTTTTTAAAAAATAATAAAAAAAAAAAAAACCCCCCCAAAAAAAAAAAAAATAAAAAAAAAAAAAAAAAAAAAAAAAAAAAAATAAAAAAAAAAAAAAATAAAATAATTTTTTTTTTTTTTTTTTTTTAAAAAAAAAAAAAAAAAAAAAAAAACCCCCCCAATTTTATCTCTATAGATATTTTAAAATTTAATGTTTAAGATCATGTTTAAGACCGTGTTATTCATTATTTTGTTATTTATATTCAAAGCTTTAATACTGCTCAAAAAGTACGGTCAAGAAAAGTTCTTAAAACATGTTTAGAAAATTAAAAGAGATAAGTTATTCTCAACCATTTCTTTCATTAGTGAATTTATTATATCAAATTGAAGGAAATTCATTTTACGACCCGTCGAATTAAAAAAAAATTTTTTGTAATGTTTCAACTATGTTCAATAGGAATGAAAATGTAGTATATATTTTTATGTTATTTAGCTATAACTTTCACACTGCTTGCGTTTAATGATACTACACCATTGATGAATGCATTACACTAAATTGCAATTATCATATTGGAGGGTATAATCACTTTGAATTTACTGCTATTTCAATTTGAAACTCTGTTAGGTCTCTATATTTTATTATGACCTGTCGAAATAGTATTTGAAAATAGAAGCATTTTCTTTAACCGTTCTTCATGTGTACGTCGCCGGCAGGTTGTAGATTATGCAGTTTAAAATAGAGTATGAATTGATAACGATGATAGCAATAAGAATGATAACAACAACAATGATAACATTAACAATGATAAGAATAATAATGATAACACTGATAACGATAACAATGATAACGATAACAATGATAACAATAATAACATAACAATAACAATGATAACAATAACATAACAATAACAATGATAACAATAACATAACAATAACAATGATAATGATAACAATAACAATGATAACAATAACAACCACATGTCAAATAGCATAAGTATACTGTAAACCAGTCAGTAATTTTCGATCTTTTGATAGGCGCCTCATTCAATCGCAAATAAAATATACAAATTAGTTTTCCTTGTTTCAGAAAAAAGAATTCACGTTCGTTGTGTTGTTTTGCTGTTTATTAACATGAAGTCGCAAAAAATATTCGCCTATCAAATCGCTGAAAATTCACTGGTTTATAGTAATTTTTCATTCTGTATCTTAAACTGCGTTGGCTACACCCTGTTGAAAGTACGGCACTGTGGCTGTGGTAGCAACGGGAACGACAGCAAAGCAACATGCCATCAACGGCATTGTAAATGGCAAAAATCATCAACTAGAAATAAGAGAAAGACACATGGCCATCGCTGTTTAGTCAGGCCTGTGTAAAAGACCCCCCTTCAAATAAAGATCAGCAAGAAGGAAAGCTTATACCGTTCAAGTTCAATCAATATACATTGATTTAAAAGCTTTAGTAATTCAATGTTAATGAAAACTTGAGATCAACAATTTTAATTAAAGTGATATTACCCTTCAAACTGACCATCATAATCAAAGTTTAAGAAAGTCATTTAGCATTGGTTTTAACTCTGAGAAAAATGAATGTTGGAACCGAAGTTGTGTCTAACTTTAAAGTAACGAATCTGTAAAACAGTTATTTCCATTGAATACAGTTGAAATCGTTTTGGACTACATGTATCCTGGTCTACAGTTTTTCACTGCTCGTAGGATCTGCTAATGAGACACATTTTAATTTAAGTTTCTTACTTGACTATTCTGTAGCATTTCCATTTTGAAGTGTTGAATAACTTTGACATACATGTATTTATTGCCAAATTAAAGGCATGATTAAAGTCCCTTGATCACTTTGGATTTCTTATCGTTAATGTAGGAGTTTTACGCACATTTCAACCTTTTGATCATTTTAATATGCGGGCAGTTTACCTAACAATCGTTACTTGGAAGAACTCCTATCCTCCGTAAGAAACTGCCATATTTTTCACATCACGAGACACGGTCGGTAGCGGGGCTCGAACCCATGACCCTCAATCAATGAAAGTTCACAGTGATTTCAAGTCAACTACTCTAAACCACTCGGCCGCGGAGGCGAAGTAGACCGTTATTCATCCAAGAACCATTCCAAGTTTTGCTTTTTAGAAAGAAGATATATGCTATAAATACAGTGCAAAAAGTACTTTCTGACAATCCTTTTTCGTAAAGAAGTGACATAGATACGAAAGAACGGTATGCGGCGACGACATTGTTTTAGCAATTAAATCTCTATTAGTAAACTCATTTATTCTTTTCGAGTAAGTCTAAAGTGATCTCGGGCCTTTAAAATTATTTAGTTATTTTGAAATGGCACTCCGGAACATGGAATATACTCAGAACCATTAAGAGTAGTTCCCGCTTTTTAAGTGGGTAGTTTGTATTTTTGGAAAGAATGTAAATTAAAACTGTTGATAGATATTCTGTAGTACTGTACCTTTAAAAATTGGTACTTATTTCATATTGAAGAACGTTTTGTTTTAGTAACTTATGTAACATTTTTACTCAACAACCTTTTATAATATCAAAAAAATGTTGTACAGTGTTGATATAATTCGTAGATACCCCCCAACCCTTAAATTACATGAAAATGTCTGTAGAATATTATGTACACGTATTAAAAATCATAGACGGCTTCCCATATAAGTAGGAATTTGCAAACAAAACAAAGCCCGTGCAAACTTTAAATTTACTTTTTCGAGAGACTTAGTCAGGCCGTTACTATGCGACATCATTTACCAGGCCCTGATTTCACGAAAATCCTTAAGTATTAAATTACTCAGTAACATGCTCAACTTATTTCAACACTTGTCAGCCCCTTGCGTATTTATTCATGTAAAGAATTTTAGTGTGTCAGTGTCGTACTTACCCATTAATAACATTTTTATACACTGGTCAGTGTATTTGTGCAGGAAATGTTGTTTTACAGCAAGTAATTTATATAAGTAAATGACGTAAAAGAAACGAATAACATGAAAACTATAGTTGTTTTGATATAGAAACATGCTCCTGAACAGAGTCCGTAGTTTCAGTATTCTGAGGAATAGCCTGAGGAGTTGAAAGACTCCGTGCATGTTACGGATCCACGTTTCCTCCACAGGGGGTTTTTCGTGTACGGCCAGTATTCCCATGAAGAATATAGCATTGTCTGCTAGAGCATGATATCGCGACGGGAGACACTGTCAGCGATTTAATACCTATGTAGGAATTATTAAACGGGCGAAATATATGTATTTAATATGTTGTTGTATACAAAAATGTACATTATGCATGCCAATAATAGTATGGTTGTGTATATCATATGTTAAAGTACAAGTCTCCCCTTTCACTAGTCACACAGTTACATGTACATCTTGCCATTGCAAAGGGAGTTTGTTGTTTTTGTGAGTAGTTCTGTTAAGACAGACTATTATCAATGTTGTGCCAACATGCCATAATTAAAACAGGGTCACTGTAAATCTGCTGTATAGGTATACGACTAAATAAATTATCTGTTCAGTTCTGTTCTGTTCTGATAACATTATTTTGTTGTATTTTCATTTGTACTTTGTACATTTGCCTGTATGTTTGTTTTGATTTTTGACTCAATACTGATTTATACACATGTCATGCATGAGAAACTTTTTGTTTCAATACAATAAAATTTCTGTTCTGTTCTGTTCTGTTCTGTTCTGTACTATTAAAGTATTAGTAGAGTTCTTGTCTTTTTTGTTATTAATTATGAAAACACTCAAGTACCGGGGTACCAGGAAGAAACTGGGGTGACATATATTACTTTTAAAAACTGAAAAAAAAATGGTGTCCTTTCTAATACCCATCAAGCATGTCACTAGAACAACAGTCATGAGCTCTGGTATCTCATCGGCTAGTACTCGAGATGGGATATCACGTGAGCAAAGAATATGTCTGAATTATCTGTTAATTGTAATTGGTCGGAATAGCATGTACTGTTGGTATGTCCATACTGCTCATTAGCCAAAGACATGTTTTTGCAAATAACTGCTGTTTTGCGCCCAAAAAGGTGTGCATATTAAAATCGCACCGTCCGTCCGTCCGTGTGTCCGTTCTTACATTTTCTCATGTCCGGGCTATAGCTTTGTCATGCATTGAAGGATTTAAAAATAACTTGGCACAAATGTTCAGCACATAAAGACGACGTGTGGCGTGCAAGACCCACGTCCCTACCTCAAAGTTCAAGGTCATATTTTGAGTTTAAAGGTAATGGAATCCTGTACATATGCACACGTTCGTGTCCGGACTGTAACTTTGTCATGCATGCATTAAAGGATTTTAAATTAACTAAGCACAGAATGTTCAGTACATCAAGACGAAGTGTTGAGTTCAGGACCGAAGCCCCTACCTCAAAGGCCAATGTCCCACTCGGAGTTTATAGTTAGTGAAATCCTGTATATATGCACACATACGTGTCCGCACTGTAACTTTGTTATGCATTGATTGATTTTAAAATAAATTTTGTAATATTTCGATACCTAACCCAAACCCTGATTTAGGAAATAAGTCTATTCGTACATTTTTAGTCTTTTAAGACATGTGCGTATGGTGCAATTCATTTTCTCTATTCTTATGTGTAATTTCTGTGTTTTAAAACGAATCTACTTAAATTGTGTTCATAATAAGTACGACATTTCGTCTATGGCTAAAATGTATGGATATTGTTCTTCCGCGGTCCTGTTAATCGTAATGTAGGAAATAATACTTTTTCGTGCTCAACTATTCTACACTCACAGACTTTGTATCAACAGTATATATAGGAAAGAGTTTACTTTTAGCTTCCTTCTCAATCCTAATAATTATGTTTGTTGTATTATTATGAACTATATACATACATAAACATATTGTTTAAACTAATCATAAAGTTGTTTTCATAAGAGTTTTTGTTCGTTGCTTCTCTTCTTTTTGGTGTTCAGTTATTAGGTTATTGTTATCAATGCGGTATTATGGGATTTAACACGCATTATGACCGGTTACTATAACTTGTAACCCGGGGTGCCAGCTAAAATTCTAAAGTGAATGGGGATAGCAGAATATTTTGTTTTCATCACACGGGTTCAGTCACCTTACCCGGCTCTGTGCTTATAACTTATTTGTGCTCAACTATATATTATACACTCTAAGACTTTGTATCAACTGCATATTGAAACATTTTATAAATTACTTATAGTCTCAAAGTGTGTCCGGAGACAGACGTGTCGGCTGTGACAACAATTAACGACGCCGTTCTCCAAAATGAGGACGTAAAATTTAAACCGTAAAAGCTACCGCTTTTAACGACACCGTTCTCCGGGATAAGGGCGTAAAGGCTATATCGTTGCAGCTGTTTTCCTCCTGTTCCTAAGTAGGCTTACTACCTATGTAATAGTTTTTTTTATTCAATACACATATATAACGGTCTTTAACGAATACTTTTTATCGGCGACTGCGTTAGCTGGAGCCTTTAGAACTTTTTGCAACCACACACCCGGCAAACTGTTCACATATTGTTCTAACGCACAATGCTCTAAAATTCGATTTTGGCATTGTATGTACGTTATGAAAGCATCGCAAACTTAAATGATGTAACCAATCAGAATCGACGTTACAACATCAGTGCCTTAGAAAAGTAAGTTAAAGACTAACATCATCTTTAGAAAATATCTCTATCATCAAAATGATAATCATTTTAATACTGTAACACTTCTGTTTGTGTAGAACTAACTTTTGAATTCCATAATTAAATGCTGTTCAAGTGACGCTGGTATCCTGGAGACGGAGTGTACGCATGTGAAAAACCATTTGCTGCGCCGTTTCAAGGAAACGGACATTACCTAAAACACGTAACAATTAACGAAGCCGTTGTGATGACCAAGGAATCACCTTACTGAATGGACTTATAAGGCACCCACGTTGTCTTGGTTACTTAGCAACGTGTAATCACTGAATCACAGAAGTCTGCAGAACTGGCCTTGAAGAAAGTACGATTGGTTGTTTTATTTTTATGATAAACAACAAGAAATGTGCAAAAGTAGAGAAATGTATATTTATTGTAAAGTAACATATTATTATAAAGTCAAATATACCTATGAAATCACGAAATGTAAAATTGAGGTAGTTTCGTAATATTGAGGTAACATTGTAACAGTGAGATAAAGTTTGCAATAGTGAGGTAACTTTGCAATAATGAGGTAACTTTGTAATATTGAGGTAGACTCGAATGTCAAACAAATTTTCATACAAACACGCAGAACTAGGCCATTTTTGTATGCTAATGAAGTTCCCGCGTTTACCACGTTTTGCCATTATTAATACACTAACTAGTATAAAATAGTTTTACAATTCCTCCGTCTTACTCCCCAACAAGATGAACGGTGTGATCCGTGTTTTCTCCATTAAGTTTGACCCCATTCAAGGTTTCACATGCATTTTCAAGCTCATCTTCCTGTGAACTAGTGTGCAGACGTTTTGGCGATATGTCAATGTCAATGGTTGGCTTGTGTTTTGGGTCGTTCAGTGGTATATGCTTCCTCATCACCCTGTCTGTACAGTCCTTTATAACGGCAAAAGAATATCGGATGTCTTCGGATGTTGTGCGTTCTGCGCATACTGCCAGGCGCAGGAAGTAGATGTCACGTGCAATGGCGGGAATCAGATACAAACGACCATCGGCTACGATTTCTTCAAGCAGCTTCTCACTCAAGATATTGTCACCCTTCAAAATATGTGAGTATACAGCAATAATATGCCTAAAATTTTGAATGTACGATATTGAATATTTCTGAATGTGTATTTAGATTCAACTTTTTTATCGCCATACACAATAATTCATCTTCAAAATTAAGGTTTGAATATTTTACATTACGCAGTTAAATAAATACCTAGGTTTTTGGTATTAAAAGATTCATTACCTTAAGCCGAGAACAAACGAGTGCCATAATAACCTCTGTAACAATTTCAAATCTTCCATCGTCTAAAATCATCTTTTCGAACTCCTGGGCCAACTGACAATGCTAAAACAAAAACACATTCAAATCAAAGTATCGAACTTGCAGATGCTTTAGATAAATGATACCACTAATAGTTTGAATGACGTCGGGAATATTTCCCCTAAAAATGAAGCAAAAATGTACATTTACATGGGGTTCGAACAATATTTCCCTAAATAATGAAGCACAAACTTTATTTAAACATAGAGGGAGATTCTGGGACTAGTTCCCATAAAAAAATGAAGCACAAATGTACACGAAAATGGAGATTCTTAGAATATTTCCCCGAGACTAAATTGAATGAAGTACAAATGTACACGTAAATGGAGATTCGGAGATTATTTCTCCTAAAAGTGAAGCACAAATAAAAGAGTCTGGAATATGAAGCACAAATGTACACGTAATGTAGTTTCGGGGAATATTTCAACTGAAAATGAAGCACAAATGTACACATTAATGTAGTGTCGGGAATATGAAGCACAAATGTACACGTAATGTAGTTTCGGGGAATATTTCAACTGAAAATGAAGCACAAATGTAAATGTACACATACATAGAGAGTCGGAAATATTTCCCCCAAAATGAAGCACAAATTTACATATAAATTACATACATACATGTCGAATATACTTCTGTACACCTTCAACTCCGTATGATCTCAGCATAAACCAAAGCTTGAGAGAGCGGAACCTTCGGCCCAGTGGTATTTGCCAATGCTGGAAGAGATTATTAAAAACATACAAAGTATACTTTCTACAAACTGCAACGTACTTCATCCAAAAATTAAAACATTTAAGGTAGGATAAGCAGCTGTTTACAAAACAATAATTACATTGTGCTTGTCATAGATGAAATAAATGTTCTGGAACTGTAAGTATTAAACTAATTATGAACAAATCACATTGTATACATTGTATCACTTACTCTGTAGTCAGGTACATTTCCTTCGTTTTCATGTCTGAGGTATATGGGATCAACATTGAAAGCGTCTACCAACAGCGAACTATCTTGAATCCTGTAGGAATACGAAAATTAATATCTGTACGGTTGTCGCAGACCAATCACAGAGAGATGCTCACCTTCTCTGACTCTGGAGCCTCCCCTCTCGGTGCTCCTTGGCAACAGAGGCAACCTGCTTTGTCACGTTGCATTTTTTGTAGAATTGTTACAATTTTTTTTTCGTGAATAATTTCTTTTAAATATTCATAATAATTCATACAATACTGGTATACATGTGATCTGTTTTCGTAATTTACACTTTCGTCCTGTCACCAAGCTGAAGCACTGAAGCATTGCGCTATACAGTGTATATTTACAAAGGTTGGCTAAAGTCAGTCATAGTTCGTGTTTTGCAGTCTCGTTAGAGACCTACTGTTCATTTAGGATGATATGACAGTAGCGTATTAGATATATGCACACACAAACTTTTTGTTTTCATTTCATAGAAAGATAGATCATGCGTAAAATAAAGGATTCACTCATTACATTGTTAACCAGTTTATTTACTGTAACATTATAATAATTGACTTACCCGTTACGTCACTGTCACATTATCTTAAATGAACCGTTGTTTTAAGGGAAGCTGATCAGTATCATGTAGATCATGTATATGATTTTATCGAACTGTCCTTACTTTTACAGATCTACGCCTTCTTCAACAAAAAAAGTCAAACCATAATTTGATGTAGGTACATGTGATATTTTTGCCTTAATTTAATAGTCTAATGCCTACGTTATAACGAACTCCTTGAGAACATTTAAATTTGTTCCTTACATCCGGAGTGTGCTATATCCGTATAACATTTTCATATTTAATAAAGAAGGTAACAATATGAGATCAAAAAAATGTGTTCATTGTATATGGAATTTCGCTTGTACGATGTGTAGTTTATATAGGTCCTGGGCTACTAAATTAAGGCAAAATTCAGCCGACCCTTATGATTGATGATATCGACGAATCGGGCCAGAACAAATATATTGTATATACACTTACATCATTCTGCTATATATTTCAGTGATATAGTGCAGAGTCGACATATCAATTAATTGTAAAACAGAAAGGAGTGTAAAGAAAAACTTCAAAAGTCGGTTTATGAGCATTAATTTGATCTGCATGTCTTTATAAAAAACGGACAAAATCAAAATTTAATTAAAATTAATCGAAACCACATTCAGAATCTGTTGATAAAATAATTTAAAAACAATTGTGTCAGAGATTTTCAAAGGCACAGTGCAATACCGGGAACCAGGGTTTGTCGGGAAAGCTAAAAATGGTAGAGAAAAATAACTAAGGGAAACAAAGGGGTTTAACAAGCTTATAGACATTCATGGGTTAGGGTGGCACTTCCAAAAGGATGGTTACAAAAAGCTAGAATGTCTCACCACAAAACAGACAAGTCAAAAGCAATCAGCATCCATTTGTGCGGATTAATTGTAAATGTTTGAACAAACTAAAACAAAGAAAAACACTTTTCTTGACGTACTCTATATCTATATTCTATTTTTATTACACAGGTTTTGATTTTTTTTCTTCAAATCTCTTTCATGTTTGTTGTTTATATAAACTGTTAACAGCAACAATGAAATCACGCCATTTCGTTAATAATTCTTCTTTATAAACGATAAAAAGCAAAAGGGTTGAGCAAAGAGTAAATGGAACTGATTCCAAGTAAATAACATAAATGCAGAACCGTGTTACAACGATTACCGCCGCAATAATTATCTTTCGACCTTATCTTTTCTTAACAATTGTAGATGAACGACGACTAAGTGTATCGTGCCTGCTCTTTCAGCTATTTGACTAGGTATACATGCGAAAGAGAACGTGTAAGACAGGTCTCGTCTGCTGTTGTACAACTATATCATCGTTGGCATTTGCCGTCCATTGCGTAATAAAATTTGATTGTTAAAATTGACAGTTCAAATGCAAATCACAAAATAAGTACATAATGTACATGTATTCCAGACGTGATTTCATCCTTTTACCTCAATTCCGTCTGAATTCGGGACATACGAAAGCACTCCCGGCGTACGCAGCATCTATGTGAAGCCAAATATCATTTTCTTCGCCTATAAGATAAACATGTACGCATTAAAAATGGAGGCAGAGGGCAGAATATATCCAATATGCCTTTCTGTGGCCAAAGAGCACCCAAATTTGGGTTTAGACGCCAGTTTAGTTTATACTAATTCAATTATTCTCGATTGCGAAGCAAGTTCTTACAACTTATATTAATCGCTCTCGAGACTCATTCCAGATGGAATCAACCTCGAAGAGAGAGAGGCAATGTGGAATTATTTGTGTCTTGCCTAAGGACACTACCGACATGGCGGCGCCAGTAATGCGGCATGTGGCAGCAATTCAGCTGGTGACCTAAATAACTAATTTGTCAATAAGTCACTTTTGTTTCGAAGAAGGGCTGATGCTAAAAAGAACGTACAGCTTTCCGATCTTTTGTACATGGCGCTGGTTGGTGGCACATGTAAACGGTATGGGAACAGGCTGATGTGGGATATTATGTGTGTGACTGAAATTAATTTTTAAAAGGTTGCGTATAAAATTGATTGAAGTATGTTTTTCTATAATTAGTTAAAAGCTTATTTATTAACTTGTACTCATTTAATTACGTTCAAATCACATAGTTGTCATACATATTGGTCCGATTTCTTCCAAGTTGTCAAAAGCACACGATCCAGTTGTTCCAAGAGATGCACATACCTAAAATATCAAGGCAAAGAAAACGCATGAATTTACATGATTTTTCAGTCTCAGAATATGACAATGTGAATAGTTAAAGTCCTGGTTTCCAGATAAATTCAAACAGAATGGAATTTTCAGTAGAGTTTTATGTACGAAACAACAAAAAACGGCAACCCTGCAATACATGTACCGGTATCAATGCATGTCTTGATACCGGTACATGTATTGCAGTGTTGCAGGTTTTTGTTGTTTCGTACGTATTATGATGCTAATTCCTATATATTATGGTGCAAGCTACGCAATGTCTGCGGCAAAGTTAGTCACATCTATTTTTCGACCCTTTTCAGTTGCTTTATTATTGTTTTTCTCCTTTGTGTGTATGTTTTATACTTATCCATTCCGGAAAACTGATAACCAGTGTAATCAAAGCACTGATAGTACCAATGTAGCAGTCTATAAAGTCAGTTCCGATATCATCTGAATTTGGTCAGTAAGATTGACGAACTAAGTACGAGTGACTGAGATGACAACATTACTGATGTGCAGAGCACCTGTCATAGGCTAAATATCCTAAGATTGCAGTAAAGATTTTTTTCGGTCATTATCAATAAAACTTACGAAAAACGGGATTTTGCCTTCAGCCTTATCCTTTTTAATTCTCTGTCTGAGAGTTTCCCCTTGTAGGCTAAAACTGTCGTCGCTTTGTAATTTCACCATGCTAACAGCACCAAGCAGGCCGGATCTGTGTACTGACGAGTTAGCCTGGTAAAACATAGTTAAACAACTTTGCCTAGATCTCTAAATTTGCATGAACTGAATGCCAACGAGTAGAAGATGAAAGTACAAAAAAGTTTTTATCTTTGTACGCATTAAAAATATTTACTTTTAAAATTAATTGCGGAAACTGTAGCAAAGTCATCTAGTACAAGCTAGATTATCACTACATGGAATGTGAAAGGTACATATTCAAGTTCGTCCATCAATAGAATACTGCAAATAGGGTAACAAACGTGGAGATGTACATTTTGCTATTTTTTCCGAAATCCCTCACTTCGCTAATTTAAAAGTTTTGCGAAATATTCATTTCACAGATTTATAATCACTGAGAATTTTTCTTTCGTAAATGAAGAGTCTAGCGAAATCTTTGTAACGCGAAAATAATCACATTTACAGCATAATGAATGATCCTTCATCACGATACGTTAAGATTATTCAAACTCATCACAACGACTTCGGTGACTCGAGAAAACTGCAAGAGTATCAAAGTTACCTGATCAGAGGTGTATCCGACTAACTTGGATATGATTGTCATTTCATCTAGCTCCGGGTTCTCGGCTTTTAGTTTTATGACCATCTTCGTTCTGGCCGCCAACAAACATAGAAAGACAGTCTCGCTGGCTGTCGTCTGTAATATTCAATGCTATTTGATAAAAAGTCTTGCTTACGACTGATCAGTTTTCAGCCTTAGTAATTCCACCTTAACATTTGTCCTGAGATTACTGCAAAACCTTATATAAGCAAGAAACATCTACTGTACTCATCCCTTTACTGACGGTTTATCAACCTTTGACCTGTTTTTATGACAGACACTCGGCACTATTGACGCCAAAGACTCTTGTAAACTCTTATTTTTATGACTAATTTAGTTGTGTCACTTGCAACTGTAAGTGTCTTTTTGCAGCTCAACTGCTTTGGTGTGTTATCAACAGGTTACGAAACTAAACAAAGATGTACCAATGACACTCACCTGCATCACTCAAACGGGGAAGTAAATGCGACTCTTAAACAGTTTTACATCTTTTGAGACAACTTGGCCCGGACGCATTGCCGCCTTCAGGCAAACTTTTACATTTGCTGGTACACTTTATCTGCTTCTTGCAATTTCATCTGACTTTTTTTCGTTTGTGTTTGTTCCTCTTGAACTTGTTTACATTTGGTTCTGTCGGGGCTTTTAGGTGGTGGGGGTGGGGGTGCGTTGGATACTACTTGTTATACTGTATGCCTCGCCAGCAATGTTTTTTGTTACATTCCGTCTTCAGAACTACTACACTTACCTTTTATAGTTTAGGAAAAAACGCATGTCAGATTAATAGATCCCGTTTCGGCATTACTTCTGCTTACCTATATAAACAACTTTCTTATCTTTGTGCTTTTTTGTTACTTTTACCTGAATGACTCCACCACCCTTGCCTTTTCCACAGTGCAGGAACTGTCCAGGAAGGCCAATCATTTTCCCAAGCCAGTCTGTAGTTATCATTTCAAGTTCAGTACATGCAGGACTTGCTGCCAGTGAAGAATAAAAATATACCAGCAATATCTAAATCAAAGTACTGCAATCACTGGAAACCTGAAAGACACGCTTCCTTACACTTACACATGCTGGCTTACTTGCATTTGAATCAACGATATTTCAAGCCTCGTTGAAGTGTAGAGCAATAATTTTAACGGTTAAATCTCATAAGAAATGCATATGTCTGATTTCAAAACAAGAATGCACATGCATAGATACTGGTTTTGTAAAAAGAATTAAACTTTTGTTTTTAAAACGTACCTGTAAAAACTGTTGAATCTGTTTAGATTAATGTAAAAAAGCCTAGATCTACTGAGCGAAATCTTCAGACGTAACAGTTCTACTAGATTATACATTTAGTCATGATCCGTGTACGTCTTTCTAATCATGAACATGTTTGGTCCTTTCTATGTCATAGACTAGTAAGCGTACCTATGAGAAGCCAATGCATCCAATGGTATCAGACAACTTGTCTCCCAGAACAGAAGGGAACGAGTTTCCGGCGGCATAGTAACCGTGGAAATATGGACTGTGTCAGTGAGAAATCTGAATTAAATAAAAATAACATGGTGGTTATATGATTTTGTTATTTATATCCGGAGTATGTTATATCCAAATAACATTTTCATATAAAATAAAGAAGGGAAAAACACGGGCAGAGATCATGTGTTCCTTATATCCATAAGTTCGTTATATCCGGAGTCGTTATATACGGAGTTTACTGTATTTTGATAAGGAAACCATACGTTGAGTGGGCAAAACTTTTACGGGTGACTAGTGATAACTGTCTTACATTTTTTTCAGATTGCAAAACAAGAAATATCACAACTTATTTCTGATATGGTAAGAAATGAAAACTTACCCCTGGCATTATAACCTTTTCTATGTCTTTCATAACTTCAGCAAAATCTTCAGGTTTCTCGGGGGCCTCGTCTGGTATTAATTTCTAGTAAAACAAAGAATCGGCGACATGTAAAGTACCTTTAATACCAAACTTCTTTCTCAGAAAGTATACTTTATCATTGGCATAGGAAATATTTAAACATCTAAGGACTAAATTATAACATGTTGGTGGGGATGGGAATAACTTACTCTTATCATTATTATCATCGACTTATTACAATCAAATACGGTAATTGAAAAGTGCAAGTAAGATAAAAATACGAATCGCAGAAAAAACTTACACTACTGTAAAAAACCTACATATCTAAGGAGTAGTAATTACGTTTTACTTTGTGAAAAGTAAAATTAAAAGTTGTATAATTCATACAGACCAACAGTAAACTGAACAATCGAAACAGTTTTTAAAATCCGTTGAAAATGTACAGCAAGAATTTCTAAACGATGAAAAAGCATACCTTGAGGTACCCTGGCTTTACCCTATGAACGACAGGACGCTCCCTGATATCTTCTATATAGTCGGCGATATAGTCTACCATCTCTCGACCATACCTCCTGAATTCCTGTATATCCATCTCGCTTTATCTAAATTCTAAAAAATGTTATAAAATCTTCAGTCATATATGACTTCAGTATATATTCCAAGGGGTGGAAGAAGGAGGGAGGATACATTGTATGAAGAATGGTTTTGGGCACTTTTTAATATAAAATGATTAAGATTTCCTGCATAATCTACAAATTCGAAACTAGTGTTCGATGGTTTGTGCCGAGAAGTACCTGCTTTTATAAGATTTGTGTGCATTTCATGTTGCCAAATTTTCGCGCTTAGTGGTTATTGTTACGCCAAATAAACCCGTCCAATGTGTGCATTTACATCCAATAATTGTTTCACAACCACTGTTGAATGTTCTACTCACGTCCAAAATATTTTCCTCTCCTAATTCGTTTGAAATATAATGAATTACATAAAACTTCTTATAATTGGAAATATTTTATTAAAATATGGGTACTTACTTACATTTACATCAAAGCTAATGATAATTTATGATAGTACTTCTTTTTTATCTATCGATCCGTTTTAATCCCTGTTTTACCTTTGTTTAAAAATATTGTTTTGCTCCAGTACTAATTAAAAGACTTGTAAATAAAGTCTCATGTCAAGCAAAGATAAGAGAAATGGTACGTTACTAATTTTGGTACGGGTAAGAAACAGCTGGTCATACATGTATATATTTAATCCGATACGGCTGACAATGAATGACATACACAATTGTTCTCCTTGACTGGTATAGGGGCAGATTGGGTGTTCTCAGCAAAGAGACAGACATTACTGAGATTAGGGCTGGGCAGTTTTTGCGTGTTTTGTACTACTTGATTATTCTCGATTACAAAACATTGTCAAGATGAATCTAGGCTAACTTCAGATTAAATCAACCTGTCCTATATAGAAAGAACGACAATGTGGAGTTTTTGTGTCTTGCCTATTTTCAATGGTAACTGGTGGACTGGCAGACGGAAGATGTACGACGGACGTTGAGCGATCCAAATAGCTCACCCTGGTACTTTATGCGATTGGCAAAAAAATGTGGAAGAGACCTTACAGCAGAGAGACAAGAAAAATCTCACCTTCATGTACACAAATGTATACTGCAATATTTTTCTTAGATATATTAATTGCTCTAAACAAAACTAGGTAGATAATAGGCAAAGGGGACAAAAATACAGACAAAAAACTGTCTTCTTATATCTCCATGTCATACTCACTAAAGATTCTTTTGAAAACAAAGAAGTCACTATGCAATATCATAACACTGAAGTTTAATGATTTATCTATTCAATTACTTGATACAAATATAGGATAATATTTAAATTTTCCATTTTCTGACGACATTAATCTAAAACATTTGTTCCTAGAAGCACTAGTACTATCAGCATGGTATTCAGGAATGTTAATGGAGCAAATTTATTGACTTAACATTTTAAATGATACTCGTACTTAATATGATATTAACAGTGACTCTCTCTCGAAATTCTGTCATATTCACCTTTCCAAAGCATTAGGGTATTATACGAAATTTTACCCGCTGAAAAACAGTTCCTTGTTAATATTCACAACAGTAAATAAAAATCAACATTTTAGTGTAGTGTTTTATATGTATTTAGATTCACATACTTTTGCAGACCTGGCACGTGATTTATATCGGTCAGTCAGGACTAAGCATTTACGGTAGGTACATGTAGACGATATTAACTCTAAAAGATGTCCTAAGGTTTAAAACCCTTTAAATGCCGGAAAAGGCAATATATATAATGAATTAAATAAAAATGACTTGATATGGCTTTAAAATAATGATTTAATTAACTAAATTAACTGTTCTACGCGTTTCATACAATTCATCAGGCACAATTGTGTAGCACAGTTAATTTAGTTAATTAAATTGTACATTGTCCGTCGCCAGCATTTCATTTGACCATCTTTGTAACTACATATTACAATGTAGATGTTAGCCACAATTACTCTGGAACATCCTTGCATAACCCGTTTTAAAGAACAACAAAAGGAAATGGTTCTGATCCAATGCACCTTTTGAGAATAGAAGATTCATCTACTGACAAAGGAAGGATTGTCACGAAACGTCGCATGAAGTATCCTTGCACTTCTTCAAAAAATAATTGATATGGTTCCAGTCAAACGTCTGAAACAGCAATACCCCTACAATCATTTTGATTTTTCACATAGTCATTTAAAATATCACTTTGACGACCGAATTGGTCCACATATCTTGTTTCCTCTTGAGACATTTCATTAGTTCTGGATAAAACGTAATTGTAAATTTCATAAACTATGAGCTGATATTTGAGATAGTTTTAGTATTTTAGATAACTTTAACGGTCTGTGATCATTTAGGATATTAAAATTTAGGTAGCATTTTACCATCTTACCCTCGAAATTGACCGTAGCTTGTACAAACAAAAATCCAAGCATTGCTCCTTTTACGTATTCTTAAATAAAGCGCAAGAAGATACGGTTTCTTACTGAAACTGACGACTCAAGTGGGTAGTTAAAGTTGTTTAACCTATTGTCTAACGAATTATTAGGTTGTGCCCTCCGTTAATTTTATTAGTTTATCAAATTAACGCCAAAACGACGTTTGAGCTCTAAATACAGCTTTGATTTGAGTTGGATAAACGGTCAGGGTGATGAAATTAATAATGTTGCCAAACACATATAAACAAATGCCGACTGCGCAAGGAATAATTACGATGATAATAAGTTTCTCTATCTCTCCATGTTGTCTCGGTTTTTTATGGCGAAACCATAGTATTCGACGACGTAGTTTAACAATAATTAACTGTCCGTTATTTGTGTCATCGCTTATGTGATGTCCTGCTCTATCACAGTTAGAATATTCATTCTTCCATGTGTAGGTCTGGTGGTTGGCTTGTTTTAGATGGTTCTAAAGATAACTTGATGCTACAATAGTCAAAGATATATTATATTAGTGAAGCAAGTTTGGAGACTGTAAATCACCCGAAAACACAATATCTGCGTTCTATTTTACACATTCACCGGTAAGATAAACATTTATACTTTTTTTTCGAAAAACATGAAAATTTGATGTTACTGCGTGTAATTTATATAAATTTATTTTGTTATAGAAAAGTACCTTTCAGACCACAGCATAATTTGAATATGGTCATTGCTTATTTACGCTTATCATTTTGAAGGATGGCGCCTGCGGGCGAATGAAAACGAGAAAATTTGGCTGGAATCCGTTCACCAGAGGCACATAGCTGCAGATCTTTACACAAAGGGTCTATTTTGTAGCTGTTTGTCTTAGTTTCCTTTTTTTGTTAAACTTTAGCGTGAAATAACCTATATCATGCTGATTGTTAAAGTATATAACATCTTTGATATATTTATGTAAAAAGTACATGTTATATTCCAGTCACGAACAAAAGTTAAGCTATAGGTTATATTGAGAAAGTATTTTTTGGTAAATAAATTGTCATATATGATTTCTAATTTAGTTCTGGCCGTGATCTTCCTTTAGCACTAGAAATTACAAACTTTTGGACAAAAAAGGAGGGTGGCATCTCCTAATAAAAATCTCCTATTTAGACACACAAAAACATTCACAGCATCAAAGGAGAGAAAATTAAATATGTGTGAAACTATTTCAAGACCGCTTAGTGGTTTAGTAGAAGGTGTCATTAAAACTTATTTTTCTGGTTTCTACTCCGGTTGACATTTTGTGCACAAGAATGAAATTTCTTGTGCAATGTAAAAGGAAATGTTAATGAAATATTCTATTTGATGACGAGATGGTTATGATAATTTCCGTATATTCTATTCATTCTAGATCACCGTTGGTATCAACTTACAAAGCAGAATCTGTGCAAGTTTTGCTTGAAGAACACGTGCCATTCGGGATACATAGACTTCCTATAGGTAAGTTAAATTAAAAGTTTATACAAAATATATTAGAGCAAAGGAGAGACAATATAGTAATCAATACTACGATTTAGAACTATAACCATAGGACTATCTACTAGACAGTTAATTCAATGACTATAAACGAATATGTTAAATTACTATGATATATAATAAAAACAACAGGTCTAAAACATCAGGGTCCCACAAAACGAAAAATCAATTACAGAAGATCCAAAGTATTAAGGTTCTATCTTTGGGCAAACATTTTGAGATTAGTCACATTAATAGGGTCTGGCAAAACGTTTTGTAATTGGGTCGAACATTTTTAGATAATATTAACAGAGCCAAAGCATTAAGGTCCGGCTTAAGGTTTTGTCATTAGATCAAACATTCTGAAATAAAAATAACAACGTACCCAGAGTATTAAGGTCCAGCATAACGTTTTGTTGTTTAGTCAAACATTCTGAGATAATAATCACAATAGAGCCAAAGTATAGGGGTCTGGCAAAACATGTCTTTGGAGCAAACATAATGGATAACAACACAGCATAAACATTAGGGTGGGCGAAACATTTTTGCATTGAGTCTTACATTCTGAGATGATGATAATAACAACAAAGTCAAAACACTAGGGCACGGCTAAACGTTCTATCATTGGGACAAACACTCTTAATCAAAAATATTTTATGTAAACCATGAATAATCCCTTTACCTAAATGCTGCTAGGTAGTCTTTTGGAGGAAAAATATTCAACTGAACTTCCAGTAATGTGTGATTATTAAACGTGTTAAAGTTTTCCTACTGAATTAACTGTATACGAACCGCCAGTAAAATGTTTTATCAAAACGTTTTAACATACATTTTAGAATCTGTGTTCATTTCACACCATCAATGGATATGGCTGGAACTGGAAATGGCACTTCAACGACATCTGGAATATTTGCACCGAATTCGTCTGTAATAGAAAGTCAAACAGACAAGTCTTTTACTAACATTTCTTTCTATATTGGTATTTCGGTTGCCATTGTCAATTTTGTTACATTATTTGGTCTCATTAAGTATAGAAAGAATGTCCCGGGAACTGATTTCTGGCATCAACTTGTTGTTTTGAATCTGACAGATATACTGCCCGGTTTAGCTTTAATGTGTTTAGCCCTGGCTTCTTTAAGTGTTCACCTCCAAACCACGATACATTTAATCTTTTGTAATATTGGAGCTTTCTTGTATATATTATATTTGCCTTTATCAATGGGTAACTGTTGCATTATAAGCATCCGTAGGTATGTATGTATCAAAAATATAAATAGAACGGCAAGAGATATATGGAATAAACGCAAAACATTAATAATTAGTTTAGGTAACATCATTATATCTTTTTCTTCGTTTGGACTGTCTATTGGTGCTGTAACTATACGCTTTGGTTTTAACCCTGAAGAATTATGCAGAATGATAAATAAAAGTGGTCAGAATGCTTACAAGTCACAATTTATCAGGGGTCCTCTCATTTTGGTAATGTTGTTCTTGATTGGAACAAATGTCTTTACCATTTTAAGCATTTTCAGATTACGATCTAACGCAAGAACAGATGTAAATTATTTCAGGACGGGTCCTAATTCAACAAATGACACAACCACACGTGACACAATGTCGACAAACGTTATGCAATTACAAATGGAAAGAAACCGATCTGCAACAAAAACATTTATGCTTATAATTTTGCTGTTAAACATTTCGACCATTCCAACTATAGTATTTATATTGGTTTCAACCGTAGGTGATGTAAAAATTTCTGCAGAGTTGACAGAAATAATAAGCCGGACAGTCGTCTTTAACTCGTTCTTTAACCCATTTATTTATTCTTTGTGTAATGCCAGTTTACGTAAAGCGATTTGGACTGATATCAAGATTGTTTTAACAAGGTTCAAATGCGCCCCCAACACAGAATGAATGAATAGTATTAATATTGGTCAACAGAATGATCAAATTAATCACATCCAGGTTGAAACAATATAGAGAGAGTGTCCCATTATAATAGCCATTATCCGCAGGTTTATATGAATTGTAGGGATGCGGATCAATAACACTGTCTCATATTGTTAGAAGGTCATATGCTTATTCGTCTGTTCCTAACACATTCCAAACTCTATTGGTAACTACGGTATATATTTCCAGGTAAAAGTTTGCATGATGAAGCAAATAAAACACGGAAATTTTGTTGAACGAAAGTCAAGGTGGAACTACCTAGTTCTGTGACATTTAATTTAATCTGATATATGTTTTGGGGGAAACAGAAATTTAAAAAAAAAGCTTTTATCCTATGCAAGTTCTGGTTGTTGAAACTAACCCTGCAGCTTTAATGTCCTGGAAGACATTTTTGGTATATTCAAAAGTGTAGCAAATTCTCTTATTCGTTCCTGTTCGTTCTGGAAGATGGTCTAGTTGACGACTCCATCATTCTAAAATGTTAAGGACCTCCTTATCTGGACAGTTTCTGCCTTCTTACCGGAGTTATTATGTAGTCATTTTCACACCTCTTATTAATCATTCCAGTAAAATGTTTAAAACCAAGTTCACCTTTGCCACGTACATTATTTGTTAAAATAATAACAATAATAATTTGGAAACTCTAGAGTTAATAGCCTGTAATCTATCTTTTGAAGTTCCGACATGAAATTTCCGTTATTACAGATTTTCCTTAATTTTTTTTACAGATTTGTGTTTAATATTTTTAAATGGAATATAAGTAAAATAATTATATTCATATTGCAGATATTAAGTCAAAATGGAAAATAAGTATTTCATTTTGAAATGAAATTGGGGCAACTGCAACTGTATAAGACTTTAGAGTATATTTCCACTGTATGCTTGCATCCAATATGTTGACCAATTACACGTGGTGTTAACAATGACAGATTTCTTGAATACAAATTAAAGCACTAGGAGTGGTTGTATGATTTATATACGTTGAAGTTCATCTTCTTTTAACACCACTTAGTCTGCATTGCTGTTTTATGTCGAAATTCTATTTGATTTTTTTGCGAATGCTGTCACAAAAGTTCTTTGTTTGCTTTGTCAAACATTCTGTATTTCTATTGAACAACCATTTTAATAAATAGTTATACTTCATTTTTTCTTTCCTTGATATATACGTTTTAAATGTATTAAGTACATTCATAATGAATGAATACTGCTTTTGAATATGTTTGGTTTAAAGTCATGTTTTTCCGAATGTAACATGATTTCAAAACTAAATGAAATTCGTAGTTGTTTCTGTATTGATATTTTATCATGTGTGTTTTTATGTCTGAAATTATATGGAGGACATTTTATTCAATGATTGTAATTGCCGTAATAGAAAACGTGATTTTGTTGTAAGTGATGTAAATATTGGGAACATTTAGTTGGGTAAAAAACTTCAGGTTTTTTGTCTCGTTTATATTTTGTATTTTTTTTTGTAGATAATATATTACAGTACATTATAAATATTGTCACGACCAATACCGAGTTTAAGTTCATCAATGTTTACAGAATAAAGTAATAACATAAATTTTCAACACATATTTATCATAAAAGCAACCGTTTTAATCAAGTAGTATGAATATAATTTTTTTTTATCATAATACATTTTTATTTGTAAATATAGAAAACAAAATTACAGATTTATCGTAGTTTGCTTTATTGGTTGTAGAATAGTTTAATAATCCTATATTTAAAAGACACATCCCAAAGATGGATGCAGTTATAAATAGCACAACTATAACTGAAATAATTGTCAACAGTCCTGAAGGTTTCAGCTAACAATTACAGCACTTATCACATATATTAGCGAAATAAGGCGTGATAGTGATATATATATAGTGATGTATCGTAGATCGCTTTTGTGGAATTTTCTTGAACGGAGACAAGTTTTGATATATGTTCCTGTACTATCTATTTATCTTATTTTTTACGCACATTTAGTCCATTTTAAGAGGCACGCCATACAAATTTCAGATGTACAAAATGAACTACATGTATGTGTATAATGTTAAATAAAGTTTTTTAAGAATATTACTGGAAGCGCCCTAGTATGCCAAATGGTAGAATTATTAAAACCTTAAATAACAAAATGATTCGGAACTTGAGTACATTCGTTGAACAGGTGTTCAGTATTAGAACACGCGAACTGTACAATAGGTAATTTTTGTTCAATTGAAATGTACGGAAACGTATATTGACCCCCTTTATATATTTTCTACATTTGCTTAAGTTATCAAGATATCCGTGCATTATATATAAGTCATCAAATACTTCCGACTAAATAACTTATTGAAGTATAACATGAGGGAAACTATGAGATATTTGTGCTGGTTATTATTTTTTTTTAGATAAATGTTATAAAGATCATGTATTGCAGTTGGTGATATTTTTCGTCAGCAAATATTAAGTTTTGGAATAAGTATATGACAAATATTTGATACATTGTACTAAACTAATCAGTTGAATATTTGCTGCCAAAATAAAAGTGACAGAAAACAAAAAGGAATATTTCTCCCTCACATTTAACTTCCTCCACTTTTAAGTTTACATACATTACATCATAATGAATCATAACTTTTCACTATATAGATCTACTACAATAACATGGGTAAAAAGAGTATGAATGACTGATAAAAACATATTTCTTAATTTAAACACAAATTAGAACTTTGTATATTCGTTCTTAGATAGGACGGTAAATAATTTGAAATTTATATATAGGCTCAAAATAGAAAAAGAATGATTTTTACTAACTTATTTTATATATATAAAAGGGGTCAATATACGTTTCCGTAGAAATGTGAAAAAAACATACGATTTATAATACGCTTACTCGACATTTACTAGATTTCTGAAGTGTTTGGGTTTTCGCTAAATTTGCATTGGTATGTTTCCGTATTAAGATGCAATAAAGATTCATAAGTTTCAAATAATTTTGTCATTTAAAAGGTATGGATTTTGTAATAAATATTGCCATTTTTAAGCATGATTGGCTATTTGTTTATCATATGAATGTACAGTATTTATAGTATTCTGCCATATTTGTAACTGTATTGTATGCAGACCTAATAAAACTTAAAACATGATTTATTAGTATATTTTTGAAGACTGCAGGTACTCTCATTAATTACAAACTTGTCTGTCACATTGAGACAAACACAGCAGAATACCTGCTAAATAGAAATAATACAGATACAAATTTAGAATAGGCACTTCAGCTGTTGCAAAACGGGAGTCTTGACAATTTTCCAGCAGCCTGAACATACAACACCATAATTCGATAAGAGAATTGAGGAAAACGTCCTCTGTCCTTCAACACCGTCCTTAGAATAATATAATTTTATTTCCGTCCCTTCTTGAACTGAACGTATGGTAACATATCCTCTGCCAAAAACTATAAAAGTATTACTTTTGTTTTTAACCATGAGAAATTAATCTTTAAACGCTTTGGTGTTCAGCTATAACATTGAATACCTATCTATTATCATTCAATGTTCTTTAAAGCTCGTAGTTGTCGTGCTGCCATTCCAAAGGTTTTATTAAGTTACTAACTGACTAGGGATTGTGAGATTATGATACAGTATTGTAAAACATGCAGTCATTTGCTGTTCTAGATAATAATCCATAATGTTAATTTCGTCACACTTTCAGTTGTTTCTTTTTCGTTAAGTTTTGTCTGTATTTAATGTTGAAAACGTAACACACATGAGGCGAGGGTTATCGAGGTTCCGCCAATGTCCAGATCCCCGAGGGACGGATTTTCCGATCACCATACTCACATGACTGATATTTTTTCTAGCATATCACATCGGTATAAACGTTAATTCATTGCCTTCAAAACAAATACGTAACGACTTTTATAGTAGCACAGTAACTTCACTAATTATTTATTAAATTTTTCATGACGTCATATTCACATAATATTCAGCGCTTGACCCATCTGGACAGAGGACAGAGTTCTCCAGCATGGGTGAAACGGTGGGAATGCCTATCCGATATGTAAGAATTTCAAAGCTCTACAAATTATGTCCATCGTACTTTGTTATCTTTATCACAAGGTCAATCTCAATTTCTACTGTAAATGTTAATCGGTGTGCCTGGTATTATGAAGTTAGGACAACAGTGCACTTACTCTTTTAAAATCCGCAACACAACAAAGAAATTTCAGCTTTAATTTTTTAATCAAGCAAAGTCTTTATTATGTAGTTCTTATCATTATCACTATGTGTAAGCTCACAACTATACCCAGTCTCTCATTAATAACAAATTCTTCTAACGCCGAGGGAGCAAACTGTATTTTCTTTTAGAATAAACTCCAGCATGTTTGCGACAAATGACGTAATTCCGTGTCGTATTAAAGTTTTACAGTTACATTGACATGCTGCAACTCATTCAATAAAGTTCGGGGATGATTTTTTAAGAAAATGACATGTAAGAATCGAATTAATAAATGTGTCATCCAAGGCCTATTTATATGTTTTCTAATAATACACTTAGCTATGTATGAACTGAAATTATGTAAATTATGTATTTTGTTTCAACATAGGAGAAATGTGTATTAATTTACTCTCACAATCGTTAAACACCGTATGTTTCATTCTCCTGTTTTCAAATATAAATCAGTAAATATGTTGTCTCTTACGTAACAATGTTATGTCTATTTTTAGGTGAGAGATTACAAAAGTTGTATCACTTTACTTCTTAATCCTGTATATTTTTATGACACTCGAATATATGTGCATGATTTGACAAATTTGAAATACATACTGTTTAAATTAAATTATGTAAATCAAACAGTGTTAGGAAAAGAGTTAACTGTGAAGGGATTTGTGTCCTTACAATTAAATGTATCAAACAATAGATATTTCAATTCAGTTTTCTTTTACAAAACGTTAAGAAACATGGTTGTAAGATATGAAATGTAGAAATTTATAACTACATTCTTCGTCCGAATATCGGATTTATCGAACTCATCTGTATTTCTGTATTTTCATGGCGTTATCTAACTTATGTATTTCATTAAATGTATTGAAATCACCATTGTTTCTTTCTGTTTTAGTCTTTTTTTTATGCATTTGATCAAGTTTGTTGAGTCGTATGCATTTTTTCTCTGTTTTATTTTAAGCAGCCTGAACTTCAGTGTACTGACAAATCGAGGGTTGACCGCAAAACTGTTGTAACTTATATGAAATAAAGAAGGACTTACAACAGTTTTGCGGTCAACCCTAGAAATATTGATATTAAAACCTAGAATTGTTGCAACACAAGTTAATAATTGAGGAGAAAGAGATATAACTGTTCTTCAATCTTCGTATAACCGTAGGTATGTACGTTTAATACGTATGATTGAATGCAAATAAACAAATATTCATTGTGACAGCAGTTTCATTCAAAAGATGTGCTAGGGAATAGCGTAATTTGACAATAAATGATCTCGTAGTCTTATATCCCACGAATACAATAGGTTCAAGCTAAAACAACAATGATAAATGTCTATAATCAACTGTAAAAATTAACTTTGTCAGAGATCCATATTTGGGTCGAAATTCTCCGACTTAAAATCATTTAGCTTCTCAATGATTAATGGTCATGGGTTCAAACTCCGCTACCAAACTGACTCTTTGAGAAAATTAAATTTGGCAGTTCTTAGGGAGGATCAGAGGGTTAAACTGGTCTTTGCCAGTCATGATGGTTATATAAACTGTACTATTTGTCCGTAATTAGATCAAATACAGGTGAATCCTGTTCATATTCTCGCGGTCTCAGTATCGCATATCCTGTACCAAAGTGTGTAACCAGGCCCCATAATAAGACAACGTTCTTTTCAAACCCAACTTAGTTTCATGCTCATACTTTAGACCAATATAAAACATTTTATTAACACTTTATATATACATGCCCAGTATCTAACAAGTTTGGCGTAATCATTACAAACTGTAGCTGTTTGTGTTTTCATTCATACAGTGCTAGAGGTGAAAAATGAGTGTCTCTCAAACTGAGCCGAACATGAAAACAGTTTTGTAATCATGGGGGTAGGCGTGTTCCAATTATTTGATTAGTTCTCTTCTTAAAATACCATGTTTATTTACACCTTTAGCAACAATGGCCATGTTCATGATGAGGTGTGCCATTTAATAGTCTGCAGATGTAAAGCTTGAACATTATTATTGGAGATCATTGTAATTATTCGAGACTGCAGGTATTCTTATTGGGTTAAATCAATTAGAATAAAGGCGTATCTGTCTGCCGCACCCAATCAAACACGACATAACTCCTGCTGAATATTTGTACACATATAAATCATAAAAGGTTGTTATCAATTAATATTCATTAACTTATATACCGAGTTTTCTATCAGTTGCAACCGGCACGTGGTGGTATTTCCTATTATTCCTTGCAACTACATGTAGTGGAAATTTTTTAATGGAAAATCAAGAAATTCACAGAAAACTTAACTGAATACACAAATTTGGATAACACTTCACTAGTCTTTGTATATAAGAAAATCTGTTTACTGCATTATCATTCGAAGCATTATACATTAAATTCAGACCTGTTAGAAGTGAGTTTTATATATCCTGTATGGTATAGGATTTAAATGAAATGTACAGGGTGATCCATAATATGTGATACTGCTTTGATAGTTTTGTAAAATTGCACAAACTTTATCTCCTGAATTAAAATACCATAAGAACGAAAAACGTTGACGTCATTTTTACAGCGTGACGTCATTTAAATTATGTGGTTTATTCAATATGGCGATGCCAAAGGAGAAGGATGCAGAAATATTTTATAGCTTAGTTTGAAAGTTATTCACCAGCTATAGTTATAAGAACCAGGCAAAAAGATATCCAAAAGATGATAAACTCACTAAACTTCAAATTCACAGCTTTTGAATAGATTTAAACACTCTGAATCAGTTGGAAACCGCCGGCATGAACGTAATTGAAATTTGTTTAAAGAGACTCAACGTCATTACAACACAAATTGGGGGACATACAGAGCACATGTTGTAAATATTGTTTACTGGGTCATTTGGGTCAGCTATAAGAATCTCTCAAATTCCGGTGTCCGTCGTACGTTTGTTTACATTTTCCTTCAAACGACATCTTCTCTGAAACCACTTTGCCACTGTTGATGCTCTATCACAGTTGTTCAAATAATTCCATTCGATGCAGAACTTTGGTTGCCATTAAAACGGAAAGGAATCAAATCATAACCCGCCCCCTCCCCACCCCCAACAAATTTTCTCGAATTGCTACCTAGATTTTTACTTCTGTTACTTTTTTGTTACTTCTGTCGCAGCAATAACTTTTCATCGGAAACAGTGAACGAGCAACTTTAAGTAATTCTGTATAAAATATATATTGTACAAAAAGCACTACATCCCCTTAAGGGCGTCCAATTTATCAAGTTTTAGATGTTACATGTAGAGTTGATTATTTGTGCATTCTGACGTCAAGCATTTTCAGAAAAAGTAAGTGTTTTAAAAATTTCCCACTAGGGTATTATTTATGGGGATAATTATTTTTTCTGCATCTTACAGTCATGTTGTAAGTTAGATTGAATAAGCGCTTCTAGTTTCCGTAAACAAAATTTTCAAGTTTCTTTATAGAATAATTAAGAAAAGAGCTACACTCCCTTCAGCGCCTCATTTCTAAAGAAAATACATTTTCTAAATATTGAATTCTTAGAAACAACGAAGATGATTACTTGTGCCAAACATGATCAAATTCTGTCAAGCTTTTCCAGAAAAGAATATGCTAATGTGCCTAGTATGCTTAATATCCATCCGTACGGATATCTGAGACCACGTTCCCTGGCCTTTAAGGCATAGAACCTTTACAAAGGAAATGAAATCTCTGTAGAATATTGCCAGATTTAAATGGACAAAGTATCTAAAATCTTATAACGTTCGAACCATTGAAGTACACTAGATACTCTAGTTACCAATAGTGGTTCAAATAACAATGGCTCAAAATTTTCGGGAAAACTCCAGCAGTGTTCGGAAAGGAGACGGGTGGCAATGTCTTGATAACGGCATGTAACCCTCAGCATATGATCCTGGAAAAATCTGAAATGTCGATTTGTCCAATTTGGATCCACAAATCGATACAGATGCAAGAACGCACTCTCGTTGTCAGTGAGCCAATATTTTCCATCATTTGATATCAGAAAGTTGTGTAAGTAAGGTTCTGGTCCCGTTTGATTTTGTTGAGCACAACTTACACATACCTGCCATACCAGAAGTCTGAAAAAAGGAAATGTAAAGACATATTTTTAATTGAAGATTATTAGTTCCCGCAAATGACGGATATTTCCATCTGAACCAAATGTCTCATGATATAAACTTTTTCTCGCAAACCGTCTTGCACTTTGAAATAGATATCTAAAATGCAAACTTATCCAAAAAAAAGATGCATTATCATAAAGAACAAACGATATTAAGTTACCGTGTTTGGCAAACTGACGTCTTTACGTCACAAGTAATTCACGAGAGTCGTCTTACATAAGGGGGGTTTTCAAAGAATCCAACAATACTATTCCTCCTCAATAATTTGATCAATTTGCGGAATCTATTGACATCATTTTAAGCCAAAGTTAAGACCAACCGATGTTTTACGCTTTCACCCAATGGACTTTTATCACCCTTGGTTAAATATTGGAGCAGATAATGACAACGCTAAGGTTACATATAACAAAAACAAAACAACGACAACAAACAAGAGGGCCAGTATCGCTCTGCTGGACTGACTGGACTGTTCTGAATAAGCTTTGTGAAAATCATTTTGAATGTTATCAAGAAAAAGTTAACAAAGTCATTGTGACGTTGACACTGACCCACTGACCACCCCACAAACAGTTGGGATAATCAACTCAGTAAGACCAATTATCCTATGAAGTTTCAAGATTGTTGTTTATAATAAGATATCTATATATTGAGCAGAAATGCTTTTCAAAGTTCGGTTTACTGTGACCTTGACCTTTGACCCACTGACCCTAAAAACAATAGGGATCATCTACAGGTTATATGCAACATTCTGAGCAAGATTAATGAAAGTCAAATGTGAATTTTACAATGTTATCAAGGAAGAACGAACGGAGGTCACTATAACCTTTAGCCTTTTGACCCCAAAGATAGTAGAGTTCGTCTACTAAGCAAGTCCAATCATCCTATGAAGATTGAAGACTGTGTGTAAAATAGATCTTAAGATATTGAGCGGCGGAAAAGGTTTTCGGGTCACTGTGATCCACTGACCCCGAAAACAGCAGGGATTATCTACTCAGAAAGACCAATCATCCTATGACGCTTGAAGACTGTAGTCACTATAGATCTCAAGATATTGAGTGGAAAATGTTCACTGTGTTCTTGACCTTTGACCTAACAATAGGGATCACCTACAGGTCGTATTCAACATTCTGAGCAAGTTTGAAGAAAATTGTGACTTTTAGAGCGTTATCAAGCAACTATCGGAGGTCACTGTGACCATGACCTTTTATCCACTGACCCCAAAACCAATAGGGATTATTTAGAGGTTGTTGCCGGAAACCTTCTGAGCAAGTTTTATGAAAGTCAAATGAAAATTGTGACCTGTAGCGTGTTATCAAGGAAAGGTTAACGGACGGACAGACGGACAACGGACAAATCACCATGGCAAAGGTCTTCTAGACTTCGTCTAGTAGATCTAAAGGACCCAAACAAGACTGAACCGTTCCCGAAGTACCTCCTGATGAAGCCCCCAGTACATGCAGCGTGCTCATAATACTGTATACACCCTTTCAATTAATCGGTAATTTGAATTATCTGCCCTTTGATGACGTCATGCGGGGATGCACCTTTAAAACGAGATAATGGCGCAGCGTGATTGTTGACAACTGCATATATTATTTCATCGAAGGAACGCTAGATCTAGGTATTTTTGTAGCTTTTACAGCTTGAAACTGTAGACATATACCGTATCAAGATAACCTAAATGAAATAATGACAAGTGAATCAAATGTTTGCGCGATTTATAAGCTTTTTTATACTTCAAGTTTTTAGCGACTGGTGATATGCAGTTGTAGATATGTAGCAAAACCAGTTGATACCCTAATTGACTCACCTATAAGTGTTTACTTTATGCATCAAGAAATCTACAATAAATAACAAATAAAGGAACTGCTACATAAAAGTTTGTCTTTGCTAACATCACTTTTCATAAGAGATTAAATGACTGGCATGAAGAAATCATTTTCAGTTTTCACATCATCAGCAGTGATGCGCAACAGGGCACAGTCTTGAGTTTAACAGTCGACCATCAATTTATATATTTTGCTACATACATGTACATTATTCAAACAATTATTTTACTATTCTAAGGCAAAGACATTTTTCTCTCTTTTGTTGAGATCACTGCGGGTTCCCAATTGTCAAACCAAATTTCCTACGTGTAGGCACGGACATATATGTGTATATAGGTCCGTGGCGTAGGTGGCAACTGTGCAGCCACTTTAGATGTTCTGTTTTTGTTTGATAATATTTAGAGTTCCAAACTGGGAGCAGTCATCCACGGCGTTGGAATCTCGGACACAAAATATTCAGTTAAGAAAACAAGTACCATGTTTTTTTATATTTATAATTAATTTGTTTAATATTTTCATTCTTGGAGGGGCAGTTTGCTAAGTTGAAAGAACTTTTGGCCCGACAAATTGCATTTTGTTTCGTTGTGTATATATGTCATTCTATTAACATATGTGATTGTTGAAAAATAAAAGATGATTAAAATAAACTAATAATCTGTTACTCTTGATTTGTAATGAGACAGATCTAGTAATATCAAGGCGTGACAGTAGCGCTTCTTAGATTTCATATTAGATTTTATCTAGTTTCAGACTCAACCATAAATTCACATGAATGCTACATATCAATAACTGGTCACCAAATTTGTCACTAATTGGTTAGCTGTTTACGTGATCACTAGACCTTTCATAGGGGTTTTATGGCACTCTGTGTATTGTACATGATTATGCCCAAGGGCATTTCGTGGCCACCTGATGTTTTATGACATGTACACTGCAGTACGGCACCAGTTAATTGTAGCACACATCTTACTAAAATGGACAATGGCATTATCACTAATAGTTCACATTTTAACACGAAAACAGTTTGCTGTATGATGCAACTTTCACGTTAAAAGTATTTATGTTGCACATTTATGTGGTACCTTTCATTTTAGTTTTCATTTCATAACCTTACATTGTGGAAATGATATATTAATAAATTGCATGGAAATGAAAAAAGATGGTGTTTATAAAAATTAATATTTCTAATTATGTCATTATTTCAATAGGCCTTAGTAACACAATTAGTCCAGACATACTTTTTACGGTAAACGGACATTATCCCGTTAGCAGAAACCGTCTATAGAGTATTTCTGCCCCATAGCTCATACTTTTTTATAAATGTTTCTTGACAAGAATTCTTACAAAACCATGCATTAATTACTTTAATTCATGTAAATCACGTTATTCGTTTTTGTTTATTTCAACGCAGAACAATTACAGCATCCGTAAACTTTATTCGAAAATACACCAGTTTTTTTCTCCAAAATATTTCATATTATATATATTATATATACTATATATATTATGATTATGATAATTACGTAGAAATGATGTATATAATGACAAAATCATTACCGATTACGCCGTAAAAGCTTGTTTAACCTTATTGATGTTTACGAACTATTACGAAGTAAGTGTCAGCGATAGTTTCATGTGTGCAATTTATCACCGTATGACGTCACAGCCGGTAAGGGAGGCAACTCTTGGTCGGTAGATTATCGATTAATTGAAAGGGTGTATAATCTCGCGATGTCGACCCTGATTAAATTTTCAGTTCCAGAGACTTTCTCTAGAATCTGAGAAGTGGCATTTAATAGTATTAATAAGTCATCAAATATTATAATTTAACAGAAACATAATGACAGTATAAATTGAAGCTGATATACATGTTCCCAATAGTATTGTTTTTTTATGAATCAACTATAAAATATTAGACGTTATACTGCCCACTGAGTGGTGGAGGGACATATTGAGGTTGTGCTGTCTGACTGTCTGTCTGCTTCTCTTTCACAAAAATTTATTCGCGTAACTCCTATACCATTTACACCAAATTTCACAGAAGTGACCATGGCCAAGGCTAGTTGTGCATGTCGTCGGCATGTCCCGGCTCAGTAATTTTCAGCAGAGTTGTGGCCCTTGTTTCGTCCGATTTTACGATGTTTTGACCATTTCTCCTATACCATTTGGCGAATTTCACAGAGGTGATCATTGCTTAGCCTAATTATTCATTTCGTCAATATGTTACGGTGATAAACGATACATGTATACGATTTACCTTATGGTATGGACAACATGTGTGTGAAGATATCTTAAAATGAATGAATGCATGTAGAGGTTACAGCCCAGACACAAACTACTCGTACATAACCAGATATCATATTTGTGTCCCTAAGTGTGGCTTTTACCTTCAACGTAGCTACCCAGGTCTGGTGCATGACACATTCTGTTTCTTGTCATTTATTAAAGAAAGCCTCTATATTGATTATTTGTGGTAAAATGAGGCATTTTTCGCCAAAGGTTCCTCTTGGAAATTGTACATCTATTTATTTATCATTCTACGTTCATTGAACACATAATCTATGTTTCCAGAATATAATCTGCTAGATGTAGGGAGTGCCTCTTCTAAGAGATTGATATTACAGAAGGATTATAACTTGATAAATCAACGTCCGACATCTTCGGAAATATTATAGGGGTTGACTTTAATGAAACAAACGTTTTTCAGCATTCACAAGAGATAGGTTTGTTTTTTATCCTATATAAAAGAAAAATTGTTTTACATTTAAATTCATGTTTATACAGCCGATAAAAAACACGGGACTATATTCTTGCAGCGCACGGGAAGGGTATGATGTGTACTTCCCGCACTAAAACCAGAGGGATCAGTTCAGTTCTCTGAAAAATGTACTTCTTTTTTTAGAGAAGTTGGTTTCTTGATATTAAATATTCGTATCACTTCTTGATATTATGAAATGGTTTTCCAATCAGAAAATAGATATAATCCTAGATAGAACTAGTCAGTACAGACTATTCGGATACCAGAATGCAAGAACGACGTCTGTGGTGGTCAGTGAAAAGTGTGTCTGCTTATATATTACTATGGTAATTGTTATCTATGAGAGACTGTTGCGAGCAAATACAGTATATTCAAAATAAATATTTTATAATTGTTACTTAACTGCAATATAGAATTTATTACTAACCATACAATTAAAGAGTATGCTACTGTTGCAAAACATTCACGCTTATCTTGTTTTCAATAAAATCATTATTGTCTGATGTTAGCTATGACTATAATATTCATAGTGATCCAACATAAGCGATATCCTCATCGACCTTTTTCATCGGAAAATATAACAACATACAGCAGGTCCATAGTTGGATCAGTTGATGTTTATCCATTTGACCACAGCCACTGACTGGGTTTTTGTCCATGATACATCACTGATATTAACATTTCTCCAAAATGTAGATGGCTCTGTAGATGTGATCAAGGTCACTGGCGATACACTGTCAACATTCAGTAAACGCGCGAGATAAAACGAAAGAGCTTGAGCTGTGTAATTTAGGAACGATTTAACAAGTATTATACTAACACAAAAATATAGATTTACATCAGTAAATTTGTTCAATCGTCAGGAACAAATAAACCGTACAAAATCTGTGAATGACAGTATGTCTTAGAAAAAAGTAAATTTAA
>JAFMSR010000015.1:33062055-33082618 GCA_022818135.1 Saxidomus purpurata
TCCTATTTAGACACACAAAAACATTCACAGCATCAAAGGAGAGATGCTGGGGTCGGTCACAAGCAGATTGGTGAGCACAGCCGACCTTTTAATTCACTTAACAAAACATAATTGGTCGTGATCAGTAATTTGTTTGTATTTCATTGGTACAGGCGACACTTTCCTGTCCTTGCCTATTTCAAAGAGTATTCTCAGCAATTTTCTGATCGAATGGGTAGGTCCCTGGTTGATCCCCGTATCTAAGTAGGGCTGATAATTTTATAGTGTATTATTTCAATATTTTAATTTTATTTGACGTGAAACAGTTTAAATACATATATGGGCTTGATATGCATTAAAAGGTTCAGCTTCATAGTTTATATATCCCGGAGATACGTTAGCCAGATATACACAGAGTACGAACTTCGGGGTTGTAGCCACCCTGTTAAGTGACCTTGTCCTGAGAGTTTAAGTAAATAGAACCCCGCAACTTCCAGCACTTGCATTATTCTGAGCCGAACTCGAGGCAACCCTCGAGTTCAACAACTAGTCACTACACCCTCGGGGTCGACTTGGGACGTAGCTGTATCACTACAAAGTAGTGGCGGTTTATCTCTTAAGCTTTCGTGATGATAAACACAATCCTGTCTAAATGATTAAAGCACAATAGTGCACTTTGTCGCTTCCTGACAGTTTAAATACAGCCATACCTCTCACGTATCCAAATTAAACATCGCGGAGAGACAGGCATTGTTTTACCGGAGTAACTGAAATCTACATATATATATTTTTACGAAAATAGAATTTCATATACGAAAGTAGACATTTTTGGTTGAATTATATGTCTAATTGGTAAAAAAAGTCCCATCACGTAAGCAATTAAATTTGTACATTACTGGCCAAAACTGACTGAATTAAGTACATTTTTGTATTTTAAAATTAAAAAGCCGGCCTTATATAACGACTGACATTATGATTCCGCTATACAACGTTTTTCTCTTTAAAGCCCATGCAATGCGTCTGCACACACGACCGCCTTTTAGGACTTGAGTACTTTGATTCTTATTGTCTTTTGTTTAATACTATTGCTAACAATGAACTGAAACGTATTTCATCAAATATTTGGGAGAATGTTTATTTTATATTTTAAAATAAAACTTAATTTTTCCATTTTCAAAAATAATACAAAACAATTTATATAATTTTTATGTAGGTTTGTTAATCACAAAACATGGACATTTCATTCAGTTTTATATAATAAATGAGTAACGCATGTCACATTTATCGAATGCACTTACTATTTAACTTTGAATAAAACAAGGATATATTCCATGTATATTTTATTCCATGTGCCGTAAAATTTACGAGGACACATAATCTCGTGAGGAATGAACGGAATGCACGAATGTAAACAAGTTAAACATATACAAGAAGGCTGTGATAGATCTAGATCACTCTTCTGGGTTAATACAGAGTCTGTTGGTGCATATGATTGGCGCTATTCTTGTAAGGGTATGATAATCTGAACGGGAAACAAAAATCACCTGACAGATAGACTAAACTCCCTAAAATAGTGCAAGTTTCATACGCCCTGTCAGCTATATCTTTAATTGTTCTTAAATTTTTCAACGATTTTGATAAACTGTAATAAAATTAAATCTGTGTGAAACTATTTCAAGACCGCTTAGTGGTTTAGTAGAAGGTGTCATTAAAACTTATTTTTCTGGTTTCTACTCCGGTTGCCATTTTGTGCACAAGAATGAAATTTCTTGTGCAATTTAAAAGGAAATGTTAATGAAATATTCTATTTGATGACGAGATGGTTATGATAATTTCCGTATATTCTATTCATTCTAGATCACCGTTGGTATCAACTAACAAAGCAGAATCTGTGCAAGTTTTGCTTGAAGAACACGTGCCATTCGGGAAACATACACTTCCTATAGGTAAGTTAAATTAAAAGTTTATACAAAATATATTAGAGCAAAGGCAAGACAATATACAAATCAATATTACGATTTAGAACTATAACCATAGGACTATCTACTAGACAGTTAATTCAATGACTATAAACGAATATGTTAAATTACTATGATATATAATAATCAAAGCGCTGTGAGCGCTGAAGGCCTGGGGGCTAAACTCCCCGAAAAACAACATTTGACCTACGTGTTCTGCGTTGAATCTTACCTAAAGCGCGGGTCGAAATGTGCAGAGGACGAAATTCAATATATGACACAGAATGAATGATTCACAAATATATGGGTGACAGGGAAGTTTGTTTTATTATGAAATGTACGTTAAATGAAAAATAATCACATAGTCAACATTATAAAATGTTTAAGCCAGTACAAATAATTCGATCTGCGCTTTGTACAACTTCAAGCGATATGATCTGATGATGTGGATCGAAAATTATTGTGTACCAATGACAAGACCTTGAAACAGAAATAAACAAAGCAATACCAGCAATGAAATATAAATACAGTACTGTACAATGTGTATAACATAGAAAACCAAAAATGATTCTGGGTTACCTTGTAGTTGTAATCAGTGAAACCGTTGGGCCTCGACATGCAGCGTCCTCGATAAATGGCGGGTGATTTTGATCACGTTAGTTCCTTCTCGGGAATGTACGTAAATTATATCTTTTTTTAGAGACATTTATTTTTAGGTAAATATATATGTAATCGTTCGTAAATAACAAAGTTGTCAATGAAATAACATCGGAAATTTGAAAATCAAACTACAAACTCTTATATCGAGCTTCGTACGTTTTCGTAAATTTCCGTAAATATCCGTACTTTTCCGTGATATGCATATGATTATCTTCCGTAATCAGCTAACAGCGCATTAATTTCTAAAACAGAAAAAAATGTGTAATGCAGCCCGTAAACTATATACCTTCCTGCAGTCGTTTGAAGTTTTATGTACTATTTTTATTTGTAACATGTTCTTATCATATGCGGCATTCAAACAGAAGATTGATCTGGTCTGTCTTGCACTACTTTCGCATAGCGCATGTTTACAGTTGTTATTCGCACATAGCACGGTTAAAATTCTTGCAGGGTTTGAAATGTGGTATACTAACATAGGCCTTGGGGACTTTCAGTCCCCAGGCCAAAAACAACAGGTCTAAAACATCAGGGTCCCACAAAACGAAAAATCAATTACAGAAGATCCAAAGTATTAAGGTTCTATCTTTGGGCAAACATTTTGAGATGAGTCACATTAATAGGGTCTGGCAAAACGTTTTGTAATTGGGTCGAACATTTTTAGATAATATTAACAGAGCCAAAGCATTAAGGTCCGGCTTAAGGCTTGTCATTAGATCAAACATTCTGAAATAAAAATAACAACGTACCCAGAGTATTAAGGTCCAGCATAACGTTTTGTTGTTTAGTCAAACATTCTGAGATAATAATCACAATAGAGCCAAAGTATAGGGGTCCGGCAAAACATGTCTTTGGAGCAAACATAATGGATAACAACACAGCATACGCATTAGGGTGGGCGAAACATTTTTGCATTGAGTCTTACATTCTGAGATGATGATAATAACAACAAAGTCAAAACACTAGGGCACGGCTTAACGTTCTATCATTGGGACAAACACTCTTAATCAAAAATATTTGATGTAAACCATGAATAATCCCTTTACCTAAATGCTGCTAGGTAGTCTTTTGGAGGAAAAGTATTCAACTGAACTTCCAGTAATGTGTGGTTATTAAACGTGTTAAAGTTTTCCTACTGAATTAACTGTATACAAACCGCCAGTAAAATGTTTTATCAAAACGTTTTAACATACATTTTAGAATCTGTGTTCATTTCACACCGTCAATGGATATGGCTGGAACTGGAAATGGCACTTCAACGACATCTGGAATATTTGCACCGAATTCGTCTGTAATAGAAAGTCAAACAGACAAGTCTTTTACTAACATTTCTTTCTATATTGGTATTTCGGTTGCCATTGTCAATTTTGTTACATTATTTGGTCTCATTAAGTATAGAAAGAATGTCCCGGGAACTGATTTCTGGCATCAACTTGTTGTTTTGAATCTGACAGATATACTGCCCGGTTTAGCTTTAATGTGTTTAGCCCTGGCTTCTTTAAGTGTTCACCTCCAAACCACGATACATTTAATCTTTTGTAATATTGGAGCTTTCTTGTATATATTATATTTGCCTTTATCAATGGGTAACTGTTGCATTATAAGCATCCGTAGGTATGTATGTATCAAAAATATAAATAGAACGGCAAGAGATATATGGAATAAACGCAAAACATTAATAATGAGTTTAGGTAACATCATTATATCTTTTTCTTCGTTTGGACTGTCTATTGGTGCTGTAACTATACGCTTTGGTTTTAACCCTGAAGAATTATGCAGAATGATAAATAAAAGTGGTCAGAATGCTTACAAGTCACAATTTATCAGGGGTCCTCTCATTTTGGTAATGTTGTTCTTGATTGGAACAAATGTCTTTACCATTTTAAGCATTTTCAGATTACGATCTAACGCAAGAACAGATGTAAATTATTTCAGGACGGGTCCTAACTCAACAAATGACACAACCACACGTGACACAATGTCGACAAACGTTATGCAATTACAAATGGAAAGAAACCGATCTGCAACAAAAACGTTTATGCTTATAATTTTGCTGTTAAACATTTCGACCATTCCAACTATAGTATTTATATTGGTTTCAACCGTAGGTGATGTAAACGTTTCTGCAGAGTTGACAGAAATAATAAGCCGGACAGTCGTCTTTAACTCGTTCTTTAACCCTTTCATTTATTCTTTGTGTAATGCCAGTTTACGTAAAGCGATTTGGACTGATACCAAGATTGTTTTAACAAGGTTCAAATGCTTCCCCAACACAGAAAGAAGGAATAGTATTAATATTGGTCACCAGAATGATCAAATTGATCACATCCCGGTTGAAACAATATAGAGAGAGTGTCCCATTATAATAGCCATTATCCGCAGATTTATATGAATTGTAGGGATGCGGATCAATAACACTGTCTCATATTGTTAGAAGGTCATATGCTTATTCGTCTGTTCCTAACACATTCCAAACTCTATTGGTAACTACGGTATATATTTCCAGGTAAAAGTTTGCATGAAGCAAATAAAACACGGAAATTTTGTTGAACGAAAGTCAAGGTGGAACTACCTAGTTCTGTGACATTTAATTTAATCTGATATATGTTTTGGGGGAAACAGAAATTTAAAAAAAGCTTTTATCCTATGCAAGTTCTGGTTGTTGAAACTAACCCTGCAACTTTAATGTCCTGGAAGACATTTTTGGTATATTCAAAAGTGTTGCAAATTCTCTTATTCGTTCCTGTTCGTTCTGGAAGATGGTCTAGTTGACGACTCCATCAGGACAGTTTCTGCCTTCTTACCGGAGTTATTATGTAGTCATTTTCTCACCTCGTATTCATCAGTCCAGTAAAATGTTTGAAACCAAGTTCACCTTTGCCACGTACATTATTTGTTAAAATAATAACAATAATAATTTGGAAACTCTAGAGTTAATAGCCTGTAATCTATCTTTTGAAGTTCCGACATGAAATTTCCGTTAATACAGATTTTCCTTATTTTTTTTACAGATTTGTGTTTAATATTTTTAAATGGAATATAAGTAAAATGATTATATTCATATTGCAGATATTAAGTCAAAATGGAAAATAAGTATTTCATTTTGAAATGAAATTGGGGCAACTGCAACTGTATAAGACTTTAGAGTATATTTCCACTGTATGCTTGCATCCAATATGTTGACCAATTACACGCTGTGTTAACGATGACAGATTTCTTGAATACAAATTAAAGCACTATGAATGGTTGTATGATTTATATACGTTGAAGTTCATCTTCTTTTAACAACACTTAGTCTGCATTGCTGTTTTATGTCGAAATTCTATTTGATTTTTTTGCGAAAGCTGTCACAAAAGTTCTTTGTTTGCTTTGTCAAACATTCTGTATTTCTATTGAACAACCATTTTAATAAATAGTTATACTTCATTTTTTCTTTCCTTGATATATACGTTTTAAATGTATTAAGTACATTCATAATGAATGAATACTGCTTTTGAATATGTTTGGTTTAAAGTCGTGTTTTTCCGAATGTAACATGATTTCAAAACTAAATGAAATTCGTAGTTGTTTCTGTATTGATATTTTATCATGTGTGTTTTTATGTCTGAAATTTATATGGAGGACATTTTATTCAATGATTGTAATTGCTGTAATAGAAAACGTGATTTTGTTGTAAGTGATGTAAATATTGGGAACATTTAGTTGGGTAAAAAAACTTCAGGTTTTTTGTCTCGTTTATATTTTGTATTTTTTTTGTAGATAATATATTACAGTACATTATAAATATTGTCACGACCAATACCGAGTTTAAGTTCATCAATGTTTACAGAATAAAATAATAACATAAATTTTCAACACATTTATCATAAAAGCAACTGTTTTAATCAAGTAGTATGAATATAATTTTTTTTTTATCATAATACATTTTTATTTGTAAATATTGAAAACAAAATTACAGATTTATCGCAGTTTGCTTTATTAATTGTAGTATTTTTTAATAATCCTATAATTAAAAGACACATCCCAAAGATGGATGCAGTTATAAATAGCACAACTATAACTGAAATGGGGGGGGGGGGGGTATAGTGATGTATCGTAGATCGCTTTTGTGGAATTTTCTTGAACGGAGACTAGTTTTGACATATGTTCCTGTACTATCTATTTATCTTATTTTTTACGCACATTTAGTCCATTTTAAGAGGCACGCCATACAAATTTCAGATGTACAAAATGAACTATGTGTATAATGTTAAATAAAGTTTTTTAAGAATATTACTGGAAGCGCCCTAGTATGCCAAATGGTAGAATTATTAAAACCTTAAATAACAAAATGATTCGAAACTTGAGTACATTCGTTGAACAGGTGTTCAATATTAGAACACGCGAACTGTACAATAGGTAATTTTTGTTCAGTTGAAATGTACGGAAACGTATATTGACCCCCTTTATATATTTTCTACATTTGCTTAAGTTATCAAGATATCCGTGCATTATATATAAGTCATCAAATACTTCCGACTAAATAACTTATTGAAGTATAACATGAGGGAAACTATGAGATATTTGTGCTGGTTATTATTTTTTTTTAGATAAATTTTATAAAGATCATGTATTGCGGTTGGTGATATTTTTCGTCAGCAAATATTAAGTTTTGGATATGACAAATATTTGATACATTGTACTAAACTAATCAGTTGAATATTTGCTGCCAAAATAAAAGTGACAGAAAACACAAAGGAATATTTCTCCCTCACATTTAACTGCCTCCACTTTTAAGTTTACATACATTTCATCATAATGAATCATAACTTTTCACTATATAGATCTACTACAATAACATGGGTAAAAAGAGTACGAATGACTGATAAAAACATATTTCTTAATTTAAACACAAATTAGAACTTTGTATATTCGTTCTTAGATAGGACGGTAAATAATTTTAAATTTATATATAGGCTCAAAATAGAAAAAGAATTATTTTTACTAACTTATTTTATATATATAAAAGGGGTCAATATACGTTTCCGTAGAAATGTGAAAAAAACATGCGATTTATAATACGCTTACTCGACATTTACTAGATTTCTGAAGAATATTTAGTCAAATGTTTGAGTTTTCGCTAAATTTGCATTGGTAAATACGAAATGTATGTTTCCGTATTAAGATGCAATAAAGATTCATAAGTTTCATATAATTTTGTCATTTAAAAGGTATGGATTTTGTAATAAATATTGCCATTTTTAAGCATGATTGGCTATTTGTTTATCATATGAATGTACAGTATTTATAGTATTCTGCCATATTTGCAACTGTATTGTATGCAATGTGCAGACCTAATCAAACTTAAAACATGATTTATTAGTATATTCTTGAAGACTGCAGGTATTCTCATTAATTACAAACCTGTCTGTCACATTGAGACAAACACAGCAGAATACCTGCTAAATAGAAATAATACAGATACAAATTTAGATAGTCACTTCAGCTGTTGCAAAACAGGAGTCTTGACAATTTTCCAGCAGCCTGAACATACAACACCATAATTCGATAAGAGAATTGAGGAAAACGTCCTCTGTCCTTCAACATCGTCCTTAGAATAATATAATTTTATTTCCGTCCCTTCCTGAACTGAACGTATGGTAACATATCCTCTGCCAAAAACTATAAAAGTATTACTTTGGTTTTTAACCATGAGAAATTAATCTTTAAACGCTTTGGTGTTCAGCTATAACATTGAATACCTATCTATTATCATTCAATGTTCTTTAAAGCTCGTAGTTGTCGTGCTGCCATTCCAAAGGTTTTATTAAGTTACTAACTGACTAGGGATTGTGAGATTATGATACAGTATTGTAAAACATGCAGTCATTTGCTGTTCTAAATAAAAACCATAATGTTAATTTCGTCACACTTTCAGTTGTTTCTTTTTCGTTAAGTTTTGTCTGTATTTAATGTTGAAAACGTAACACACATGAGGCGAGGGTTATCGAGGTTCCGCCAATGTCCAGATCCCCGAGGGACGGATTTTCCGATCACCATACTCACATGACTGATATTTTTTCTAGCATATCACATCGGTATAAACGTTAATTCATTGCCTTCAAAACAAATACGTAACGACTTTTATAGTAGCACAGTAACTTCACTAATTATTTATTAAATTTTTCATGACGTCATATTCACATAATATTCAGCGCTTGACCCATCTGGACAGGACAGAGTTCTCCGGCATGGGTGAAACGGTGGGAATGCCTATCCGATATGTAAGAAAACTCTACAAATTATGTCCATCGTACTTTGTTATCTTTATCACAAGGTCAATCTCAATTTCTACTGTAAATGTTAATCGGTGTGCCTGGTATTATGAAGTTAGGACAACAGTGCACTTACTCTTTTAAAATCCGCAACAGAACAAAGAAATTTCAGCTTTAATTTTTTAATCAAGCAAACTCTTTAATTAGTTATTATCATTATCACTATGTGTAAGCTCACAACTATACCCAGTCTCTCATTAATAACAAATTCTTCTAACGCCGAGGGATCAAACTGTATTTTCTTTTAGAATAAACTCCAGCATGTTTGCGACAAATGACGTAATTCCGTGTCGTATTAAAGTTTTACAGTTACATTGACATGCTGAAACTCATTCAATAAAGTTCGGTGATGATTTTTTAAGAAAATGACATGTAAGAATCGAATTAATAAATGTGTCATCCAAGGCCTATTTATATGTTTTCTAATAATACACTTAGCTATGTATGAACTGAAATTATGTAAATTATGTATTTTGTTTCAACATAGGAGAAATGTGTATTAATTTACTCTCACAATCGTTAAACACCGTATGTTTCATTATAAATCAGTAAATATGTTGTCTCTTACGTAACAATGTTATGTCTATTTTTAGGTGAGAGATTACAAAAGTTGTATCACTACTTCTTAATCCTGTATATTTTTATGACACTCGAATATATGTGCATGATTTGACAAATTTGAAATACATACTGTTTAAATTAAATTATGTAAATCAAACAGTGTTAGGAAAAGAGTTAACAGTGAAGGGATTTGTGTCCTTACAATTAAATGTATTAAACAATAGATATTTCAATTCAGTTTTCTTTTACAAAACGTTTAGAAACATGGTTGTAAGATATGAAATGTAGAAATTTATAACTACATTCTTCGTCCGAATATCGGATTTATAGAACTCATCTGTATTTCTGTATTTTCATGGCGTTATCTAACTTATGTATTTCATTAAATGTATTGAAATCACCATTGTTTCTTTCTGTTTTAGTCTGTTTTTTATGCATTTGATCAAGTTTGTTGAGTCGTATGCATTTTTTTCTCTTTTTTATTTTAAACCACAGCCTGAACTTCAGTGTACTGACACATCGAGGGTTGACCGCAAAACTGTTGTAACTTATATGAAATAAAGAAGGACTTACAACAGTTTTGCGGTCAACCCTCGAAATATTGATATTAAAACTTAGAATTGTTGCAACACAAGTTAATAATTGAGAGGAAAGAGATATAAGTGTTCTTCAATCTTCGTATAACCTAGGGTATGTACGTTTAATACGTATGATTGAATGCAAATAAACAAATATTCATTGTGACAGCAGTTTCATTTAAAAGATATGCTAGGGAATAGCGTAATTTGACAATACATGATCTCGTAGTCTTATATCCCACGAATACAATAGGTTCAAGCTAAAACACAACAATGGTAAATGTCTATAATCAACTGTAAAATTTAACTTTGTCAGAGATCCATATTTGGGTCGAAATTCTCCGACTTAAAATCATTTAGCTTCTCAATGATTAATGGTCATGGGTTCAAACTCCGCTACCAAACTGGCTCTTTGAGAAACTTAAATTTGGCAGTTCTTAGGGAGGATCAGAGGGTTAAACTGGTCTTTGCCAGTCATGATGGTTATATAAACTGTACTATTTGTCCGTAATTAGATCAAATACAGGTGAATCCTGTTCATATTCTCGCGGTCTCACTATCACATATCCTGTACCAAAGTGTGTAACCAGGCCCCATAATTAGAAAGCGTTCTTTTCAAACCCAACTTAGTTTCATGCCCATACTTTAGACCAATATAAAACATTTTATTAACTCTTTATATATACATGCCCAGTATCTAACAAGTTTGTCGTAATCATTACAAACTGTAGCTGTTTATGTTTTCATTCATACAGTGCTAGAGGTGAAAAATGAGTGTCTCTCAAACTGAGCCGAGCATGAAAACAGTTTTGTAATCACGGGGCTAGGCGTGTTTCAATTATTTGATTACTGTTCGATTTCGTAAACAATGTGTTTATAAACATGGATCATTCCATTTATTTAATATTTTAGGGAGTGAAGCATAGTTGTATATAAAGATTATTATATACAATGTATATATAAATATAAGGTTGTACTAGGGCTCGAACCAGCAACTTTCAGTAAAACATACAATGTTATACGCTCAGTTATCTCGGTTTTAACCGCGCGGCTAGTGTGGCACGATTCTGTCGTACCAAAACTACTGGTGTACATTAAAATTGATTGACCTGACTTACCTGGGCACTGGAGCAGTCTATTTTAATAGTCTGACACATGTAAAGCTTGAACATTATTATTGGAGATCATTGTAATTATTCGAGACTGCAGGTATTCTTATGGGGTTAAATTAATTAGAAAAAAAGGTGTATCTGTCTGCCGCACCCAGTCAAACACGAGAGAACTCCTGCTGAATATTTGTACATATATAAATCATAAAAGGTTGTTATCAATTAATATTCATTAATACATATATAACGAGTTTTCTATTAGTTACAAGCGACACGTGGTGGTAGTTCCTATTATGCCTTGCAACTGCATGAAGTGGGAATTTTAAAATGGAAAATCAAGGAATTCACAGAAAACTTAACTGAATACACAAATTTGGATAACACTTCATTATTCTTTGCATATAAGAAAATCTATTTACTGCATTATCATTCGAAGCATTATACATTAAATTCAGACCTGTTAGAAGTGAGTTTTATATATCCTGTATGGTATAGGATTTAAATGAAATGTACAGGGTGATCCATAATATGTGATACTGCTTTGATAGTTTTGTAAAATTGCACAAACTTTATCTCCTGAATTGAAATACCATAAGAACGAAAAACGTTGACGTCATTTTTACAGCGTGACGTCATTTAAATTATGTGGTTTATTCAATATGGCGATGCCAAAGGAGAAGTATGCAGAAATATTTTATAGCTTAGTTTGAAAGTTATTCACCAGCTATAGTTATAAGAACCAGGCAAAAAGATATCCAAAAGATGATAAACTCACTAAACTTCAAATTCACAGCTTTTGAATAGATTTAAACACTCTGAATCAGTTGGAAACCGCCGGCATGAACGTAATTGAAATTTGTTTAAAGAGACTCAACGTCATTACAACACAAATTGGGGGACATACAGAGCACATGCTGTAAATATTGTTTACTGGGTCATTTGGGTCAGCTATAAGAATCTCTCAAATTCCGGTGTCCGTCGTACGTCGTACGTTTGTTTACATTTTCCTTCAAACGACATCTTCTCTGAAACCACTTTGCCAGTGTTGATGCTCTATCACAGTTGTTCAAATAATTCCATTCGATGCAGAACTTTGGTTGCCATTAAAACGGAAAGGAATCAAATCATAACCCGCCCCCCTCCCCACCCCCCAACGAATTTTCTCGAATTGCTACCTAGATTTTTACTTCTGTTGTTAATCGCAGCAATAACTTTTCATCGGAAACAGTGAACAAGCAACTTTAAGTAATTCTGTATAAAATATATATTGTACAAAAAGCACTACATCCCCTTAAGGGCGTCAAATTTATCAAGTTTTAGATGTTACATGTAGAGTTGATTATTTGTGCATTCTGACGTCAAGCATTTTCAGAAAAAGTAAGTGTTTTTAAAATTTCCCACTAGGGTATTATTTATGGGGATAATTATTTTTGCTGCATCTTACAGTCATGTTGTAAGTTAGATTGAATAAGCGCTTCTAGTTTCCGTAAACAAAATTTTCAAGTTTCTTTATAGAATAATTAAGAAAAGAGCTACACTCCCTTCAGCGCCTCATTTCTAAAGAAAATACATTTTCTAAATATTGAATTCTTAGAAACAACGAAGATGATTACTTGTGCCTAACATGATCAAATTCTGTCAAGCTTTTCCAGAAAAGAATATGCTAATGTGCCTAGTATGCTTAATATCCATCCGTACGGATATCTGAGACCACGTTCAGATACTCTTTTACTAAACCAGCTCGCTGCCAAACTGATTCTTTCGCTGTTCAGATTTTCCAATAATGGTTCAAATAACAATGGCTCAAATTTTCGGGAAAACTCAAGCAGTTTTTGGAAAGGAGACGGGTGCTGCGAAAGCGTTTGCAATGCCTTGATAACGGAATACTGAAATATGCACGTGACTCTTAGCATATGATCCTGGAAAAATCCGAAATGTCGATTTGTCCATTTTGGATCTAACTTTCGAAAAAGATAAAAGAACGCACTCTCGTTGTCAGTGAGCCAATATTTTCCATCATTTGATATCAGAAAGTTGTGAACGTAAGGTTCTGGTCCCGTTTGATTTTGCTGAGTACAACTTCCATATAACTGCCATACCAGTAGTCTGAAAAAAGGAAATGTAAAGACATATTTTTATTTGTAGATTATTCTTCTCTGCCGAGTTCCCGCAAAACAGTTACCCGAAGTGACGGATGTTTTGGCCCCACAAAACAGTAGGGGTCGTCTACTCAGCAAGAACAATCATCCAATGAAGTTTGAAGATTGTGTGTGAAAGAGATCTCAAGATATTGAGTGGAAAAGCATTCCTGTGTTCTTACCTTTAACAAATTAACCCCCAAAACAATCGGGATCATCTAGGCAACCTTATGAGCAAGTTTGGTGAAAATTAAATGAAAATTTTTCCCTGTAGAGCGTTATTACTAACTGTCGGAGGTCACTGTGACCTTGACCTTTAACCCACTGACCCAAAAAACAACAGGGATTATTTAGATGCTGCCAGCAACTTCTGACCAAGTTTCATGAAAGTCAAATGAAAAGTTTGACCTGTAGAGTGTAATCAAGGAAAGGTTTACGGACAGACGGACGGACGTCCCCACATATGGATACTTATGTGGCTATTCAATTGTTCTTTCTATTGTTCATTTAGCCACATAAGACAAAAGAGAGCCACGTCAGAGCTTACGGAATGAATGACATCGAAGAGTATTTACTATTACCTATTGTCCTGTAGCAACCTTAGTATCCCAATGTAAGCACGGACAGACACATGACCACGGCAAAAGGTCTTCTAGACTTCGTCCAGGAGTGCTAAAGGACCCAAACAAGACTGAATCTTTGTCAAAGTACCTCCTGATGAAGCCCCCAGTAAGTGCAGCGAGCTCATAATACCGTATATCAGGAATTGTTTACATATATAAAAAAATTGAACTAAAGTCATGTAAATACATCTCTGCATTTTCACAGTTTTTTTCAGTACTAAGGCTTTCCTAGACTACTGAGTGAGGCTTTAATTGTTGCGCCTCAATGTTTATTTTGCAAATTAGAAAATGTGTGATTTGAGAGTCAAACTTAGATATTATGTATTTTATTAGGTACTCTATTCTAACTGCACTTATTTTTGCGCCTAAATTCTTACTTATGACTTACAAAATGTGTTAGTTTTACGTACATACTTTAACATTGTAAATCGTATCAAGTATTCTAACTGCTTTTGACTTAGTTTAGACTTAAATTACAACTATGTGTTGCAAATTAAGATACGTTATATGCATGTTACATGTGATGTGAATAGACCCCCGTATTGGTGGTTTATGGTTTTAGATTATCCACTATGTAAAATACTTACGAGTGAATATGAAACGTTAATCCAAAATACATTAGCTTTACAACACTTTGCCCTTAAAACAACCGCACGAATGATAAATTAATGCATACTTTATTACTATACAATTTTGCTCTTGCATAAGTAAAGCAGGAGTTTTTCATGGAAATCTCTAATCTTATGACGCACAAAATTTATGAAGATGTCGAAAAATAATTATAATGGTTGTAACAGGACTTTTCAATTACTAAATATTGTAAAGGTACTTTCATAAATAAACAAAAAAGAACTTTATATTCAATAAAATCAATCTGTTGATTTATGTTTATCCTACTCTGTTTAAATTCAGAGAATGCTAAGTTGTGATATCCCTGTACATAGATATGTTATAATAGACCAAAGTCGTTTTCCGTTTTTGTCATGTTGATATGTTTTGAATACACATGTAGATAATTATTATGTTTTTTACTGAAAATGTTTGCTTAATGCGGGGCTCATGCATGTTTGTAAATAAACTTTGATACTTTTGAAAAAATAAGTGCAGTACGTATGTTTGAAATCGTAATTTACAAAATAGTTTTGTCAGAACATATATAATATATAATGGCTACAGTTAGTGCAGATTGCAAATCATTTTGCACTCTTATAAACATTTGCCCTCTGCATTTCTATGTCTAATACAGTATCACTTAAATATAATAGTTATCAATTCTAATATTATTGATAAAACTTTGGTTATGATGCACATCAACGAAACTTACTTTTAGTCTCTATAGACAATGTTGTTTTAACTAAATTATCCATTCTTTCTGTTAAAGTTTCCGTATCTGTTCCATGAAACTTCACATGTTGATGAAAGGCATTGGGGAGATATAGTGTACATCATTTTAATTTTGATGTGGTTTAATGTTTGTAGACAAGAAGAGTTTTTAAAGGTTTCCAATATATTTCCTTGTAAGACATACAACTCCCCCCTTTCTGACTTGTTTGAAACTAGAACAAAATGTGCTTATGTCGGCAATGCATTGCTGTGGCAACCATCTTACGTACATAAAAAATCAATGCTACGGATTTAAATAACTTGCAGTATTTACAGAATCCGTCCGTCTGTCCGATATTCTCGCATTTGTGCGGAGCATACCTCGCAAAGAATTGCAGGGAGTAAATTGATACTCTAAATATTGATAGAGGACAATGATAAAAAGTACAGTGTACAAGTACCATAACTCTTATTTCATATTTGTAAAGATACTGACCTTAAACATCTTTCATGCATTCCTTTTACCGTTTCTTGTGCACATTTTAAGATACAGGGCTGAAAACTTACAACACGATACGTGTAATTTACGAACATCACTCTCATAAATTTACAACTCTTAGGTTTTGACTACGGTACATGAAGAAAAATAATGGTATGTATTGAATTTTTAAATTAAAGTAGTGATACGCAAATGTACCTGCAACATCTTCAATTAAAAGGACATACCCTATAACTGATGTCAAGTTTAATAACCCCAAAACATAAATAATAAAATCGTTGGAAGTATATTAATTTAAACTAAAAGTTTCAGCTATGCATTCGAGTCAATACCGATAAAGTCAGCGGTTTAAAATATAAAATGTTGTAGTACCGTTAACAATTCAATAATCTATGTAGAGCTCTAGTTGTACAATTAATGGGTTGATGCGATTTTTAAAAAAAAGTTCTCTACATTTATAAATTGTGGTTAAATGAGGCATTTTTCGCCATAAGTTCTTCTTTGAAATTGTGTTCATTGAACACATAATCTATGTTTGGAGGATATAATCTGCTAGATATAGGGAGTGCCCCCTTTATCTAATCGAAAATAACTTACCGTAGTATATACAATCATGTATATACTGAACGCATTTTGCCATTACAAATGTACATAGTAACAAATTACCTGCCATATTTTATTACGATTTCCAAAAAAATCATTACCGGTCAATATTTCCAGTCAAATAGTCAAAGACAATCATGGTAGTCCACTGTATAACAGCAGCTATTTCTGTGTGGTTTCTGCTCTGGAGATTGGAAGTGTGTATCAGGCTACTGGTAATCGGCTTCATTGTCCAGTATGCGTGTAAAATTAGTGATGGAATGGTAATGTTGAAACTGTGTCAGCAGAAAATAATAATTAATAATTACTTTAGCAATAATAAGCATACCTAGCAGATTATGTTCAGAAAACGTCAATGTGAGATTAATGTACGTAAAATAATCAATAAATTAGTTACACCATATGTTATACTAGAATTTCAAAAGTGTTTGTAACGCTGTATAAATTGGTGCGTTTAATTTAAAAAAAATACAAAAAATACTTTAAAGGAATTTTTACTGTCGTTCTAAAATATGTTAATTTCAGACAGATTAAAGAACCTTGCAGCAGCAGCTAACAGCGAGCAGCTTATATATGTTTTGGGTATTGACAAGTTTACTTTTTTGGTCGATCGATCGATCGATCGAGAGAGAGAGATTTCCTTCTGTAAAAATAAAACAACAGTCGTAGTACAAAAACGATATTAACTTGTCATAAAAACTGGATGCCATGTTGAGCGACGATGCTTTAAAGGGACATACTATATAACTGAAGTCAAACTAAATAACCTACAAAACATATATAATAGAATCTTTGGAAGTAACTAACCTTAAAGTTTTAGCTACATGTATGCGTTTCCAGTCATTATCGATACGATCAGCGGTTTAAAATACACTGCAGTACCATGAACCATTCAATAATCTATGTAGAGTTGTTGTTGTTGTACAATTAATGGGTGGATGTGATTGATTACAGAAAGCCTCTATATTGATTATTTGTGGTAAAATGTGGCATTTTTCGCCAAAGGTTCCTCTTTGGATTGTACATCTATTTATTTATCATTCTACGTTTATTGAACACATACTCTATGTTTCGAGAATATAATCTGCTTGATGTAGGCAGTGCCTCTTTTTAGAGATTGATATTACAGAAGGATTATAACTTGATAAATCGACGTCCGACATCGTCGGAAATATTATTGGGGTTGACTTTATCGAACCAAACGTTTTTCAGCATTCATAGGAGATAGGTTTGTGCTTTTCATCATATATAAAAGAAAAATTGTTTTAGATTTAAAATTTATGTTTATACAGCCGATAAAAAACGCGGGACTGTATTCTTGCAGCGCTCGGGAAGGGTAGGATCTATACTTCCCGCACTGAAACCAAAGGGATCAGTTCAGTTCTCCTGGAAAATGTACTTCTTTTTCTTTGAGGATTGGTATCTTGATATTAAATATTCGTATCATTTCTTGATATAATAATGGTTTTCCTATTAGAGTTATTCCCCTTTATCAGATTTACTTTAAAAGTTTTGTCCAGAGCATAACTCCAAAAGTACTTGAGGGATTTACTTCAAACTTAATACACTGACATAGCACATCGGTAGGAAGTGCAGTGTGTAAGAACAATAACTCTACATTGCCTACTTTTAGAGTTATTCCCCTTTATCAGATTTACTTGAAAAACTTTGTCCGGAGCATAACTCCAAAAGTACTTGAGGGATTTTCTTCAAACTTAATACACTGACATAGCACCTTGGTAGGAAGTGCAGTGTGCAAGAACAGTAACTCTACCTTGTCTACTTTTAGTCAAATAGAAAAATATCATACCTATACTGATAATGAACATTAATATAATTTTGCAAACCTTCTCTTCATTGCCTTATTCTTTTTCCACTTACTTGAAAACTGTACTCAGCATGATAATAACTATACGGCTTTTTAAGATTATCCTTTCACCAAGTAAAATGTACGAAAGTACAACCTTCTGGTAACTTCTTCCCAGCGGGGGGATTAACCATGTGTAACATGGCTCTTGTTATAACTGTAACATTTCTACAGGTGTACAAACGCATGATTTCTTTTTAAACATAATTAATCAAAATAGGTCACTAAAGGTGTTATTTACATTTACAAAATATGTTTATATGTGACTGTGACTGGGAAAAAGGGACCAGATGAGCAATAACTAATATTATGGAAATGCAAACAGACAAATAACCAATTTTCACCAAATTCAACTAGACCTAAAAAAAAATTTAAAAAGGATGTTCATTGGAAATGGCATTCTTAAATATGCATAAAAATGATTTAATCAAGTCTTTATCATATAGCATATTACCATAGCAACCATTTATTCTTTCACATTCGAAAAATTGAAAATTAGGGCACAGTCAGTCAAAATAAGGATTTATTGAAAAGCTGAGAAATGACAAGAAAATTAAAACAAGCAAACTACAGTCAGACCGCGCAAGGGAAAGGCAAAAACCGGTCGCTTAATAAAATGTTAGCATCACCGACGACGGCAATCGATTCCCATAAAATCGTACTTATGTAACGTTGTAATTTTCCAAAATAACAAATTAATTTGTACATGAACGTAACGAAAGTCGCGTTAGAAAAACGTCGCTTAATGCAATAGCAAAACAATGTGTATACGTTCGGGGGGATTCAAAAGCCGTCGCTTAAGACAAAGGTCGCTTAATAAACGTGGTCGCATGTGCAAGTTCTTGACGATAAATCATGTGTTATCAGGTGAAGTTTCAAGAAAAAACTCTTTCATATGAACTATTAAAATGGCAATATACAACGTCAAATAAACTGACGTTAAAATTACAGTTTTAACGTTCCAAACGACATTATGAAGCGAAGAATGACAATGGGTGTTATCTGTAAACAATCATAACTTTAAAAGTAGCAGGTATATTCACATAAAACTGTAAATTCATCGTCAAAAGACTTCACACTTTTTAGAAAACATTTTAAACAAAATGTCTGATTTTTACTCATTTGTACTTTTCTGCTGTGGTGAGATCAGAATGATAGAGCTTTACTGTTCATTTTAGTTTCTTCGTGTTTATTTAATGTATGATTTTATATCAACATCTTCCAATGGGCCGTGTCTGTACTTTTAGACGTTTTATACACTGTAGCGAAAACGTAAGACACGATTCAATAACTCCTGTTGAACTATATAAAATGAATGGTAGATTCTGTCTAGGATAGATAATAAAAACAAACAACAAGAAAGCATAGATTCTGTGAGAAAAGAATTAACACAGCCAGAAAACTAGGACTATGAGAGCGGAATAGGCGGGTTTTTTTTCACTCAGGAGTTGTCATGAAATGCCCGTGATACATTTGAATTCGTTCAAAATTGCGTAATAGTTTCATTTAATCGCCCCATAGGAAGAGTAGAGTAAAAGCGCGGAAAACTAAAAATGAGTTAGTTTTAACTCAGTTCATAATAGCACCGCCTTCGTAAAGCGGTTTAATTATAGAAACGTAGGCGAGACTTTCCTTTAGACTTTATAATTAATGTTGCATATTGTGTCTATATTGATGTGACACGCGATGGTTCAAGGGTATTCCGTCTAGACATTGTTGAGCTTGGACAAAGACTTTCAAATCTAAATTCCATATAATCCTATGGTTGTATACCAAAGTAAGACTTAAGAGCATAGAATTTAGTATAATTCTCTCTGTGATTTAGAAACTAGGGCCAAAAAAGTACTATGTCCTAACAGGCCAGAATGACAAAGATGTAGAGATTAATTCATGGAAACTGAAATGAGTTAGTTTCATCGCAGAGAAGCACCTAAGTAGAAGTAGCAAAAGTAAAAGGTAAGTTTTACAGTTGAAGCAAATGAATTGGAGAATTACATTTGTTTATTCCTGTCATGACCTATTACCAGCTTACAGTTTGCAGTTTCAAACAGGTGGAAACCGGCGACTATATTTGATATGCTTTAGGATTCTTCAGCCGGTAGGAGAAGTTATTAAAATGTATGAACTTGTTACAATTTTGTTCTGAGATCTTACATTGATTGTTTGAAACAACAAAAAAACTATTTTAAAAATCGCGAAGGAAGTTGAGGTTCGCGCTAAATTTGGCCCTTATAATTAAAATAACTGTTTAAAATGTGAAAAATAATGACGCTCCCCAGACCGGTGTTTACAATATCTTATACCAAGAGAAAAGATCTGCCTAGACCAGACCAAATCGGCTTTTTAAAGGTTAG
>JAFMSR010000015.1:33091232-33134326 GCA_022818135.1 Saxidomus purpurata
TGTGTGCACATTTACAGGATTCCATTACCTTCAAACTCAAAGTGTGACCTTGGCCTTTGAGATAGGGACGTGGGTCTTGCACGCAGCAGGTCGTCTTGATGTGCTTAACATTTGTGCAAAGTTATTTTAAAATCATTTGATGCATGACAAAGTTACAGTCTGGACCCGAAAAAATGTAAGGTCTGACGCATAGACGGACGCACAGACGGACGGACGGCGCGATTTTAATATGCCATCCTTTGGGGGCATAACAAAAGGCAAGTGACCAACAACTTACACACCCGAATCTGCTCTCTGCCCAAAGACACGGACATTGCAACGTTTCCGTGCTGATACGATTACCGGACAAAAGGGGATGGGCAAAGCGAGGGCGGTTCACGAACGATTTAAAAGCTGCATGTTTGTGAACATCCATTTTTTTTTAATTATTGTGGAGCATTGTTTCTAAATTACAGGAAAAACATATTCAGTGATTTTAATTAATGCATGTTTATTAAATTAATTTGCAAGTTCATATCATTAGGAAAGATACGGTCTGTACCTAATTGATATTGTACTTTTTCTGAAATTTAAGGACGTTTCTGCGGAGTAGTTGGCAGACATTGAACTGTTTTAACTGTTTCTTGGTGTATAAAATCATAAAATACGCCTTTGCATATTAAATCTCGACTTGTTTACTACACAAGAAGATACTTGTAACCTTGTTATGATATACAAGAAAAAAATCCACCATGTTTGTTCCTACACACACTTAATGCAAATTATGTGAAATAAACCGAGAAAGCGAGTCTTACATATACAATTTATACATCATTTCGACACCCATACCGTAATAAACCGAATACGCAGGATAAGAAAGGTTTGGCCTTCCATAGAAGCGACAGTTACCGAAAGGTAAACGTTTTTACGGTATAATGTGAAGGGCAATGCGAACAACTTTGGAATATTGAAATAATGACACTTTTAAACCGCTACATCATATGTTTATAAACTGGAATTTCAAAAGTGCTTGTACCGCTTTATTATTTGTAAGTGTATAATGTTAAGAAAATAATTTTAAACAATAGCTGTGAGTAGGACAGCGCGCTCGACATTTTTAGTGCTTGCCATTAAAACAAAACTTTGACAGTTAAAGGCACACAATACTTTAACTAGGAATTTATAAGTACAAATCAAGAAACATTTTCGTAGAGTTATCTTCTCTTGCTTACAGATAGGTTTCATGATAGTACAGGAGTACTCCAACTTTCAAAGTGATATCTCAAATGGTTAAAGTCAACAAGTGGACAACAATAAAAATTATGTTCAATGTATTTTTTACGTAAAAAGAGGCATAATTCTGTTAAAAATCTTGACGGAGTTATGTACTCTTGTTTGTTGATGTAGGTCATGATGGTAAACAAGTATGGTTAGTTTCAAAGCAATACCTCTAATGGTTTTGAAATAAAGTGAGATGGTACGAAAAACTGAACCAAGCTCAATACACTTTCTAAGTCAATAAAGGGCCATAATGCTGTCAAAAACCTTGACAGAATTATGTAATATTGTCTGTAGATGGATGTTATGATGGTAAACAAGTATGGTAAGTTTTAAAGCCATACCTTTTATAGTTTTGAAATAAAGTGGGGTGGTACGAAAAATTTAACCAAGGTGTGACACCAACGCCGACGCCGACACCGACGCCGGGGCAAGTAGGATAGCTCCCCTTTTCTTCGAAAAGTCGAGCTAAAAAAACAGATATACTTTACAGGAAATTATACCGGAACCTCTTTATTGGATGATTCGTTATTAAATTTGTAAATTTCAGACAATTAGATGAACTTACTTTTTCATCAAAATCTGAAAACGAGCAACTTTAAATATAAACTACTGTCTCGGCGGCTAGTGAGTGCTTTGAATCATAACTATGTTCAGTAACTAAATCTTAAATCCCAGGATCACTTTGAATTAACTGATGTAGTCACATAGATTTTTTGACAATCATGTTCTATTCACTCTAAAACAATGTTGACATAGCAAAAAGCTGTTCTTATTTTTGCAGTATCACAAAATACTGCACTATATTTCTAATACCGGTATGTGCTGATCGATTTAAAATTCAAAGTTAGGAATGTTTTCGGTACATGAGAGGTCACTTCTGACACTATGACATCTTTCGGGTCGTACCGATTATACACTCTGTAGAGTTTAGTGGACCTAATAAGCACAATTACAAACAAACAAACTATGACATCTTTCTTGATAAAATAAGAGCTGCTTGTAAAAGTGATCCTGGGACTTTAAACCACCCTGCCGGCTTGTTGCAACATTTTGAAACATTTAGACATCATGTTGTTTCTTTTTCTTTTCTTTTTTATTCTTTTTTTTATTTTTACATTTTTGTTGTGCATGATGACGTTTTGCATGAAATATACATTGCAAAAGTTCCAGTACACATACATAAAATGAGTACATGACAGAAAATTCTACCCGTGTGATATAATATAATAATGTCTTAGAAGGTATTACTAAGCAAAACTTCTTTTCGGTTTAAATTTGATTAAGAAATGGATGATCTATTTCTCTGACGGTAAATTGCATTAGAGATGTTTTTGAAATAGCTTGCACATGTAAACCGCTTCCAGAAACTACGCCATAAAATCGTGGCGGAAAGTGCTATAGATATTAGAAAATTGAAGCAAAACCTAGCATTTAGCAAAGAATATAAAAAGTATAATACCATAAAACATTAACGCGACAAGTTAAAATCAGAAATGCAGGGTCTTGTTTTATAGGTAGTTGTAGATCAGGATCAGAGCATTGCTTTATGAAAATATGCATCTATAGACTGAAGCAATATCTACAAATACATGTAATTATACCTATTTAGAAAATTCAATAGAATTCAATTGAAATTCGACTGTTCCTTTTTAAAATCAATGTTGTTTTTCTCGGAAATCATGCAGTCGTAAAATTTACCCCCGCGACATTTTACCGACGCACCGTTCATCCAATAAGGTCGTCTGCAATTCAAAGACAATTATCAAATGCATCTGCATAATAAATATTGGTAAAATTTGTATAGATTTGTTTATCTATGCTTACTTTTAGTTTTGTGAAAAGCAGATTTTGCGAAGATCGAGATGGTCTGGAGATAATCATCCTGTATACATGTCAGTTTCGGACCAGCTGATGGGAGAACATTTAAAAACTGCTGTAAAGTGCACACTTGCAAAATTCAATATAGTTTCACAGTTTAACCACTTTCTAATGTTTTCTTGTTAATTTGTAATGAACGAATTCAGCCATAAATCATATATAGTGCGTAAGGATATGCTTAACAAGAGCTGTCCATAAGACAGCAAGCTCGACTATTGTGGGTGTTTGTTAATAAAACAAAACTTTTATCAGTATACATTGTAATAGCAAAACAAAATTCTGCTAACAATTAAGTATAAACTAGGAAAGTTGAATCATAAAAAAGTCAAAATCTATCACTATATATTTAATTTTTGGTAAATTAATTGTTTGATACAAAATGTACCCCTGAACACTATTGCTAAGTTTGATATAACTACCATAAGTGGTTACTGAGATATGTGCATGATAGTACTTTGCATGCAAAACTTTAACCAAATTTTCAAAGTCAAACAAGGGCCATAATTTGCACTAAATTTAAACAAGAGTTATCTGTCTTGACTGTGTGACACCCCTTAAGACGTTAACAAAGTTCAAGTCAATATCATAAGTGACTACTGAGATGTGTACATGATAGTACCTAGCAGGCAAAACTTTAACCAAATTTTCAAAGTCAAACAAGGGCCATATTTTGCACTAAATTTAAACAAGAGTTATCTGACTTGACTGTGTGACACCCCTAAAGACATGAACAGAGTTTCAAGTCAATATCATAAGTGGTTACCGAGACATGTGCATGATAGTACTTAGCAGGCAAAACTTTAACCAAAGAAGCAACGCCGACGCCGACGCCGACGCCGACGCACAAGTGACTGTAATAGCTCTCCATATTCTCCGAATAGTCGAGCTAATAAAATTGTAAGTGCACATATATATGTTGCAGTTGACTGCACACATGTTTTCATGGCATACTTTGATCCAAACCTACAGAATGATATCACATGTTTTTGTTACAAAAATAATGTAATTTCATTAAATGATTTTAACTCGGTCAATAAGAATTTCTAAGATCTAAATCTAGGGCAATTTAACTTACATAAATGCAAAAAGTGTTTGAATCTAATTTTTCATTTTATCAATATAATAATAACTACAAAATAGTGTTGTGCAATTAATATTCTGTTTTAAAATGTCTTTCCTTTTTTCTAAAGCGATTCTATCTCAGATAATTGAATATATGCCAAACATCTTGGTTGTGTGCTATTGAACATTCATTTTTTACCTTTTCCATAAAGAATTCGTGTTGTTTATGTTTTCCTTTGCTCACAAAGTACTGTTTTACTATAGTTTGCAAAAAAATACCAAGTACTGGTTAAAAATAATTATTTTTCAGGGAATTGTTGCCTTTGAACAAATGTTGCTTTAGCAGCTTAGTTATGTATGAGGAAAGTAGTCATACATAATGTGGAGATTGATAGTTAGTTTGATGATTTTATTGTGGTAGGTATAGTTTTACTTACTTAATTGTGATTGGCCAAGAAGGAAACTCAAGATTATCATTAAATTATTTCCATTTACTTTCACCTATTCACCACAAGCCACAAACTCGTTTGACAGCTGCATATGTTTTGACAGTTCAAGTATATTTTGACAAGCCCCCTGACCTTCAACTTATCAGAAATCTATTTTTATTCAATAACAAACTCGAGATCTAAACACTCTCACTGAATTACCAAGACCAGAAACAGAAATGTGCATGCGTGTAAGAATGAAAGATGGGATATTGTGCCGTTAAACTTCGAAAAGTCTTTTTTTAAATATTACTCCTTTATTCAAGCTATCACCATTTATTTAGTTCAATTTTAGCTTGATTGTGAAGACAGCTTGTAGCTTATCGAGTCACTCTCGGGTCCACTTCCTGGAAAAAACAGTACTTGTGTGATATGAGGAGGTACGATCGTGACCCAAGTGGGGCTAGAACCCGCAACCTCCGGGATGAGCGGCAAACAGGCAAACACCATGATCCAGAATTCCCACGCTAAATGTACCCTGTCCACGACTTATGAAGTGAGAATTTTCGATTTGGCGTGGATAGTACATTAACATTTAAAATCAATTTAAAATTTAAAGTTAAAACTTACCTCCAGACTTCAAGCGAATCTGCCAGACCATCGTCAGAATGCACATCCATGTGGTCAGATGGCGAATGTCCGAATCAACACTGACAGTCTGTCGTTAGCTAACACGACCAGCAACTTTTCCTGTGTAAATATAGAGGAAAATAATTTGATTTTCTACATGATTTTCACGATTTCCACGGACATCACGCACTAGTCCATTATGAGTAACAAATAATGTAACTACATTCATAATTATAGTTCGGTGAATTTTTCAAAGACAAATAGATATATTTTCAACTGATAATACAGGGACATATTTATTATTTCTTAAACATTTTGTACATGAAACATTTACAACACGGTATGTCCTTTCCATGCGAGTCTTATTTTTTTATATAATGCACAAAAAAGTTTTTGAAAGGCCTTGTAAAAGAGGTACCCATCATAAAAATATACCAAATTCAGGCCGGATATTTCGAAAGTATGGTGTGCCATCTGCGCAACATATACCTGCACGATACTGATATATTATTTATAATTTCGTTCTACTCCGTACATTAATACCATTATCATTTAAATACTATCTTCTCCATTAAGTGTATTAAAATGTCCATACAACTGTTCAATTCTGATTTCTACTGATTTTGTCCGTTTCCGTAGCATTTTTAATTGATTTCCAAATTTTGCGTGGCTGGGTAGTTGCCATAGTTTCTAATTTTTGTCCTTCTTGTAACTTCTATTTATATTTAATTCTACGTTTTATTTTACTGCTTTTTGTTCGCATTTTGACAAAAAATATCTTCTGTTTTCATCTGTAGAGATTTCTTGCCTTTTTGCATTCGTCTTTAGCATAGGAGCTCGATGTCGGGATTATGCCTTTTCCGGCTTTGTTTTGACTTTTTACATTTATCAAAGAACCAAGCTAACAAAATATGATCTTATTTTCCCCGGATCTTAACTTTCATATTTTACCACTGAAGTACCCGGTACACTGAAAAAAGAAAAGGAGTGACATACACCATGTTATCCAACACAAACTGCTAAGAGTGACGTCCCACTAAAACTGGTTCTCCGTCTACCAATGTGACGCAACATGGAACCGGAACCTATACATGTAAACATAGTGTGGTGGCAATTTCAAAAACTGGCGGAACAGTTTAATTTTGTTTAATGAAGCAGTCATGGACTATTATATTGTCATACCATTTGAACAAATTGAGCGCACTGTCCATGAGTGTTGCAAAAAAAAAAAAATGAAATAAAAATAAATAAAAAAGGGACATCACTCTTAGCAGTTTGTGTTGGATAACATGGCGTATGTCACTCCTTTTCTTTTTTCAGTCTACCGGGTACTTCAGTGGTAAAATATGAAAGTTAAGATCCGGGGAAAATAAGATCATATTTTGTTAGCTTGGTTCTTAGATAAATGTAAAAAGACAAAACAAAGCTGGAAAAGCATAATCCCGACATCGAGCTCCTATGGTCTTTAGCTGCAAAGCAAGCGTCGTTGAACCATTTCGGTTTTGTTATTATTTGCAACATTTATATCTTTGCCAAACGTTTCCGTTGTATTTTTATACAAAATCTCGGACAAACTATATCGTCACTGAATCATTAACTGATCTATCTTTATTTCCGTGTATTTGGACTAAATCATTCGAACTAATTATTTAAACATACGTACCTTTTATTTGTCCCATACTTTATGTCTTTTATTTTTTACTATATTTGCATTAATTTTTTATGTTGCTTTCAATTTTATTACTTTTTCTAATTAAACTGAAATTAATTAGTTTTTACTAATTTGTTTTAGCTCGATTGTGAAGAAAGATTGTAGCTTATCGAGTCACTCTCGCCCCGAGTCCGCTTCCTGAAAACACCAGTACTGGTGTCATATGAGGAAGTACGGTCGTGACTCCGGTGGGTCTCGAACCCGCAACCTCCGGCCGACACCTTAATTTCTGCATGGTCGGATAACGTAGACCATTGCTGAATATTAAAATCATTTACTTGTATTAAGATTAGATTTTTCTGTCAATAGATAATCCGTGACATGGGCTAAACGTATAATTGACACATGTACAGCCTATCTCCAAAAGCTTGTTCTTTTCCTTCTCATTTTTAATTATTTTTCTATTACACCCTCTATATATATACTGATATATTCTTTTGACTTTATATTGACTTTTGCCTTTGTTTCTCCGAATAGTCACCCTTTGTTTTCAGTATCAACCAGCTTGTGCTTACAAGCTTACTTTGTAACTTGCTAAATTGGTTAAATTTAATGCGATAAATTAATTAATAACTTATAGATTTTACCTTACTTTTGACTGTCCTTCTCCTCCTTGAAGTTTCCTAGTTTCCTAAGATCAACAGCTGATCAAGTATGGCCACAAAGGTGTGATGTTATTGTTAATCCTTATATGGTATTTCTTTGTACGGTTAAAATGCTTCATTCATAGTGGATATAGTAGTGACATTTACTCAGAAACTCCTAACGGATTTTACCGGCTAGTACTAGACTTTGAGGCAACCATAAGGGAAATGTTTGAAAGAAAACCGACTTTAAGCCAGTAAAATCCGAGTTTAAAATCCTTTGTTCTATGATGTCTTATAACCATTTTATTGCAGGAAAAGAAAAAATATGTTAAAACTTAAAATGTACAAAACTCTTTAAATAACATATCAATCCCTATTAGAAACCTCAAACGTGTATCAACTTTCTTTTCCGTAAATATTGCTCGGCCTTTTACTACGGAAACGTCCGAGCTTCTCAATTATGCAAGATTCAACCAACCAAATTCAAAACACTGACATTTGCCTAACTGAAAGTGTTCACGACGGAGTGCTAAGCATTTAAACAACAACAACAACAATTTTTGTAAAATGTTCAATGCAAATAAAGGTTGTTGTTGTAAAAAGGCATTTAAAATTTGAATTTGAAATGCTATGACTAGATAAATATAACGAGAAACATCATGAATTAATATCAAATAAGTCTTGACTAAACAATTTTGAAAGAAAGCCGTACTTAATGTTTACATGTGGTAAAAGATAACGTACGAATTGTTTTTACAGTTTCCGGAAAAATGCCATGCAGTATCAATAAAATTGTTAAAAACAGATATTAAGTCATAATTCTTGCATTGACCATCATTGTATGTAGACAGTGGAAGTCCTTAAATTTTCTTCTAGTTATACATGTATGTAAATTGTGATTGGTGAGGCATGGCCAAAGCTCGCACCGGAAGCCAACCCTCAGTATTGTAAAATCAAGGTATATAGCGCACTATCGGGAAACTCTATATTGTAATTCATGGTAAAACATGTATGTCATCAGTTTTTTTTTATGTTTATGAGAGCTAAATGTGACTGCATCAGTAGGAAAAGAACAATAGCTGAATGCTATAAGACTTGGCGTTAGAATACTTGCATTTTATGGTCAACAAAGGGACATGAGTTCGAGTTTTCCTTTAACCTTCAATATATTTTGTTTTTAAACTTACTACATCTAATAGATCTATTTAATTTAGTATATCATTATAGTGGATGTTTGCTATGGTTTTGATTATAAGTTCAATCCATCGCATTTTATTACTTCAAAACTAACAAATGCGCTGTCTATGTCAGAATAGTTGCTACAGCTGATGTTTGCGATTTTTTTTCAGAAAATACACATGAAAATACATTTTGTATATCGACTGAGATTCGAATGCCAGACCTACCGATCTTGACTTCACCCTTTATACCACTAGGCCAGTAATCATTCGTTTAAATTTTAAATATCAATGTATAAAAGAGTTTGTTTATTATAATGTCACCCCTAGTTAAAGACCAGCCATATCTGACGTATGAGACACCTTCTTTCAGATTCTACATCATGGTTACACCTCCTTCTCACTAAATCCACCAGGAGACTCAGTTGGTTATTTGCGTGAATCCCCAACTACCAACCAGAAGGTAGTTGGTAATTCGCACTTTGCATGTTTCAAAAACAGGAAGTATTTTTCCGGAATAAATGTAACGGATATATAACCAGATAAATGTATTCATGCAAAGTTCGAATTACCAACTACCTTCTGGTAAATAGTTGGGTATTCACGCAAATAACCAGGTGAGTCCCCTGGTGGATGTTGAGAGAAGGGGGTGTTACCATGATTTAAAATACATTTTTCTGGTAATAGATCAGTTACAGTTATTCTTGAAAAAAGCTATCTGTTTTCTCTGAAATAAATTCAAAATTCGAATTATCAACTACCTTCTGGTAGGTACATGTAGTTGGAGATTCACGCGAATAACCAACTGAGTCTCCTGTTGTTCACCGGGTATGTTAAAGAAACAGTATGTATCTCTGTAACTTTCACTTTCCCCTGAAACATATAAACTCGTTTGGGGGCGTTGGTCATATGGAGTTTATGGTTCCGACGACAATCTTTAAAATACATACATACACGATAGGTCTGATTTTGAAGATATACATGAAAAGGAAGCCGGGGATAAACGGTCAGAAAATGTGTCCAAGTAGCGGCAGTGGCCTTAGGCAGGAAACAGATAATTCCGCATTTCGACATTAACAAATATAGTGTCACCTCAATTAAAGATATAAACATGGTTTTGCGAGTCCGTTTTACAATCTTAACTACAAACTGCTAGCGTGCGACCTTCGCTCCTTGTTGTTGCAAACTTCATTCAGACTTAAAGAATTTGTTTTCAATTGATTTTTAAGTTATTGTTATATTTCAACGTAACTGACCAGTTTGTTTGACATTTTCTTGCGTTCTGAATTCTAGCTACTTTTAAACAAGTTGGCTGCTTATAATGCGACCAATGGGTTTATGTCGCATGCATGAACATAATAAAAGAGGCATGTTGGCCCTATAAACTCACCCGAGAACCAAAATGTGTTCGAGATTCAATCCATTTTTGAGCTTGCATGCAGGATCTTTCTATTTAATCAATGTTGATGGGAGTGGTTCCCGTCAGAAAAATATCATGCCGAAAGAATAAAACATTCTTATATGAAATGAAGATTTGAGCTGAACATACTGTAACAGCACCATTGACCTTAAGCCAAACATACAGACAAACGGACGGACATACATAGTGTATATGGGTACATGATGTAGATTAGAAAATGTTCCCACTAGTATTGCTTTATATAACACGTAACTTTGTACTTTGTTGTGAGTGAGGGAGAGAGAGAGAGAGAGAGAGAGAGAGAGAGAGAGAGAGAGAGAGAGAGAGAGAGATTTTCACTTTTTTTCAACAAGAGCTTTTTCATTTCCGTTCCCTAGATTGCAATTTTGCTGTGTTTGTGTCATGGTTTGATACCCTTAAACACTTCATTAAAGCACGTTCCAGTGGGTGTTTTACGGAAATGTGTATGCCAGTACCATGCATGTCAGTAAACTTAAAGTGACATTATGTGCATCTTACTGCACATAGTGTATTTTTGGTGACTGTTTTATAAAAGCAATTTTCAGTTGCTGTGCATTTAAATGTGTTAAATTAATGATAATGCCGCATTAGTACTTGAAGTTGGTGCTTTAGAAATGAAAAAATAGGACTAATAAAATAATAGTTGCTTTCTTCGCGTGATCTCCCTTGTGTTATTGTTGCTGTTGGTAGATATTTCGGCAGTGGAAGGGAAGCAACTCCTGTATGTACAGTAGTTTTTTTTTAAAAGACTCCCCCAGTCAAAATAGGAAAAGTATTATTTGGAAAGTTATTATATCGTACTGGTAGCAGGAAGAGTTTGGTGTTTTGGGTTAAAAGCTATTATTTCCTCTACCCATTTTTACACACACCTATTTAAACTGGATGTTTACTTGAAAAAAAAATGCTCATAATTCCACTTTAACAAAGCCAGTCAAAAGACGACATTTTAAGAACATGGACTATAATGTGTACACAAATTAGTCCGGAGGTATCAAACTTAAATGTATGATACGTTTGGTAACTGGGGACATATGTGAAGTTTTGATTTAAAACATGGTCCATCGTATGCTAAAACTGAAACAAGCAATGCATAACTTGTTTTATAGAATATAATTGTTACATACTGACGGGTATTTTATTCAGTTTCTTATTAATCTCTGCAGTGGATACATTAGACATATAAACATCATTATTGAGACGGGATACTTGCACCAATCGTTTGTTAAAATTAAATTCAATCAAAAAATGTTTCACGACTTTAATGAAGTTTCAATTCCATTCCATGAGTCGTTCAACGACTGATTTACATTGTATATGCACGCAAAACTTTAACTGAGCTGAAACGCTTACAAATTTGACTGCAGCAGTTCTCCTTATTCGACCAAAAAAGCCAGTTCTTTCTTTGACAGATTTTATATTTTATGTCACCAATGGAACAGCTCTGACACTTTCTAAGGGTATAGGTTTGGAAAATTATTTTAAAGGAAAAGGTGATGACGTTGAATACGTAATTGGAAGCGACAGAATAGGTTGAAAATGGTAAAGAGCAACAGCTAGTTATAGGTAATTTTAATCTGAAATTGTTTTACACAATATCTGTCGTTACGTGTAGGATAAAGTGACAGTGGTCTGTGAAATGATTGTAATGATTGTAATATAACTGACTGTATGTTTCGTATACATACCATGCATATCCGTGATATCACTGTCACTTTATCCTAAAAGCACTATACGTACACATAGTATATTAACATATTTCAATGTGTGGATAAATGACCCAACACTTGGCAATAGTACACTATGCTGATTTGCTGTAACGTCATCTACGTGACGAATCACATCAAATCGAGAAACAGAAACACGGACATGATTTGGCTTCAAAATTGAATTTAGTTTCGAGCAAATGTTTCGTTAAAATATAATATTTTCTGTAAACACAGCAATAGATGCAACTGAAGTCCCTAAAATTTAAAATCAAGTTTCGAATACATTTTTATCATAAGATGTATTAAGAAATTTAAAAGGCAGGTGATCCATTCTGCACAGTTTTCTCTGTACAATAACACATTTATAACTCGACATATACAACTCAAAGGTAATAGTAAATTCATGCATCTAGCTTCCACTGCCAGAGTTAATCCAGATCAGGTTCTTTCAAGTTAATGTCTTTTGAGTTGCCTTCTTTACGTGCTAGGCTAGCACACATAGCTTTGAAAAGAGCAACGGATTTTGTAGGTAATTCTTCTATTGATCCATTAGTTATCTGTTTGTCCTCATCTTTACCTGGTGCATTTCTAGTGTTTAAATCTAACTTATTTTCAGTCTCATCGCTTGAGACTACCTGTTCATGTTCAACGATATTGTTAGCATCTTTATCGTTTGTTCCAGACAATATTGAAGTGTCAGTGTCTACGCTAGTCTCACATTTGATTATGTAATCGTATTCATTTGATGTATTGCGAGTTTTGTTCGGCGTCTGAGGAGTGTCTGGCGTTTCAAGAAAGTAGGTATAGTTGGATCTAGGCGCTTGCAATTCCTCTACTTTTCTACGTTTAATTTTGCTCTCCGTCCCAAAAATGCTTGAAGTAACACAAGTTTCTATTTTATTCGCGGAATTGATATGTATATGCCTGGAGCCTCTCTTTCGTTTTGCGGCACCGGAAGTGGCAGATTTTGCAGCTGAATTAGTGTGACAGGCGTTGTAACTATGCAAGCCGCTTTTCGCGTTGTCAAAGTGTTCGTCTTTCACATTTGGTACCTGGCTAAATTCACCAGTCATTGACAGATTCGTTACCGGACTAGACAGTTCAGGACTTTTTCCTACATCGATGTTTGATGCAGAGGAAAGGTCCAAAGGAGATAAAGAAGTATCTCCTGCTTCCGGTTTAGCTGGAACTTCTGAACTATTAGCACCAGAAGAGACAGGCAAATATGTTGATAGATCAAACTGTGGTAACGGATGTACACTTCCATTATGGTCCATTTCTCTTTTGTATAAAGCAATATCTGCGCTTGCTCGAAACCCATTTGGAGGAAAGTTTACTTCATTTATCTTATCTTTCATGTTTTCAACATCAATGGCTAAAAAAGAATCAGGTCCATTGTCATAGGCCGTCTGCTGCAGAATTTTCCGAGCGGGAAATCCGCGCGCGCGTTGATTTTGAAACCAAACGTTTACACGATCAAGAGGAATACCTAAGCGTTCAGCTACAGCGTTGCGTATGTTCATCGGCGGATTTGAGTTGTCCTCAAACAGCCGACAGAGCACATTCAGTTGGAACATGGTGAACCTCTCTCGTCTGTTGTAAGCTTCACGATGGGTATTCTTTCTTGTTTCTGTAAACAAAAGAACATTTTAGACAAAAAATAAGATTTCTGTTCGTTGTTTGCGAAACTTAAAAAAGTTACACAAAATTTACGTTAAAAGTACTACCATAGTATCTCGCACAACTGAACAAGTAAAATGAATTTCATCGTATCTTTGAAAACGAAAATATAACAGCTTCTAAAAACATATGGGTTTCATTTTTTTTTTTTTTTGTCTTCTCACTAACTAAAGAGGCTAATGGTATTTTAACTTTCCAAGACTAAATCACGCGCACTAAAGTAACAAAAGACGATCACACAATCAGCAATATGACGTTTTCAGTGTTAGAATGTCCCATAATGTTGCGACAAATTTTCATTAAGGAGAAAGCATAAATATTTGTAATACATGTATATAATGTAATGAAATTAACAGCTGTTCATTATCCACGTGTTACTTATGTGACCAGGATACTTCGACGTGTTTTTCTTCACACATTGCGGCTGTAAGTGAAGATGATACTGGTTCGGAATTAATCGAGTTAGATGCTGGGCGTCACCAAAGTCATTATTTTTGGTCTTACCATTGACACGAGTGCGATTGTACCGTTTGTTTCTTTAGTCTGCCCGGGACACTCTAACATTAGGGCATTGTGACAAATTAATTACAAACAATATCATATTCGATATTCCTAAATTTATCCACTTGAGTAAGTATTTGTGATGAACGTACAGTCGGGTATATTTGCCATATCACTCATTTGTTATAAAAACAACCATATGAATGCAAATATGATAACTTCTATTGTTTTCTCTGTGAGCAGGGCCATACCGAGTTTCATGAAAATACGACCAATAGTTTTAACGAGAAAGGGTAGACAAAATTCTTCTAATGAGAACTCCTTGTAGAAAACACTGGGTTTCTAACAGTCTTTCAACTCAGTTACACTGAAGAATACGCCTCCAACATGACCTTATAGACGAAGAATTATTTATGAAGAATTTCACCGAACGAGGGTAGTAATCTCTACATTGAAGTTATGTGCAAACATTTTTCTATTTTCGATGCTAGAATTTTGTTCTAAATGTCAACTTCGCAGAGGAGCGTAATGACACTGAAAAGATACATACCCTGGGAATGTTTCAGCATTTCTAACGTGAGCATCTGTTCGTCTTTACTTTCTAACCATGTCTTCATTTTTAAATATGGTATCCTCCCACGGGGCGATAGCTCCTCCCATTTTTTGTTTCTTCCTTTTTCCATGAGGAAGCTAAGGTTGCCTTGACTGGTGTCTTGCATAATGAATCGTGCAGCAAATCGCTGTGACACACCATAACGTTCCAACGTCATTCTGAATTCATCTACTAACTTCTGAATATCGACATTACTCTGGAATTTATAATTTTATTGTGTTTCGTAAAAGACGTATTTTTTTTTAAAAAGTGTTCCACTACTAAATGCAATTTTCTTTGAACTTTGGAGTCTTTAATTTCAATTATACCTTTTTGAAAGTACTCACTTATAGTGAAGAACAATCACTTACCGACTATGAATCGACGATAAGAAACATACATGTACATTATGGCGGTCGGCAAAATGAAAGCATTTATTTCTAAAGTTATAACATTATACTGTTACGTTTGAATTTCAAAAAATGACGTATCTTAAATAGTATATAATGATCTAAATAAACCGTACCATATCATCTATACATGTACCGGTACCAGATACCGGAAGCTGGTCCTCTGTTGAATCATCCAGTCCTTCCTGTGGCGATGCATGCCTTGCAGTGTGAACAGTATGATCGCTGTCCGATTCTTTCTGCTTAGATGAACATTTCGGAGGAGCTATAGGTGCCATTAGAAGTCCATTCGGATTGTAAAAGTTTGTCAAGTAACTTAATTGGGTAGGAGCCATCGTTCCGAAAGTTGGAAATGCCGGATGAACGTTAGTTGGTGATATGCTTCCGGAAGCACTGGTCACGTGGTTCGGTGTGGCTTCAGAAACAACGCCAGGAAATATTTCACCAACTGGCGTACTAAGTAGTTTTCTGCACAAGTCACCATACAGACGGTTATAATCGACACCTGATCCGTTTATTGCCATGTCGGTCTGCAAACAAGAACAAAACATTATTATATATAGTTACGATACTGTGTGCGCAGATCTATGAAACAACACTCCCTAAAAAAGTGGGTAGGGCGCAAATAGGTATATGCTTTGAAAAGGAAACACCATAAAGTCCATGTGTAATGGCGTATGTTTTCGTTTCAAAAACTTCAGGTTGATTTTTTAAAGAATTTAGTGGATTATCTACTCTCTCAATATAAATGTGATATGCTTACGACCAATACTTAGACATAACTTTCGGCTGACTGCAACTTCTTTTGTTTGTTAACGAGGACATGCTTATAGATGCAGGCAGACTTACGGGTCAAACCTGTCTGGCGTGCTTTAGAATTTAATGTTTTATTTTCGAGGGAATTGCGTAAGGTGTACGTGTGGTGAGTCTAGCTTTTCTATGACCCATTTTACTTTAAATAACACTTTATGCTCGATTTTATCAGTGCAAGATAATTACATGAAGCTCGGGGCATTTTTGTAAAAAAATAATTGCTACCGTCATTTTTTTTTCACACGAAAATATCCGCCACTACACAAAGACTATGTCTCAGTCATTCAAAAATACTTTACTATCTTGATGGATACAACTTAACTTTGATTGGCTAAAACTGCCGCGATGATGGACTTTAATGCATATACATGTATAAACTGAATTTAACTAGCAATCACCAGTGCAGTCTATAAGCTATAAATCTACATTGTTACACTGTGCATGTAAAATATACAACAGTTTTTAGTGAGATGGTGGCGATGTCTTGAACTGATGATCCTAGATGCTAGAAATGCAGGAAAATCAAACCAATTGGAATAAAGTTGAAAAAAAATAGGATGAAACGAATTAACGAAGTAATTGAAAATTATATTTACGGATCATTTTACTTTTATCAATCTTATCATCACGTTTTGTTTGTTTCTTTTGTTGTTGTTTTTGTTGTTTTTGCTTTTTACGATAGTACGTGTTGTATCAAAGACTAAATGATTTATTAATTACCTTTTCGTGGAGTTTTGAAATACATTTGAAGTAATGAAATAACATGAAATACGAAGTTAACAGAAGAAAATACTGCCTTAAGTGATGTGAACTGATTACCTTATAAAACTTATAGCCAGGCCATCAACATGATAGATAACTGTGATTGATAAGAAATTATTAGACAGTTTATTCCTCTACATAAACATTACATGAATATTAATTGTTTCCGCCGCTTTACATAACAGATATTTTTGATTATCAGTCAGATCTTGATTGTAGCAAGATGAAATGACATCAACGGCCCTTGGGGAAATATATCCATATATATCTTAGAAGTTTCGTACATTTTTCTGACCAAGATTTGACAAATCACGATAAATATAATAATAAAAACTTCACTGTTACTTCGATTTGCTATACAAGATAAAAAAAAGATATAGAAGTTATAATTAATTGTATTTAAAGTGTGTTAAACTCATTTGGTACACAAATATACGCCACACTTCACTTCTATATAGAAACGAATTTCAATGAATATTTTGATTCTACAACAAGGCTACAACCACTGCCAGTGGTTACTTCACCTTGTAGTTGCCAGGGCTAGCTCTGGCATTAAAAATTAGATTGGCTACAACATATAAAGAAACTTTTTAAGACAGAATATGTTTTGTGTGCTACGCAAACAGCCTCACATAGGAAAAAAATGGCACAAAGAAAAACTGGGCCAGCGCAAGCCCTCGGTCGCTGTAATGGGTTTGCATCAGTAAGTCATACGGTTTCTGCATATCTAGCTGCAAGGCATACAATCTAATCACATGTGCAAAGAGTCAAGTCAAGTCAAAAAGAAATATATTACTTATTATATAACGTTCCCAACACTAATGTACAAAGACAATTTCACATGATGAAGCTCTAGGGCAAGTTGTCTTGATAAAACGCCAGTTTTAACACTGATAAGTGAAGAATCGAGACAGGTGGTGAGGCTTACTTAAAGGTCCAATACTAAGGAAAGCGAAAATTCAAATATATCTTAAAAAGCACAGAAATAAGTTATTTTTAATAAAAATTGAAAGTTGGTATGTAGAAATTCTAAATAAATCACAGTACAATGATGTACAATTATTTTTCTATGCATTATGAAGAAAGTTAAAAAGACCTGGGTGGTCATTTTGTCAATTCACTGAGATTTCAACATAATACACATACTTTTCTTCGTGTTCCAAACATTTTATGTACATTTTAACCTGCCAATCTTCATTATTTAGTGTCTTGCATAAGGTAATGTACTTGCCATTGAAATAACTGTCACTTGATTTTCGATTAGTAGTGGACCTTTAATAGGGCATATTTTCATTATAATTATGGAGGTCAAAAGTGAAATACGACTAAACAGGTTGGGGTCATATGGAAGGTCATGTGTATCGGTGCTGTGCACCGAGCATGTAAAGAACCAGGAGGGGGTGTTTCTGGAACGGGACACGTTCTGTATCTTGCACTTTCAAGGCCGTCGAATCTTAAAATAATCAACTGGTCATATGAACTATCCAGTACAAAAGATAAAACTCATTCATACGCACGCACGCACACACGCACACACGCACGCACGCATACAAAGATTGATAACCATCAATAACAAACGTGACCCTTGTAGGGCATGTCAAAACCATTTCTGCCCTATTAAGTAAGCCTCACCACCTGTCTCGGTTCTTCACTTATCAGTGTTAAAACTGGCGTTTTATCAAGACAACTTGCCCTAGAGCTTCGTTGTGAAATTGCCTTTGTACACTAGTGTTGGGAACGTCATATAATAAGTAATATATTTCTTTTTGACTTGACTTGACTCTTTGCACATACCATGGATAAAATGCGGCCCGTGCGGTTTATTTCGTTTATTCAATTCTTACCCATTTACTTAAACTATATCAGACTTACTAATAAAATCATGATTTTAGGAACGCCTTCTTTTTTCTTCAAGAAAACCTTTTTTACTTTTTATTGTTTCTACGGTCCGCTGAAATAACTATTTAACCATTTTTAAGGACAGTCACCTTTTTTCATAGAAATTTTATGTTTCATAATGTGCATCGAATAGATTCTATAAAAATATACATGTAGAAGCAAAACATACTCGTAAATGAAAATTATGTAGGTATTTGATATCGGGATATACTGTGACTGTACACTCCTAATATAATGTAGAAGGAATAGGGTTCAGTCTAGGATGTCGTGGGTTCGATCCTCAGTCAAGGTTGTTGGTTGGCAAAGCTAACGCCAGACATGCTTCGATCCAACGAATAACAGCTTTGTCACTGCAGGAATATTGCGCCCTTAGTTATTTCTCCTCTCAAAACCCTTGATGTCGCATACATGAGCATATATGATATCTGTTTATGTTTGACATACACGTTCATATTTTTAAAAAATTAACTTAAGACAATATATGTAAGATCGAACACTAGCGTATTCCGTAAAATGCACATTCCTGGAAAAAAGATGCCAAAAACACTCTTCTATGCGGCAATGTGAGATCAATCAAAATGTGGCCAGAACTGTTAGATTAATAAGACAGAGCATTTAATTTAAAACGTAATAATGCAACACATTGCAAAAAAATGGGAAATATTTAGAAAGTGCATAGAAATTACTGTGCTGAAATTTCTTTGGACATGCATGTTGAGAGATCATGATACGCAAGCAATGGTATAAACACTGACCTACCGTAGTATAAACAATTATATTTTATACGGAGTTCTAAATACATGTACATGAGGGTTTCAGTTATATCAGATTCAGTTCTAGTCATGAGTTTGGAAGAGTATACATATATCTAATATATAGTTGTAAAGCTTTCTTAAAACGTCGATTCTATCATTCGAATCACGTGACCTTCTAGTTTGTGGAATTCCAGTTCATTTCGCTTCACACGTGCACTTGTTGCATCTCTCAGTTAAATTGTCATTGTTTATGAATTTGTTTGGCAATAATCATTTTCTCCTGGTTTCTCCACTTCTAATTTTGAATAAAATATATATCATATGGCAATGTAGTTAAAAAAAGCAAGAGAAATCAGCAATAATAATATTGAAATTAAAGGTCTGGTTACCTCGGCTACCTAGATCAAAAGACTTTATGTAGTCGAATAGCGGTCAACATATCGACACATTACCCATCCAATGAAGTGATGTATAACGACAAAGTTTGTTTACATTTTATCATTACAATAAAAGAAAACAGTTACATTTTGAATGCATTCTATAAACTTACACGTAAATATGTGGTGATGATATATATAATTGGTTAAACATATAAAAGTGTGGATCATTTATACCGTCGTACCTTGCTATCTACAGTAGATGTTTTATATCCTCCCGGTTTCATATCTTCTTTCTATCCTTTTCTTATATCCGTTTAATTTGGAGAATGATGTGTTTTATCTAAAACTTCTTTCAATCCGAGAAGAGAATTAAGAATGTTAGTATCATTTTCCATATATCACTAACGTGTTTTTATGTCTAATGTAAAGCACACGGTTTTGTTTTTCACGTTTTTAAAAGTAATAAAAATCCTAACATTTAAGCTGCTCTGTCTATCTAATCAAGATAAAACCAGCCTTTGATTGTATTAAACAGCTGAAATATCAAATGTCACTGTATAAAGATAGCATATGTTGTCAGTATAAAAGTCCAACGTATTGTGCGAAACTGACGTACATGTGTCTTTATCAACATATTCTATCAATCATTATCAATCAATCAATTAGCCAGAGGGTGTCCAACAGGAATAAATTAATCAGAAAGGTGAGGTTACCGAGAGGGAAAAGTTTGAGCAAATGTAGCCGGTGATTGATTGAGTCCTGTCACATATATAGTAGATTTTGACATCCATTGTTTATCACGCTCAACTCGCAATCAGTTACATTATTAATCAATCAGTTTCCCGCGGGCAATAAAAGGGAGATAATTAGCACATTTTTCTCCGCCGCCGTATGTGTAAATTAACGTATGAAAACTTGTGAAAGTATTGATAGATAATATACGATAGCAAAATACTGTGAAAATTAATCAAAATCACCTTCCCTTAAGGTATAAACATATTGACGTTTATGTTAACATGTTTTCATGTATACATTGTGCTTTATTTTCCCCATATCCATATTTCTGATATTGTCTGACATTGTCACTATCAGCTGTTACGGTATAGCTAGGTTATAATGTTCATTTTATTGTATTTACGAAAATAAATTGATAAAGAATACAAACACTAAACATTTGTATCTTGTAAAATGCATCACAACGAACACTTAATGATAGTTCAGACAGGGTCCGTGTAATAGACGGACCCTGTTCCAGGACAGGAGCACTATTACACGTAGCCCTTACTTTACCATGACATATGTCTTACCGGTGGAAATGGCCTTTATATGTGACCAAAAACATTCCTAACTTTTTCTTTGTATCGACAAGTACATGATAGAAATATAGCGCATTTATCCTTTCAGTTGACACTGCAGTGCGATAACCTTCTAACTTTTTGTTTTTAGTAAACTGCAGTATAATATGGCTGCAAAAAGTGGCATATAGGTTGGTTTGTGTGTTTTTATGCACCCTAATGACACAAAGGCAAAACAAAATAAAAGACAGCAGCAATATGGAATATTTTTGCCATGCCTAAGGAGACACTATACCACCATGTCACTTTTTGGGATCAAACCTAGAATCGCTGATCCGTAGGCGAACACGCTACTCCTGCACCACAGCAGCGCTCCTACAAGTAAACTAGCAGTCCGCGTCCAAAGTCACTGACTTGAAATCACTGTAGCCTCTATAGATTGAGGGCCATGGGTTCGGACCCTGCTCCCTCCGACTATGTATCTTTATGTGAGAAAGTTGACAGTCTTTTACGAGGGGCAGGAGGAGACTTTTTTTTCCAGGGACGATGGTTAGATAAACTGCCAGCCTGTTAAAATGATCAAAATACGGTTGAAACGGGTGTTTAACTCATACAACAACAATAGTTTCAGATATTGGAAAGTCAGAACCGAATAATATGTAATATTGCAGACTTCACGAGTTTCTTATGACTACAACGCAATATTTAAGAGCATGATAATTTCCTTCTTGAGACCTAAAAAGATAACTCCAATTATTTTCCTCGTTTAATTGTCAGTTAGGATTAGGGCGGTGTGTGTGGAGGGTGGAACATCCATTAGTTACCTTTCACAATCTTATCATCGTTGAGACCAAACAACATCTGATTCACTATTTACTTACGTCAATGATGCCCCAGTATACATGGAAAAGTTTGAGTCAGGACTGTATTACTTTCGAAAAGTGTGAGTTCAGACTCTATTAGAAAGTGTGAGTCCAGACTCTATTATGAAGTGTGAGTCTAGAATCTATTAGGAAGTGTGAGTCCAGACTCTATTAAGAAGTGTGAGTCCAGACTTTCTTAGGACGTGTGAGTCCAGACTATTTTAGGAATTGTGAGTCCAGACTCTATTAGGAAGTGTGAGTCCAGACTTTCTTAGGACGTGTGAGTCCAGACTTTCTTAGAAAGTGTGAGTCCAGACTCTATTAGGAAGTGTGAGTCCAGACTCTATTAGGAAGTGTGAGTCCAGACTTTCTTAGGACGTGTGAGTCCAGACTCTAATAGGACGTGTGAGTCCAGACTTTCTTAGGACGTGTGAGTCCAGACTTTCTTAGGACGTGTGAGTCCAGACTTTCTTAGGACGTGTGAGTCCAGCCTTTCTTAGGAAGTGTAAGTCCAGACTCTATTAGGACGTGTGAGTCCAGTCTCTATTACCTTTCAGTCTCTATTACCTTAAAAAAAAGTTACATGTGAACAAGGAAGGTGGTTAAATTTTGAATCAAAACATGATTATTGGTCGGAAACATAACATGAACATTATAATTGTATTTGAATGAGAATTGGTGTAAAACTACACTAAATTTTAGTTGACGATATTGATATGAAGTGTCAATCGTTTCCTGTATTACATTTTGTTGTCAAACAGCTATATACTCAAAAATTGAACTTTCCTGTTATTTTTAGGCCTAAGATTCATGTTTTTGAACTTTGTTTGAACGAATTCGTTCTTCTAAAAACGGAATGACAATGTCATTAGTACTGAACTATGCCGCGATAAGATAAAAATGACAACATCAATTCTTTAGCACTTCTTACTATACGTTCAGTATCTAAACGGGGCTTGAAATCGTTAGCATGATACTGTCCTTGTTTTTGATTTTAAGTGTCGCGCAGTTTGGCGCTACACACAGCATACAGGCACGAGAAACTCACTGTTACGGAGATCTTGGTTGTTTCTCATCTTACGCGGATATTCCCGCTCCTCAGTCACCAGATCGCATTGCGACTACGTTCCGTTTGCACGTGCGTGGCACGAGTCAATCTTACAACTTGCCGTCACTGGGTTATCAATCTAAGATCGCAGGCTGGGTGACCCATTTTGATACGAGTAAAAAAACGAAGGTATTGATTCATGGATACCTAGATTCAGGAGCCACGCCCTGGATGCCTCAGATGTCAAACGAGCTGTTAAAGAAGGTATGACTGTACCATGTTTTGTTGTTGTTGTTGTTTTGTTTTCAAGTTAAATTCTTCTTCTGTAACAAAAAGAGGTATAAATCGAAGCGCCTGTTATTTGCCAAGTCTTCAAGCGCTTTTGACGTTTATATAATGTTTAGAAAGTATATAAACCTATACATTTATCTTAACATTAACACAATATTTTTGAAAACTTCATTTGTTTAAATGTTATGACAATTTTTGTAAGGCTAGGAAGTCTCACCGAGAGGAACAGAGTACGTGTAAAATGCAACAAAACCCGCCTCCGTGGTCGAGTGGGTAGAGTCGATAACTTGAACTACTGTAACCTCTCATAGATGTAGGGTCATGGGTTTGAGCCCTGCTGCCGGCCTTGTCACTTTATGTGAAAACCTTGGCAGTTTTTTACGCAGGATATGGATCTAGTACCGGTTCTTCTCAGACACGGTGGTTGGGAAACTGTCCCCGGCTTGTTAAACTGACCGAAATACGTTTGAAACGGGCGTTAAATCATACAACAACAAAACATTTCGGTATTGGGGGAGAGAGGAGGGGAGGGGGGGGGGGGGGCGGGGTACCCCTAGCAGTTTAAACCTTGTTCAAAAATTGATGATGGATAAGGCGCTTTATAACTTTTTGTGACCAATTTCATTTTTTTTATCAAGAGAACAATCAGTTTACATACTTTCTTAACAATAAAAAAGACAAAAACGTTGAAGGTTGAAGTCGACGTTTGAAGGTTTTGCCTTAGGTCAGGCTCTACCTTCAACAAAAGGAAAACAAAACTTTTTGCATTCAGTAAATGCGTCTTTTCGTCTTGCTCAGTTTACAGACTAGAATGGAATTCCTTTTAAACAAGAACTACCTTTAAAAAAAGATAGTAGGCGCAATCTTTAGTATATGAAAACGATTGTTGGCTAGATTTTTAAATTCTAAAATTATTTTTATTCAGTCGGAAAGCGCCAAATATCACAGGGTTAGATAAAAAGTTAACCTGGCACGAAACACATGGACCTTCGCTTGCAAAGATGTTTAACCATATGCTCTTCCGACTGAACTAATCGGCTACTTGCTAATTTCTTTCCCAAATAGCATACATGTCCTCTGACTTTTCTCTCATATATACGATTACTAAATCAATTACTGAAAATCAGAGTAAAGGAAGATATAATGGCACGTGTATATACAGAAGCTAATATAACAAAGTACATCAGATGCTATTTATTTGTAAAAGGAATATATTCAACATTTTGCTTCATTACTTTATACTATAGATTGGAAAGGAGTTTCACTAGCAGGGAGGGGGGTCTATTTGCTGAAAAGTGCAATTTTACTTAAAGAATTATTATGCTTTTTTCTCTATTTCGTGTTTCAAGCCCGAGCCCTGACACACACGACAACTTGGTAGTTTCGACACGTCACATGCACTTTCTTGTCTTTCCGTTGATACATATTGAGATAAGTCGAAAACTTATGAAAGAAATAACAGAACACAAACTATGAGCCTCTCCCCTTAACTAAAGCATCTTAATACAGTTCCCGGTGTCAGTCGGAAGTGTGTAGTCGTTCCTTTCAATGCCTAACATTGATAAATTCGGATAAACTGATTAAATATGAACTGTTTCAGCGACTTCTGCTATTGGCAAGCAGTGTAAAAAGTAAGATATTTGCCAATTTGTCACAAACTCACCTTTGTGTTGTTGTCTTTTTTCCGGGCCATTGTTTTTGCTGCAAATATTAGGTTAGACGTCTTGCACAAACGTTTATAATATATCTTTGATAAGGCACATTGAAAGCTTTAATCTCACAAAAAGGCCACCATACGCTAACATCTGTGCGGTCGTTTCAAAAGCTCGCGATAGCTTAATTTTGAGGTTAATATTTGTATCGTGCCGACTTTATATAAAGATTGTTATTACATATTATTTAAGAATTGATGTTAAGCGTACGATTTAACTCTTTTTCTTTTTTTTTGGAAGGAAGGTGTTTCCGTTTTTCTTAAATAAATAATACACTGTAAGAATGAAAGTTCAAAGTACTTGAGAACTGTTCTGTTTTCCGTCTTGTCAGTGAATTTTTTCGTACGAATTATCAACCTCTTATTTTGTTACCTCCTTTTGAATAAAGGTCATGGACTAGGATCTATAAACAGTACTTGATGCGGAACCCAGTCACGATTTTATCAAACTATCTATAGGAATGTACTTAATTATGATCACTTTGCCGAATTTAGTAGATTTCAGTATGCTACTTTAAAAACAAAATAACAGAAAGAATTTATTTTGAAAACTTGAAGAATCTCGAGGTAGGCCTTATTCGCCATGATAACTTCACTAATGAAGCAGCTGAACATTTTATTTATATTTTTTTCTGAAACGATATGGGCACCCATTATTAAACGTGTCCTATATATAAATAACGGTATCATATACTCAGTAATCTACGGTGGCACAGAGGTGACATCCGCAACATTTTATTTATATTGTGGCCACAAGTTAGTAAGTTGTGGCCACAAGTTAGTAAGTTGTGGCCTCAACTTAATAAGTTGTGGCCACAAGTTAATAAGTTGTGGCCACAAGTTAGTAAGTTGTGGCCTCAACTTAATAAGTTGTGGCCTCAACTTATTAACTTGTGGCCACAACTTATTAACTTGTGGCCACAACTTATTAAGTTGAGGCCACAACTTACTAACTTGTGGCCACAACTTATTAAGTTGAGGCCACAACTTACTAACTTGTGGCCACAACTTATTAACTTGTGGCCACAACTTATTAAGTTGAGGCCACAACTTACTAACTTGTGGCCACAACTTACTAACTTGTGGCCACAACTTATTAAATTGAGGCCACAACTTAATAACTTGTGGCCACAACTTATTATTGATAGCAGGGGACACGGGGCTTACTCGTTCAGGCGGGGATGTTACTTCTACAAACGGTGTTTTCAGTGCTTAGGGCACAAGGCTGAGGGCTGAGTTCATGTTAATCAGGGTGTTATCAAAGATTGGTAGCACTATAAGTAGAACTGTATTGAGTGCAGGGGACAAGGGACAGAGTATGTGAAGCGGGGATGATACTTATATCAACAATATCACCAGGGTTGCATTGATACTAGAGGGCACGGGACTGAGAAAATAGAACTGATGACATATGAGAAGGTACGGTTGTGACCCCAGTGAGGTTCTAACCCAAAACCTCCGGTATAAGCGGCAGACATCTTTACCCATCAACACCACTGCGTTTGTTCGTTGTCCTGTGGTGATGTATGCATAGGTTAATTCAAGGACTTTGAGGAAACCATCTAGTTACCCCGCATCCCCGTGAAGTTAGCCCCGTGGCACCTAGTTACCCCGCATCCCCGTGAAGTCAGCCCCGTAGCACCTAGTTACACCGCATCCCCGTGAAGTAAGCCCCGCAGCACTTAGTTACCCCACAGCCCCGCCATGTTATCCCTATACCACCAAGTCTCAACACGCCTCGTGGCATATGGTTTCCTCAATATACCGCTTGAATTAACCTATGCATACATCACCACAGGACAACGAACAAACGCAGTGGTGTTGATGGGTAAAAATGTCTGCCGCTTATACCGGAGGTTTCGGGTTAGAACCCCACTGGGGTCACAACCGTACCGTACCGTACCTTCTTATATGTCATCAGTTCTATTTTCTCAGTCCCGTGCCCTCTAGTATCAATGCAACCCTGGTGATATTGTTGATATAAGTATCATCCCCGCTTCACATACTCTGTCCCGTGTCCCCTGCACTCAATACAGTTCTACTTATAGTGCTACCAATCTTTGATAACACCCTGATTAACATGAACTCAGCCCTCAGCCCTGTGCCCTAAGCACTGAAAACACCGTTTGTAGAAGTAACATCCCCGCCTGAATGAGTTAGCCCCGTGTGTCCCCTGCTATCAATAATACGTTGTGGCCACAAGTTATTAAGTTGTGGCCTCAATTTAATAAGTTGTGGCCACAAGTTAGTAAGTTGTGGCCACAAGTTAGTAAGTTGTGGCCTCAACTTAATAAGTTGTGGCCACAAGTTAATAAGTTGTGGCCACAAGTTAATAAGTTGAGGCCACAACTTATTAAGTTGAGGCCACAACTTACTAACTTGTGGCCACAAGTTAATAAGTTGAGGCCACAACTTATTAAGTTGAGGCCACAACTTACTAACTTGTGGCCACAACTTATTAACTTGTGGCCACAACTTATTAAGTTGAGGCCACAACTTACTAACTTGTGGCCACAACTTACTAACTTGTGGCCACAATATAAATAAAGTGTTGTGGATGTCACCTCTGTGCCACCGTAGTAATCGTATGTGCGAGTATTTAACTTTAACATTTGCATTTAGCCCTACATTTTTGACAGTTTTTCACGTGGCACATATATTCACAGAATTATTGACCTATATGCGACACACATTAATTAGTAAAGAAAGGCAACCGTGGTGTATGATGTAGCATTTTCATCATCGGTTCTATTCAGTTTATACTTATACTCCATTGACTAACTGGCGCGCACCTGTAAACATTGACGTCATTATAGTCTGTAACAATGAAATTCAACTTACGCTAACCACGTGGCGCACTACATGTGCCATTTATAGCGTTACTCAGGTTAAAAGAGGACAGACTGTGTGAATATGCAGGCTTATTTACTAGTTACAAACGCCTAAGATAAGTGCTCAAGTTTTGATACTTATTTTAAGGGAGACTTTAACGTTATCATTGTTGATTGGGGCCATGGATCAAAAACAGATTACCAGCACGCCGCTGCAAATACGTTTGTAGTTGGTGCAGAGACTGCCATGCTGCTCAAATACCTACACGACAGCCATTCACTGAGCTACGCCGACGTCCATATCATTGGGCACAGTCTTGGTGCGCAAACAGCAGGTCACGTGGGGCATGCTCTACCACATATAGCACGTATCACAGGTATTCATAGGCGTGACCCTAAATTTGACTTTTGTTGAGCACTTTTAAACCACTTTATTATACAATTCTTTAAGCACTTTTAAAAACAACTTGTGCTAGTGGGGTTATATTAGTCATATTTTTCAACGTTTTTGTCTTCCACAGTCACATATACATGTGGCTTTGAAACCGGTCTACTCTAAGACCAAGCTCACCGTTACAGATAATACAAAAAGAATTAAAGAAACCATTTTTACAAACTCATAGGTGACACGTGACAAACCCATGCAAATTTATTCAGGTTCTTGATATGTATGCATTTCGGTATGCCCAGCCTGCTATTACCGGTGACTGGTAGTTGTTTATGACGTTATTATTTTCACTCGGTCAAAAGGGAAGTCTTGCTAAAGATAATCGCCTAAACATGGCAAAGGTAACACAAATCATACAAATAAAAGTTAACGTGTTCGTTTTTTTGCATGTTAGGTTTGGACCCTGCTGATCCTGGATTCACCGGAAGACCACTTGACAAGCGTCTCGATGCTTCTGATGCTGACTTTGTTGACGTCATACACACAGACGCTTCTAAGTTCAACCTTATATCAGGTAGGATGTAACTATGTAATGCGGCATTACTATTAATTTAACACATTTAAATGCACAGCATCCGAAAATTGTAAAATTATAAAACTGTCACCAAAAATAGACTATGTGCAATAATAGGATGCGCATACTGTCATAGTCGCAGTTATAGTCATAATTTTATAAAGTTTGAAAGACTTATTAAAACCTTTTTATTGCGTTTAAGACAATGAGAACTAAAAACTTTCCAAAGCAAAATCAAAACAGTTCACTAGTGTTTCCACAAAACATTGCTTTTTAGTATTAAAAGTTTAATCGACGGTTGAATTATAACAGTCGGTTAAAGTTTCGAACAACCGGGTCGAGAAAATCACCCCTATATAATATGTGCCCCTTAATGGACTTCAATACAATGTACTTTATCTACCAATTAGTCAGTCATGGTTAATATAGAAATGTTCATTGTACTTTCATAAAATTATGAAGAAATGCATCGTAGTGGACACAAAATCAAAAAACAAATCACGTTTCATCGTTTGCTAACCGTTTTATTTGGCACATTCTCTGCACACTGTATAAAGTGTGTCTGTGTGGGCACCCAAATAATTACTCTATAAATACAATATTTATTTTAAGAACGTTATAAAGCATGGTATATTTTCGTTTAAAAAATAGAAAAAAGGATTTGAATGCATGTATACTATCAAGAACAACAGAAAACATATTTAATGATAAAGGTAACAAGTATTTATAACACGCACAATAATGATAAAGAGCAAGATTATGGGACGCCTCAGCTATTAAATAAAAGCTTGGAAGACAGACGAGGCGTTCCATACAAATAGCTGATATATCTAACATTTCAGGGTATGGAACACGTGACGCCGTTGGTGACGTTGACTTTTATCCTAATGGCGGTGACCATCAGCCGGGTTGTGTTGAGAAGCCAGTAGCAGGGGCTATTGGCAGCATCGTTGGTGGTTCGCTTGGAGGTATTTTGAGATAAAACATTCAGACATGTTATTTTTTTCTACTGCATGTATTTTACACGATTTAGGTCAAATAATGCTACTACGACACAGATTGTTTCCTCATGTCAGAACTGTACTTTATTCTAAATGAAAACGTTATGTTAGATTTATACATCGACAATGTACTTGAATCACAGAAAAATCTGTCTTACAAAGTTACAATTATTTGTTAAAGTTTCACTTTGAATAATAATTTTACCTCGTGCTAAACACATCCATGTAATATACTAATTTATTCTAGATTGCAAAACAAATTTTTACAACTGAGATTAAACGCTCTCGAGACCCATTCCAGATGGAATCAACTTCGAAGAGATATATATAGGCAATGTGACATTATTTGTGTCTTGGCTAAGGCCACTACCGACATGGCTATGGTGGGGATCGAACCCGGGACTCTTCGAGTCTGAGACTAACTCGCTACTGCCACTGCGCCACGACGGCTAACATCCATGTTGGATCATGACGTCACTACCGGTGTTGTCAATCAGGATCTTTCGTAGACATATATTGTGGTTTTATGAACTTCAGCTTTTCCTTGAGAAGTTCTATCGGTCTATTTACAGAAAAGCTGGCAAGTGGTGGTTGCTATTCTGAAAGGCTCTAACAATTCATGTAAATCGTCTGCTGAATGGACAATGGTTTATTTTAGTTTGTTTATTTTAGGTGTAGGCGATAGCATCACGTGCAGTCATTCCAGATCCAGAGATTTATTCATGGAATCAATCACATCTCAATGTAAATTTTACGGACACACATGTCCCAGTGGCGACAGTTTTGAGGCCGGTAACTGCCTCGGTTGTCCGGCGGAGGGATGCCCAGTTATGGGATATGACGCTGATCAACAAACCGATCTGCGCGGGACATACTATTTGAGTACTTCCGGTCAAGCACCATATTGCGGTAAGACAGTCATGGGAGTTTTAAAACACAGTGCAGTAAACTCCGTGTATAACGAACTCTTTGGGACCATTTAAATGTCACAGTGTTCCTTATATTCGGAGTGCGTCATATCCATCTAGTATTTTCATATTACATAAAGAAGAAATAAAATTCGACACAGGAAATATGTTCCATATATCCGGAATTTCGTTATATCCGGAGTCGTTATATACGGAGTTTACTGTATAGCGCATGTACATTGTTGTCATTGTTTTTTTAGATCGACTTTATATAGAGGAAGTTTGATCAACGTATGTAAAGCGCTATAGCCTTTCCTATCGCAATTTTATGGTAGCTGATTTCTTGTCGGTCTTTGTGTTTGTCGTGTCTTCATCCCACATCAGCATCGACTCGACCTTCCACCGAAATAGTTGGTTATTTCACCACTGTTGTATTGCAAGCAGATTTACTATTTAATATAAAAAAGATATCACTGTGATATCACAGAGGTATCTCCTAAAACAGGGGAGATAATTATGTTCTAAAATCAGAGATATCTCTGTAAATTAGGATATACATGTATATTTCTTTTAATATAGATATATCTCTTGTTTTGAAAGATATCACTCAATGCGAAAGAGATATCTTTCAATGTTATAGAGATATCTTTTACCGTACAGAGATATCTCTCAAAAATAGAAAGATATCTCAAATGATGTTAAACATACATCTCTGTAAAAGTGTGGCGCGGTGGTCGAGTGGTTAACGCTCTGGACAACCAATCCGGAGGCCCCCGGTTCAAATTCCGGTCTGGGAACTGGAAATTTCAGAACGCTTTTCAGTGTTTCCAACCCATCTAGAGATGAACTGGTTAGAAACCCAGAAGTAGTCTCACGTGTATCAGTGCTTTACATCGGGCACGTAGAAAACCAAGGGGACTATGCGTAAAAGAGCTAGGGTCTTTTACACGGATTCCCTTGTATCTGGATCTGTCTCTCTTCAACCTGCGCCTGTCAGGAGTCTTGGCAAGGTCACCCAGGGAGAAGTCCCAGGGTCGACCGAGACTTATAAACAATCAAAAGAAAAAAATACAATGTATCTCTGTAAGTAGAAGAGACATCTCCTAAAGTTCCGGAGATATCTTTCTGTGACAGAAAGGTATCTCTCTGCGTGAAAGAGATATGTCTATTAAAACGAAAGATATGTCTTTTTGGAATAAATAGTAAAATGGCTAGCGATAGTGTTATGTTTTCGTAGGCAAATCACGAAAGGATGAATACCCTATGATATGTCGTATATTCGGGTGATGACACAAAGAACTATTAAAAGATTCAGTTGTCGACCTGTGAACACAAGTGACGGAAATCAGTCGTCATAGAAAATGTAGACTCGATCCCCTGCTCGAAATAAATATAAATAAATATACAAATTACAGAACTAAATAGTGCAGAGTATCACTGCTATAATGTCACTCTTCTAGTCTGTTCTTCATCCATACTGTCCCATTCTTTTTTAGTCATTTTGTAATTTTGTATCTTCGTATTGAACATGTTTATAGTAAAGTTACGCAGTTAAGACCAACAAGCACCAACATTTCGGAACCAAAGGTTTAATTTTATCGAAAAGAGTTCTCGATAGTAACTTTGTAAGACCGATTGAGCAACAAGACCACTTTTTCCGGTCCGAAGGTTGGTCTTTATACATGGCTTTTGCATTTAATCATACACTTTCAGGTCATGAGTATTTCATCGACATAAAGATGTCTGACCGGATGTTCCACACATACGGGGAATTTATTATCACTCTTGTTGGAACAAATGGCAAGTCGGAACCTCTTAAATTTGAGAGGTTAGTGCGTTTTTCACAGCGATATTCCGTTGAGGCCATCGTTTTAATACATCATGTGATTTTAGCATCGAATTGTATATCGTACCGGCACATCTTCGTGCAGCAACATTGCATCGGCATATCATCAATCCGAACTTCAGTATTTTTCAGTATTTAGGTTTATTCTTGGTACTTTTCTTAAATATGTTAAAAGTTATTAACTACCGTGTTGAAAGTGTAGAGTCACTGAGAGAAAGTTCATAAAGAAAGTCACGAGAATGGTAAGCTTTCACGGGAATGATGCAAAGACTTTGCTCTAGTAATTTGTAAAACCGTTCTTGACCTGCCTATTTTGAACAACATTGATAAGCTGACAGCCAATTAACACTTCCTAGCAGCGGTGTCAGCAGAGAGCGGCCGTATGATTGGTGTGTAAAACCGACGTCGTTCGGATTGTCCGGACTCTGTTTTGCAGAGATAAACCTACGCCTTGACCTAGAGCTTTTGTGCGAGCTTTATCATAAGGAAACATAAAGACATTAGAACGGTCATATTATGTATTTAGTTGTTTGTTTTGTCCGTAATCTTGTGGAAGTGACATTAATTTTAACACGTATTGCATACAAGAGAGACCCGGGCTAACACCGGCGTCTTAACCAATGTTCTTTTTCTTGGTGCTTAACGCCTGTTACAATTTACAAACAGTCAATTTACCTTATTAATCTTATATTGAAATTAATAATCAGTACTGAACTCCTTAAGAAAATGCGAAACGTCAGTAACGGGTCTCGAACCGAAGACTGATCAAAGTTCTTCGTAATCTATTATCAAAATGTTGCTTTCTTAAATCTGTTCATAAACAAATATTTCAGTTTGATGCATACACTTGACCATGGACGAGATGAAAAACATGTAGTGTCCACACATGCCAACATTGGAACTGTGACATCAGTTCAACTTCAGTTTGTGAAATCACGTGACCTCCATGGGGTATTGGCAGCACGATATGTTAAAGTACACAGTATTGTTGTAGAGCCTGCAGAAACAGCCCAGAAGTAAGTAAAATATCACGTTTGATTAATGTTCTTTCTGTTTTGTTACCATTACAGTACAACTTAGTAAAAACGAATAAAATCAGTGTTTCCGCAGTCTACGAAATAAATCACCGAATCTATCGTAAATATTTGAAGTCTATGTAATGTTGCGATATACACTTATATATAAATCATCCTGTGAGTAGGTTGTGACTCGATGGCCTACTGAATTACTTTAATCAATTGACCAATTTTATGTTTATAACAAATAGTAATATCCTCTAACCGTGACCGTACAAAAAATTTCTCCTATATACACAAAGAAGAAAACTATTAAGTGTATCACGCTAGGCGTCCGGAACTATATTTGACTGCTGAAATTCCCTCCCGTGTTATTTTCACACAACATACGAGTGTGCTTACGCTAATACGCTTGGATTGGTATTGTTGTGAATGAATTCACGTGATGTAAAACAAATCGTAGTAAAATTTTCAACATTTCCGGTATCGCCAGCAATATCAGAAACAACAAACATAAGACGAATAGCGTTTTATTTGAGAAGTAAAAAAGAACAGCCAAAATTAGACAAAATGCAAGGAATGCACGGAAATCTACAAGTTTCAAGACAGCGACTTCATGAAAGCGCAGCAAATAGTACCCCATCGAACATATTTTTGTTTAGATTAACGTGTAAAAATGGAAATAGATTTTATTTTTGAGTGGTATACCGGTTAGAATATAAGTGTCAGTCGCTTGGCAAAGATTGTGAGTTTCTACCCGGATCCCGACCACACCCCTTCATTAAATATGTCTTAAAGATGGCAGACTCTTGAGTTATTAGATCAGTAACAGGCATACTCAACATGGGAACATTCTAATTATCTGAACTAATTGATAGTCTTTTTTTCAGGACAACATTCTGTGCTCATGAGCATCACTTCAATTCTGGACAAACAATTACTGTTTCTTCACATTCCGGATGCTAACATGGCAACTGTCGAATATTTTAAACATGTTTTTTTTATTAATTAGAATAAATGCTTGTCAAAACTGTATGCTATGTAATCGTAGTATTCAGAATGAGATATCCGACATGTATTATACAGAAACTAATGTAAAAAGGTTAACAAGCGCCTTACCTCTTGTATTGGAAATATTCCATTAGCAGCAATGTGTATATGTGTTGGAATTTTAATTAAACGTAACATGACAAATAAACGGGTTTTATCTGGCAAAAACAGTCTTTAGCGAGTATATACACTTACCTATTACAATGTTTATAGCCCCATGCCCAACCGGCTTCCAACTACGATACATCCAGTATTTGCTGGCAAAATAGTTAATTCCAAGTCGAAAAGTAGGTCAGTCGCGTGGTTAAAAAGGCCCTCTTGTGCCTCCCCAGCATATGCCCTGTTGGGGAGGACTTTTCAAGGGTTCAAGGAGCCGTATTGCCCGCAACCCAGTAGCCATCACCGGTACGCGGTGCTTCTGCAGGTCTTTGGAGTAATCTCTTACGCCGTGTGAAACATCCAGCTCTTTTTAGGGCCACTTCAGTCGTTGTCAAAGTCCCGACAGCTCCTAAGAATAAGGCGAGGCACTGTGCCTGCTCCGCGACGTGTCACCTAGAAGGGCGAGAGCAGGGGTATATACACGAAGCATTCACTGGCTCGTCTGTCAGCCCGGTTAGCTCAATTGGTAGAGCACGAGACTTGTAATCTCGAGGTAGCGGGTTCGATTCCCGTATGGGTGCTATACACCTGGCATGTTAAAAGAACCAGGGATGTCTCTGGAATTGAGACGCACTATCCTCCGAAACCTGAAATAACTTACTCTTCTGGGGGCGTTGGTCATGTGGGAAACCGGTACCGACGATAAAACCCTAATATACGATACGCTCGTCTGTCACACAAATATTATTGCAAACCTGTATGGACGGACATCATTTAACAGCTCAATACATATAAATTGTTAGTTAAACTTACATTTTCATAACTGTCAGCCGATTTAATAAAAATATAAACAAACTCGAGCATTATATTAATTCATTTTTATTGAAAAAATAAAAACACATAAAGCAGCAAAGAAACTACAAAATTACAAATTCTTTGTTAAAATAATTTTATTATGTAGTAAATAACTGACACATGCTAAAGATAAAAAATATATACATAGAAAATAATAATGGAATGAATATACGCCAAAAGTACACAATTTAAGAATTCTGTTTCACTTGCGCTGTATATTTCTTCGTTTTGACTGTTTATAGTCCCGGTCGACCGTGGGATTTCTCCCCTAGTGAACTTGCCAAGACTCCAGTATGACTCAGTATGTCTCTATCGTACAAACAAACAACTTGCCGCGCATGATTTCCTGCAGCACCATCACTTGCAATAGCCATACAGTTACATTGTCACTACTAGTACAATTATAGATGTCGAAGCAATACATTTTTTGTAAAGACCGTTTTGAATTTTAAAGTACATGTATAAGGATAATTATTCATGTTTAAATTATAAATATACAAAGTGTTGTTCAATAAGAATTTGTAAAATTAAAATTTACATTGAATAAACTGTGCTGGACGAAAATGGTGTCGAAATTAAGTATATACATATTAAACACTTTGATAGATTTCACAGAATAACACTTTCATGTATAAACAATGACAACATTATATTTGTTCTATTAAAATTCTTCGAAATATCCGAAATCAGTATCCCGTCACAGAATTGGAAGAAATTAAATTTAAAAATCACTACATGTACGTCGCCGCCAAATTTAGTTTCCATTCATTGTCTGAACATTGGACTTGAAAGCCCTGGCAACCCGAACAGCCTTGACAATTTTTTCTTTGGCTGTCGACAATTTTCTAACAACTATCTTATTGCTTGGATCTATGTCTAATTTTGATGTATCAGTGATTATCTTCGCTTTTATAAAGCCTTTCATAATTGCATCGGTAATTGGAATTCTTTCTTTTGACACATTGTGAAGATAGACACCTTCTTCAGCATCTAGCAGCCCGCTGTCCATTGCTTCATGGAATGGCACTTTCTGTTTACGTCTTTGGTCCACTACAGAATTTACGGCGTATGTTTTTGTTTCTTCGACGTCTCCCTCTTCCTCCTCCCCTTGGAATTCTGCCTTGACCAGTCCACTATGTATTGCATCAAGGATTGAAATTTCCTCCCCGGTTTCTGTTCTGTACACAGGCCTTTTTTTACTCAAAATTCCTGAAACAAACATAATGCATTTTAATATATAGTTGAGTAAAATACACAGAACTTCCAAGGCAAAAACAGTATTCAGTCGATTTTATCATACAGTTAAATAGCAGAATTGCAGGCATTTGCAACTTAGTTTTGCTTCACTGTAAGTTTCTGTCACGGATCTTTGAAAATGTCCAACATAAGCGTAATAATTATATATGGAATCCCGTAACGGCAACTTTTTAAACAGATGGTCACGTCTGACATTTAAAAGAATATACATGCCACAGTAATAAGTTTGATACATTTCAATACTACTACTGTATAGGCATACAGTTATTCAAAACGTTAAAATGTTTGCTGTCATGGGATTTTCACTGCTGTTTGGTCATGATAAGGTACAACTATTTATTATCAGCAGTGTAGAAAGGTTCAAATCTCTACAGTTTTGTTTGCAATGTTTTTGTAATATATGGACTATTTGTTTTAAGTGAATTTCGAATACATCTTAACGACAAGTGATACAAATTTGATATTCCACGAGCTCGAGTGAAAATTGTATCACTTTGATTGAGATATATTCCATACCTACTCAAAATTTTATTTTATGCGAACTATTTTAACAAAAGTAAAATAATGTACCAAAAAAGTAGTTCCGGCAGACCTATATCACCCGCATTCTAACTGATATGCTATATCATACTATATTTCCCTGATATAACACAGTATTTCATTAGTTAGCATGAAATAAGTACTAATTCATGAGAAGGCATCTACTTATTTCTTAGCCTGTGTTTTGACACTTAAGAGTACAAGGCACATCGTAAAATATATAAAAACATATGTATTTTAATCATTACTTCTTTGGTAAGCTTCATCAAGCGTTAGTTCTTCCTCTGTCTTCGGATCTACCACCCCAGTTATCGTGTATGGCCTTGTATCCACAGAGGTCTTTATTGTAATGATACCATAAGACGTTTTCTCCTCTCGAATTTTCTTCTGGGATTTGAACTCGACAGCGATATCTCCCATCCCCATGGCTTCTTGGAACGTCATAGTCTCGCCGGTTACGATATTCACATAACGACCTGTAATGAATAAGAGTTGTAAGGGGTAATTGCTAGGATTCTTTTTAACTTTAATTGGTAAACCGTTGCTTTTTTTAATTAAATCTATTTTAATTTGTAAACAAATTAGAACTAAACCTTGTTGGCTTATACTTAAGATGCATTATTTGATATACATATGAACTTGCGTTAGTATTTAGCCAATACTGATGTGTTCGGACTGACTATTAAATAAATCTGTATTAAGTAGCTATCTACTATAACTGGACACTTTGATGTATCACTTTGCTTGCTGCTTCAGACATTGAGTTCCATTATTTTCTTTAAATGTTATTGATATGCATGCAGTGTTGTTCATTCTTTACTTTGTACTGTTCTATTTACCTTTATCATTTGTTTCTATTCAGTTCTATTCTATAAAGAAGAAGCTCTTAACATTTTAAGAAAGACGTCATGTTACTGTGTGTTTAATTACACTCTTAACATTGGACGAAACTGAGATGAAAGAAGTTACACAGATGAGAATTAATGTTGAAATGTTGGTCATATTACCATGTATAATTTTCATAACTTTATATGTATGCCCAAACTAATAATACTGCTCTGGATAAGATTTCAAGTTAAACGAATATATGATTTCCTAATTTGAGCTATATGTATGTCTATCCAAAAATGTTTGAGATTGCATTGATAATAGTGTATGGTCCATGCGGACACAATATAAACAAGAAGATGTTATTATATACTCAAACCTACTTGAAGCCTGATCTATGATTCCTGCCAAAACAGCTTCTGTCAAACTAATGTCTTCTTGTGTTCTCGGATCTGTGACAGTCTTTATAACGAATGTATGTCGCACTTCTTCCGTCGAACTGACCACCTGATCTGTTGTCGTCTGCTGCCGTCTTCTCACTTCTGTAAGGTCAGCAGACGTCCACTCTGATTCTCCGTCAATAGAAGCGGTTGACTGCAGCATTTGTTTGTATCTCATTTCAGACTCGGAATATGAATCAGTTTCATCATCTTCCTATCGGTAGAATGAAAAGTTAAGAAATATTATATGTTAGTGAAGTAAATAAGAACTTGTGTCAAATCTTCTCCTGCAGGCAGTAAGTTGTCGTCTGCAACCAATGATCTGATCATAATCTGCACTCTTTGCTATCTAGTCAGTAAATTTTAAGTGAGTGCCATGGCAGTTTCAATAATTTATGGTCTTGTCTTAGTTGTAAATAGACCAAATTAGTTCCTGGCAAAATTGTAATAATCATAGCTTATTGACAGTTACAGTTGTCAAGCTGTGATTAGATTGTTCTATATACCGGTATGAAACACGTCTGTTTGTCGAGCATTAGAATTTTAGATTACAACAACCAACATTTTACCCTGAATCATTCGGTAAAATACATTTGTAAGATTTGTTTTCGAGTCATTACGGACATTTGTAATTTACATAAGCTTTAGTGAGCTTTTAAGCACTGGCTATAGAATTACAAACATATATTTTCAAAGAAAAGTGAAAACAAATACTGATTAGAATGCTTGGTGATAAAATTTCTATATAGTAGTTGATCGAAGCAGAAATAAACAGCTGCTGGGATACAAAAGTGATATTATTGAATAGCTACTGTGTCTGCTTACTTTCTTCAGTTTTGAAAGGGCATCCGATAGAGTACTATCAGTCTTGTCAATAGCCTGTGCTGTCATCACCTCGTCAACAACTTGACTCTTTATTGTCTCATCAACAAGTTTTGATTTCGGTTTCTCGTGCAGTGTGAGCGCTGCCTCCGCTGTGTATGTCTTCCCGCCATCCGTTGGCATTTTCAGACTTGTGTCCCAGAATCTATGATAAGATATATCCAAGTTATACTTATAGATTTCCTAATCTTATTTTGATTACCTCCCCTGCATCAACAAATTTCCTCCAAATTCTCACAAGATTTCAGTCAGGCCAATAAAACTTTATATACGAATCCTACGACATCAGCTCTGAGATTCCTTGTTTTGAAAGTTATTTGCTCAAATATACAAAACGCAACAGCTTGAATCGCTGCGCTGTTAATACTAGAAATACGTTATTTTTGAGTAATTAAATGTTCTATATTTTGTGCTAGGATTGTTAAAACATACCTAACAAAATGTGCAGTGGATGTATATTTAAGCTGATCCCATTTGTCACACACAAGGATATATCTTGGTTGCATGAGAACCTCTACTACAACTTTGTAGGTCTCCCAGTACGTCCAGAACTCCTGCAAATCAAATAATAGAAAATATTTGGAACTGCTCCTTTCAAGAAATCCCAAAATTGCATCGTACCTATTCAAATGATAACCAATATTAATCAATGATAAAAGACAGTGCTACCTACGATATAATTATATAACAGTTACTCAGCTTGTCTCAATGCCTATCAAACGGCTGCTTATAATGTTTTACAGAACAGAACAGAACAGTTCTGTTCTGTATAATATTTTACATGTACATATGAAAAAAGTGGAATATGTATTATATTTAGCTATATGCCGAAGGTAATTCTCCGAATCAGTGATGTATTAGTCTCTAGTTTATCGAATATGTACATACCTTGTAATGATTTAAGAGATCTTCCAGCATTCTGACTTGTATCACAACCTCTCCAGAAGCCTCCCTGTCTAAAACCAACAAAACCACATCTTTTTATTAACATTTCTGATGAATTATTTTTTTCTTCTGACTTTACTTTAAACTGAAACTTGATAGATCTGCCATTTCTAACAGAGTTAGATGTTAAAAGTAATATCGAAGCCATTGTTCTTAATCTAATATTTCTGAATATTCCTATGTGAAGTTGTAGGTGATGATTTGTTTCAGACACAATCTTTATGTTCGAATCCCATGACATGCTGATCGAGGAGCATGACAGAAAATAATTCGTTTGTTAAAACTTTAACATTTCGCAAAATTAGACATTTTAATCGTTTTTGATTTGAAAAACAAAATAATGCACTGACTGGACGGTTTCTTGTCGTCTGCTTCATCCAGAATAGTTCGGAGTCTTGAGATTCGTTCTTGCAAATCTTCGAACCCCTCATATCCGTTCCAATTCTTTTCGAGTGTGGATTCGATTGTCTTTATTATCCTAATCAGTTCTTCTCTGTTCGCTTTTGGCATACTTTGAATAGCCTCTATCTAGTTATGTAAAAAAAACACAATCTGTACTGGAGTACGTTCAACATAACTGTTCCCTCATATACTAAAAGAACAACTGTTTTCAAAACAAACTTTATACGAAGTACATATTTTTGTATATTAGATTCTTATAACGACAGATATCCGAAAAGAACAATAATGCTGATATGTTGTTTACCAATTAATCTTCTGATTGTCCTGGAAAGGAATTGCTTTCACTGAATTCTAGTTTCATTGTTTACATTCAATGTTTTATGCCTAAAAATGCCTGTTGCACACTTCAAACTATGCTTTGTACTTTAGTAAGTAAGGAAGAATGAAGTAAGATAGGCTTAAGACAATGTTAGGATCATTAACTGTGTAACAGAACTGACGAGGAAAGCACCGGAACTACCTGGTATCTAGGTATCACGACTAGAACTCACAGAAGAACAAGATGGTGACGAAGAGTAAAAAAGAAAGAAAGGTATCCAACGACCTGTTGCCGGCCACTAATTCTACCTTTGCGACCAGCGTAGATCATCAACAACCCGCACATACGTGTAGTCTGGTCATGATCTGCACTGCTCGCTGTTCAGTCAATAAATTTTAACTGAATCTCAATTAAAAGAATAACTGTTATCACCCAAACTAAAAGATGGACAAATTTAGTTTAGAAATACAGCAGGGTGCGGGGTTAAAATGAAAGGAACTAGATCTATTATACCTGATCCTCCTTCAGTGGCATAGAAAAAGTCATACAATTATTTTAACTTTTATGTAAAAAATCATCGACGTCTATCTAAGTCGTTATCTTAATTATGTTATGATGGATTCTAATTGTCAACATGCACGGACAGTTCTTGTCACACGTTACGTTCATAAATTCTAACGGCAAACTCGATTAACGGAGGCAAACTTGAACATCACACGCAACTGTACACCGGACTATTAATATATCGAAACATTTTAGGCCTATTGAAAATAATTTAATAGAATGTAAGAAAAATAAAACTTATTTGTAAAATTGTAATTTTGATAAAATTTAATACTTTGCACCAGACAATTGCGATTAGCGAAGAGAATTGCAAATACTGACATGACATTCTTTAATTTAATGATACACGATTTTACACAGAACCCAAATTAAAAATTTTACTTGGCAATGTTGATGAAATCCGATGTTATCTAATTGTAACCAGAATTGAAGTCTCTTAATGATAAGTCGGAAAATGTTATAAATTTGACAGTCATACATTTTTCTCTTTTACAAAACAAAGTATATCACGTACCTCCTCTGGCGTCCAGTCTCGAAATATCATCTGCATGAAGGCAATCATCTGGTACCCCAGTCTCTTTGTACTCGTGGTCCACAGACTTAACAGCTGAATCCGAAGTCTGCAAATATAGACACATTATGATAATGTCAGAAATAATTTATAAAATTAATGCTTGGAAACGAGTTTTATGCTTAATGCTGAAAAGTTAAACTCCCGTTTTCAACTGTCTTTCAGATATGTACAACTTTACAACTTGTTTCTAGGCTTTCGGGTGAATCTACATAAGACCAAACTATTCCATGTGTAATGCACAGCTTAAAACTGTACTCTATCTGAAATAGAGCATAAGTATAGGAAATTGGCAATGGTACAAATCAGATAGAGAATTGTTTGCGCGAACAATAACTTTGTTACTCGAAAGCTTCGTAAGTAACATACATACACATCCCATGAAGACTTAGTAGTTATAAGGGTCAATAGTGAATACTATTAACTGGTCAGTAGTAAAAAGGTATATACCAGTCAATAGGTAAGACTATTTACCTGAGGGCAGCATCTATTGCCAGTCCTGTAGGACCACTGATAAGCAGAATCACAGCAGGTACTACAGCTTCCTTATCTGTTGCGCTCTTCACACGCCATTTGTACCTGTCAGAGTTGTCCAATAGTTTCAAAGTGTCACCCTCTTTGAATTCGATCTGTAACAAAAAGTGTTTTATATTAAAGTAAACGTAAAATACGTTCCATGGTCAAATGTAGGCCCTATTTCTGTTTTTAAAACTAACTCGTATACATATTCAATTATTATCTATGGCTGCAGTTGACTACTTTCAAGACTTTAAAGCACTGTCTTTGCCGTCATTTTCATAAAAGATGTAAAGAGAATATGAAGCTAAAGTTGAAAACTAAAACATGGCAAAATCGTGCACTGTCATTACCTCGTTTGTTTTATATGATGTCAGAGCC